>VXBX01008695.1:880815-913052 GCA_013400415.1 Scytalopus superciliaris | reverse complement strand
GGAAAGCCAAACAAACAGAAAACCCTCTATACCCTGCAGCTGCAGAGAAAATACTCAGAAACTCACTGTGACCAGGGTTGTGTTCTTGTCTTGAGTCAGCAATCAGCTTGAAGCAATACCTTTGAGAAGAGCGAACTGTGCTGGCCATTTCAATGCATGTGAGCTATGAAGCCTGACATGTTTACACAGCAGCCTGCTCGTTTCGGGGCCTTTTTTTGGGAAACCCTCACTGTTATGCATGCTCTTGGAGAATGTGCTTTCTTGGGACAGAAGAATCAGAAGGAAGGTCTATTATTTGCAGTGTAAATGAGAATTAATGGTAAACTTACCTTCCTCTCTTCTCTCCCCACCCTACACATCAAAAAAAAAAANAGTAACTATGGTATAAAAAAAAAAAAAAAAAAAAAAAAAGAAAAAGAAAAAAAAGGAAGCAACTTTTCAAATTGTGGAGAAACAGAGAAACAAGGGATATTTTCTTTGCCCACCGGAAAAAGCTTTAGTCATATCCGGACTCTTGAAAAAATCAAAACAAAACCCCCTTCTTCCTACTAACCCCTACATTCTCTGTAGCACCATATGCCCTAACTTACAATTATCCAGCTTTTCATACATTCCACTTCTGCTCTGACAGCTATACAATGTACAACAGTTGCACAGAGTCAGAAGGCAAATCTGTGAGGCACAAAGAATAAAGAATTTGGTGCCAGTTTAAAACAAATGTAGTGAATATGGAAGTAAATAACATAAGTAAAACTGGATTGGTGGGTTTTTTTCATTTCGGTGTGTCTGTCTAAACCTCCTGTCTCCAGTTTACCTGCACAGTACTGTAAATTTTCATGTTCATGTCAGCTTTGCTGAATTTACATTAAATAGGCTTCACAATGCAGGGGATCTTGTACCTGGTGCTCGTGATCACCCGGAGGAACCTGTTAATCAGTGGAACTATTGTACAGTTATATGGCTCACATCATGTTTGAGCGTTGGGGCTCAACATGAGAAAAGCACTGTAATTGCTAACGATTAGCACTGGGTAAGCCTCACAAGGTTTACTTAAGAGTCCCCTCGTGTCAAATTCATATCTGAAGCATCTAAACCATTTAAGAGTCTGGGAGGCAATACTTTGTCATTGTACAAGGCAGAAGACCTATGTATGAAAGGGCAAGGGGATTGTGAAATAATTACTGGCTCTGCATTTAATTTGAGTCAATGAAAATGCCAGGATGATTGAAGTGTTTATGCTGAAGATCAAGGAGTTAGATTGGAATAGGGTAATCAAAACCAGGGACATCTCTCTTTAGCTTTTTAATATTTCTCAGGGAAGAGATAATGGAGGACTATGCGAATATAGCTAGGGGAGTGTTGGAAGGAAAATCAGGATCAGAGGTCACACCTGTGTGAAGCGATGGTTTGAAAATGACAGGTAAAAATAGAAATATGCTTCACTTGAAGGTGATGAATGGGTTCCTTGACCTGAGGAGGAAGACTAGAGGTGGCTTTGCGCTGTGGAGACGGTAATTTGATAGTGGCAATTACAGGTGAAAAAGTTAACCGGTAAAAATACGGTGAAAAAATTACTGGTCTTAATTAGGTATGGTGCTCATGCCCCTGGGCCTTGATTGCTGGAGTAGCTGTGGTTTCCTGCAGCCACGGCTGGGAAACTTTCAGCATGCCATTTTTCCATACGTTTGGTGTGATTCTCCCATCCCTGTTCTCTCCACCTGTTCCCAGTATCCCTTTTACTCTGTCTGTGCTTTGCTTGTCTTCAGCGCTGGGATATTGTGCATCACTCACCCTTATCTTTCCTCTGACATCACAAAACTCATCCACTGACCTCATAAAGTGGGTGAACAGCTGGGCCTGGCTCATAGAGTCAATATTGCTAAACCTGGGACTGTACGTGCAGCTTCCACAATGTGGGAGGTGGGATCAGTCATATCTTGCTCACACATCTCTTGTATCCCAGGGGCAGGAAAACATTTGCCAATGGCCCATAACTGTGCCTCTCTGCAAGCAGTAAATGCCAGGAGTCTTGTCAGCTTTTTACATGCTAAGGCAAAAAGCATGTTATGGGCTGTGGCTGCCTCAGTTCAAACATGAAGCGTGGATTTTGAGGTTAGTAGAGGTCTGCTTGCTAAAGGAGGTTCTGATCCAGATGAATTATTAAAATGGCAATAAATACCACATTTTAAAGGGTAATAAACTGATATTAATGTTGAAGGCTGAGCTTTAGCAAACATTAGCAGCAGCCTGAACCACCTACCTTTATGTACCTTCTTTCTCCTTAACACTCAGCATGAGGAGCTAAAGCAGCCCTGAACCCCAGGGTTCTCAGACACCATGTCCATGGGTTTTGTTCCTTTGTGGGTAGGTTCCAGTTGTATCTGGCCACATAAGTCCTTCATGTACTCATGACATTGATGCATTCCTCAGCTGAAAGCACTGAGCATGTTGCAGTTCAGGATGGTCAGTTAGTCACGTTTGGGCATCACGAGGCCAAGTGTTACTTTATTTTGAAATACGGTGGATGGAAAGTGGGAAAAAATATTGAAATGTCACTTTTAGCATAGTTCTCTTCTTTAACAATTCTTTGTCAAAATGTACTAAAGACCTTTTCTAAAGAGTTGGGTTTATAATATCTAACCTTTCCTGCATCAGCTCAGAGTTTGGTTGCTTGCCCACCCAGTCAGGAGTTACCAGCTACTTGCCAAGTTCTGATCTTACACTATCATAACACCCGTTTGGAGGCTGCCAAATCCAGTGACCCATTTGGGGAGTGCTCCTATCCCTGGCTCTCCCCCCTTCCCTGGACCTGAAGTTTGATCAGTGTTTAGACATTGCTTTGAGATAATGATAATGTGCCTTTTAATTAGCATCAATATTTCTAGTCTTTGGGGAAATAATAATGTGCTTCCTTTTTACTCTTTGACTGTTGACAGATGGCTACTTATTAAACATCATTAAATTCTGATATCAATCATTTTTGTGCTTTATAAAATATGCTCATCATTTAAAGGAAATGACATATATAGGAGGGAGATTTTCCACACGGATTGTGTGGACTTCGTTGTGGGGCTGCAGCAGCATTTGGTGGAGGGCGGCCTTGTTTTTTAAGGCATTATAAGTATAATCTCCAAGGCCTTGTTAACTTCTCATTTCAGTGTATATGTGCCTGTTAAAAGCAGCTCTTGTATGGAAGCGGCCTGAGTGTTTCTGAGACAAAGCCGCTATTTAAACGTTTCAAAACATGAACTTTTGAGAAGCCTGTGGTTAAATGCAGCAAACATTTCATGCATCCACACAGGAATCCATGTTGCGTGTGGCTCTGCGAAAGCGAAGATGGATTCCTGCACGTTGTTTGCAGCAGGGCTGTGTTTGACTCGACGCATTCCTGGCAAGAACCTCCAATCTGTTACTCGCGAAACTTTGTTTAATGGGTGCAATTACGATCTGCATTGTGCCCTTGCTCATCTTAATAGCAGTATTAATTTGCAGGAAGGGACAAAAATCATCTTGCGGAGTTATCAAGCGGTGTTTAGGCTTTCTGAATGCTAATTAATTCAGAGCTCAAATGCTGTACCTGCTGTTTAAAAGGCTGGCAGCTTGTATTCATCACCTGAGTGACAGCTGTTCCTAGCCTTTTTTACTCTTAAAAAAGGAGTGGGGAAGATTAACTCCTTCCATGCTAATGACTGCCATATTGAAGTAACAATTATGTTCACCATTTAAATTTAATTATTTTTTTTCTTTAACAGATTGGCTGATTTTGACAGTGTATTAGAGAAAGGATTGGTGACTATATGTCGTTAAGAGAAATTGCTAAATATTTCTCCAATACACTGTTCGTTTTTCTGGGCAGGGGGAAAAAAACCCAGTCTCTCTGACATTTGATGCCAAAACCAGATCCTCCATGTAAGCCAAAAGAGAAAGAATTAAAATATTGTTAACTCAGATTTGAACATTTATAGAGTGTGGAATCTGAAGAATTTTTCTCTTGGAGTCAAATTCTTTTTTGTAATATTTACTGTCAAGAAAATATTTATTAGTTGCAATTCAATTAAATGTTCAGTTAAGCCATTTAAATGTCACACAAAACAGTAAGGAACAGTTTCATATTTTATATGCTGCATTCAAAGCTCAGTGAGTTGTTCTTTGTTGAACTAAAATCCCCCACACACGGAAGAAGTGGTTGTCTTTGGTAGTAAAGAAGGAGGGTTAAAGGCATGCAGGTAATTTAATTTCATTTAATTTAATCTGAGAAAAAGTATCAACTGGTACAATGCAGATGTTCATATGCAGGTTTGAGAGGATTACAGAGTTTGCTTGAGTGATTGAGGAAGTGAGATACTAATATTGGATTATGTTCCTTCTTTTTCACAGAGGAACAGTGAGCTGAAATATATAAGTGGCTCCATCTCTTCATTCCCTCCCGCCCCAAATCAAAACACTTTAATTAGACTACATTTTCTTTTTGGAGGAAACATGAGACCAATCAACAGTTGTCTCATGTCGAAAGGTATTGCTGAACTACTGACACCAAACAAAATTCCACAAAATCTTTCAGTTAGGATTTTAGGGTAAATCCAAAAGTTTTTCTTTCCTTAAAGTCTGGTATGTGTTTTGCTACGTAAGTATTTCAGAATTACGGATGTGCAGTAGACATGTCACAATGATACCAAATTTTCCTTCGCATTTTGGGGCCCTGTGTCTTTAGGGAAACTCGGGGTGGACTTGGCTAAAGCCTCTGGGCTTTGATTCTGCTCACATCGGGTTTTCCGCATTCTGATTCAGTAAATCTCATTAGGCACATGTTTAACTTCAGCATTCACTGATAGTTCTGTTGACTTCAATAGCAAATTAAACACATGCTTAAATGCTGTTCGGAGCCTTAGGGAAAGGTGATTAAACTAAAGAACAAAGCTATGCTATTAAAATATTTTAACTCATTAAAATCCAGTAGCTTTGCTGATGCTGATTCACTGAATGTTCTGTATTGAAAGCAAAAGGATTACCTTATAGCTGGCTGGCTCTCTTGTGCAGCTTGGAGCACCAACATCAGTATATTAGCTGGGTATTTCTGCTGTGACAATACATTTCCTTTTACTTTTGACCTACTGTTGTATTCTTACAGATAATTACTGATTATGGTGAGTGATTGAAAGTATAATTGGAAATAAAAAGGTTTCCAAACTTGTTTACCGAGTGTTCTTGAAAATTAAAATAATTTTTAAGGAATTGTTGTCTTGTTCCAAGTTACTCAAATATCTTTTGTTATTATTTGTTGACTTCAAAAGGCGTTTTTAGTTTCCATGCACAAGGGATGGGTTTTTTTGAAGCTTTAGCAGTATTGATTTAGTGCTCTTTGTCTGTGGACATTTTCTATGTTAATTTATGGTGGAGTTTGATACAGAGTAATTAAAAATCATGCTTTAGCAAGACTGAGATGTAGTCTTTGAATTAGCGTGCAAGATGCTCTAATGAGTCCAGTAAGGATTAGGAAAATGCACTGCAGTATTTAGTTCTGGTTTTAATTTATTATTTATTAAAAAGTCCCTCAACGTCTTAGAATTTTGTGAAATACTATCTGTAGGGAGGTTGTGTTTCTAAAATAACCCTGTTAGGATTCAGAAAGTAGATTCCTTAATTGTTTGGAGCAGGGGATATGGGGGCAGCAGGAAGTTGGAGGTTAGAGGGAAGGCTTGGCTGCTTTTTCCTTTTTTTATTTAGTTTACCACAGAGGAAATACTCAGAGCAAGACTGGAATATTTTGGGAGGCTGGCCACGGCATCGTTAGCTCTCCCAGATTCCTGTCCTGGAACGGTTCCTGTGTGTGCAAAATCATGAGCTCATTGAGGTCCTGGAGTGAGTTATTTGGGGTCTGCAGTCTGTCTGCAGCTTCTTGAAATAAATCTGAGTGCTAAAGCTCCGTAATTGTTGCTACCGCGGCGTTAAAATCTTGGGATGATTCAGTCTCAGCGTGTGCACTGAGTCAGACCCAGAAACCACCGACTCTGCTGATTCGTGTTTGCCTCTTGACCTTTTGGCAAAGATCAAGTGCAGCATATGTTTTTATCAGTTTAATATCTGTTATGTCCTCAACTGGAGGATTTGATATTAAATGAGATCGGGGACTGGGAAATGTACTCGGAGCTCGCGCCGTCCTCTCCGTGCGTGACGCCAGCTATCGCTGTGTTTTCTAGACTGGTGTGAAAAGGAGAAGACAAAAAAGCAGCAAGTCCCCTAATGACTATAAAAGAGCACGAAGGGAAGAGCAGGAACAGAGCATAGATTATGCCTCTCCACAGTGTTCTCTTAATCCCCACCAATTTTCAGCTCAGAGGTTCCCAAGCCTCCATAAAACCCCTGTAAAAATAAAATAAAATAAAATAGCACTTCTGATTGCATTTTAATCTTCAGTGTCTTCTCTATCCATATCCATATCCATATCCATATCCATATCCATATCCATATCCATATCCATATCCATATCCATATCCATATCCATTTTGTAATGCCCAGTATTGTAACATCAGATTACCACCCTCAGGACTGGTCAGTACTTTGTAGCTACTGAATGCAGTGAGCTTGATCTCATCCTTGTCGAAGAGCAAGTTCTTGCTTCACTGGTGTTCTTTATTTTCATTGACCACTCCGGGTGCTGTTTATCTGAAAAATGACATAAAACAGCAATCAGAAATAACTGCAGAGTCCAAAAGAGACGTGCACTGCGAGATAGTGAAAGGGCACATACAGGATTTGATTTGGTTTGATTAAAGACCGTCGGAAAGATCGCTATCTTTGAGGAAACACTGCTGTTCAGATACAAGCATTTCAAATAGAGAAACAGGCCCGGAACTGCAGAAAGCTGGTGTTCACTTGAACATTTTTGACTGATTAAATACCAGCTTAGTCCATTCTGTAAACTGAAGGTGCAGAGCAGCTCATACGTGGCACGGTCAGTGGGTGGCCAACAGGGGCTGGTTTTCCTTGGCCTGTGACAGAGTTACCACTGGGGTCCGTGTAATGCAGCAGGTGATGACAGGCGTGGTTTATGACATCTTTAGAAACAGAATCAAGCCACTAAAGGCCAAGTTGATGTGACAGGGTGAAAACTGGGACTTGTATTAGAAGCCAAATGAATCCAGTTCCGATAGAGAGGGATCAAAATCATTTCTAGATGACATAAGGGTTTGACCCTTTGAGGATTTTTTAATAAGTATGTGAGGTAATACAGAAAGGGGGAACCTGTGTCATTGTAAATTAGAGTCCCTGAGTTAAGTCTCATTACCAAGACACCTTCGTTTTTTTAATTATTCGACCTGCCACGGTTAATAAAAGGGAAGTTAATTTGGTGTGACATTTTTGGTGGTAGCTTGGTGCACTACCAACTTAATTGCAGTAAAATAAAGTCATAGTTCCCCCAAAACCCCCAAAGTTCACATTCCATGTTTTTTGAATTGATTGATGATTTATAAGTCATTATTTATGGCCTCAGTATTTCAATCAGGGCATGTTAAGTAAAGGTGGTGTTGGGGGGGTGGCATTAAGTGTTTGTTGATTGAAACTATTTTAATGTTACTATTTGATGAAAAATACTATAATATTTCTGTTTAGAACAACAAAAAAAGGGAGTACCTACAAGATAGAAATCCGCTGCAGCAAAATGCCCTCTTATTACTATGCGTGCTATTACGCTTACAGGTTATTGTCAATATAGTGTCTACTGGCAAGGAAGCTTTTGTTTGTCATGGGAACAAACTGATTGCTCCTCATTTTTCTAGACTGCTGAGTTCTTTAAGTGAAAGGTATTTTGATCCTGGAATAAATATTGATTCTCTCTTTTCTGTCTCTGAGAAAATTAATTTAGTGTGAGTTACATGCGCCCAGGTGAGGTAAGGGCAGCTCAGGACCTCACTGGCTACTTAAACCTGTGACACAGGTCACATTCAAGAAGTGGCTTCATTACCCCTAGGTCAGCACATGGATGCTGGTGCTTTTTGGAGGGTGTCTGCTTGGGTACAGCAAGGGAGGATTCATGGGCCACTCTATCATATAGCCATTCAGTGGGCTCTAGAAATAGGATCACAGTCTATCTGCCTTCATTCCTGTCCACCTCCCCCTTAGGAGTGGTTCTCGACCCTAAAACCAGGTGGTCTTGGTGAGACCACGGACACTAAGAAATCCTTTTCACAGTGCATTGGGGGAAAAGTAGAGAGGTTGGCAATAGTCAAGTTTTCCCTTTATAAACAGACTGAATAAATGGAAGGAGACTGGAGTGTTGAGATAAGGCATTGGAATATGTGTACCAAACTGAGCATCCACTGCTATTGCCACTCCTCAGCTGACTGGGGGCATCCTTGGAAAGGGGCTCAGTGGCATATCCTTGATACACAAACTGAAAGAACTGGCAAGAGTTCTTTAAAGACTGGACAGATTTCTTTAAAGAATTGCACACTTCCACCTCTTTCTCTTTGCAGCTCTTTTAAGGCACTGAGAAATCTGAGCCTTGGCAGATGACCACATGTGCCTGCTGCTATCACAGTGTTTGATATCAGTCCGTGTCCATGTGCATCCCTATGGGATTCAAAGCATAAGCCCGTGTTACTGTGGAAACTGTGTCATGCAAGTGCAACATTTCTGCTGCCTCAACTTAAACTTGAACTTTCATTAGTCAATTAACAGTTAAACCAGATTGCTGGGTTTGCTTTAGAGAGTGAAACCTACGGGGTCCTGATTTCACCATTGCAAATGCAACAATTATCATTATAAGGAATCAGTTTAGTGGAGTTTATTGCAACACGACAAGCTTTGGTGTCTGTAGAGTCTGTGTAAGCTTCTGACATGTTGAATCACTGGATATCATGGTGAAACTACTTTTTGATGTTTATCTGCTGTACAGTGGTCTTTGTATTACAGCATTGGACATTGCCTTTTAGAATGTTTTGAAGAAATGAGGAAAAAATTGAAAAGGATAAGCAAATGTTAGGGGTTGTGCACCTCTAGCACTGTACATCTCCAGCATGGTCTTACCGCGCTCTTGTTCCAGAGTCAGTACTCTTGAATTAATGCTGAATTCACTTTTCATTTCACTTTTTGTTTTTGACTCCTGACATTATTAGCTAAAAAAACCTCCACCACAATTAAAAAAACAAACAAAAGTAAGCTAACATAGAACTTACTTCTTCTGTGCCTCAGAAGGCACAATCCTGCCATTGAGTTTCTGAAAACAATTAAGATTGTTTGAGAAGGTCTTAAGCTAAAACAGGGACTTTCATATGGCCTGTATTACCTTTCCTCAAGGGAATGCATTTTCTTAAAGTGACGATTTATGAGATTCAATACTAACGTCAAACTTCGTTCTGCTGTGTGAAGTAACATAATTAAAACACCAGAATAGCAGAACACGAGCAGCGGAACATTGTTGAACTTGTAGATATTTCCACATAGGTGATGTAAAATTTGATGGAACAGTGATATGACTGTTTGAGGCATGTCCATGTGAGATGGAAGAAAAACAAGCCTAAAGCAACTTTGCTGTTTCCCTCAGAAGGATTTTATCCAGAGAGGAAAATGCAATATTTATATGCAATATCAGCTGTGTATTTTTAGAATAATTTTAAATTCCTTTATGGTAAGTCTCTGTGTGATTAGAGAGTAGATACAAATCAGATGAGGTAACAGTTTGTCCCATTTGTGTGAAATGGTCCTCCAGGATAAAATTACAATTTATTTCCTTCTAAATGCAGCATTCATTTGGGAGTAAATTAATTAAGGCTGAGCGGATAAGTATCTGCTGTCATTCTGCAGTCATGACATGGCAAGACACTCGGTATCTCTGTGCAAAACTCATTTGTACACGGGGAAAAAAAAATAAAGTGCCTGTGCCTATTGTTTCTAGCGCTGTTACGTGATACTTTAAATAAATAACTTAATTCCATGTTCAAAATACCCAAAGGTATAGTATTTTATTATTGTTATTATTAGCTTAGATTGCGATAGTGTAACAGCTCTTTCCTCATTTGAGAGCTTTCCTCATGAGGCAGGAATGTGGTCTCTGCACTGGGCCCTACCTGGTTTACTGCTTTGTGCTGTGCCTCAAACTAATGAAGATGATCATGATGTAGATCAAGGATCCCACAGTGACTCTCAGTTCGGGGTTCCCTCAGTGATCTTCACTAACGGGGAGGACCTTTTGGGAGGTTTTATCAGTGGGGTCGTGATATGAATTGCTTAGTT
Organism: Scytalopus superciliaris; assembly: GCA_013400415.1. Lineage (NCBI taxonomy): Eukaryota > Metazoa > Chordata > Aves > Passeriformes > Rhinocryptidae > Scytalopus > Scytalopus superciliaris. The sequence continues at coordinate 902,819 of VXBX01008695.1, read as the reverse complement.
ACTCTGTATGTGCTGGAAAAGTGGGTGGTTTCTTTGAGGGGGCATCAAAAACTCACACAGAAGAAATGCTAAAGGCTGTCAGTGTTTGAAAAGTCCATTAAGACAACAGAGAAGTGCACGAGCTTTCCATCGAGCTGTACCAGATAGTTGGCTTGATGTCTACATGTGTTTAAACAAAACTGCTTAGTGTGCTTAGTCTGGTCATCCTGTGTCATTTTCTGTTTCTGAATTATTTTTCAACCTTAAATTAAGCTAATTGCAAAATGGTTTCACATACCAATATTGACTGTAAAGGTGTGTGTTTCTGCAGAAGTGTTCTTTTGTATGAATTCTCTGCAATACTATTTCAATGAGGTGGGTGGGAAATCAAGTGCTTAATCTTTTGAAACTGCTTCTGATTGCCATCTTCAAGCTGATATTATGAGAAATGATATAGCTGGAGCTTAATCATAAACTTTTCCCTTTCCTGACAGTACTGACATTTATTTTCTAGACAAACAGATGAATCTGAGATAACGAGTTGTTTTGATCGTGTATGGTGTTAATGCAAAACCAAGGCTCATATATTTTGACCCTGTACCTCTGAATTATCTGTGAAAGACTGAAAGCCTAAAAGCTGATGCTGTGCAAAGGCTTGCAAACTACTCTAAAAGTTGCTCCATTTAGCAGGCTCCAGCCTGGGGTAGCAAACCACTGCTGATCCATGGGTGGCTGCATGTGGAGGAGTCTGCAGGGCAATCCATCATCCAGTGGACATGTGCTGGAACACAGCACTGGGGGCTGAATATTTAGTAACATTCTTTTTTTTTTTAACATGAAACTTTACCTTGCTCAGACTCTTGCTGTGAGTGAAGTTGAGTGGTAGCCTGTGCTCCCCGTGAGTCTGATTCACACCAAGCTTTTAAGAGGGTTTCACAGCACTGTCCACACTTCTTACTGCCTGATTGTCCAAATAACCTCCACTAGAGCAAGGAGAGGAGATGTGGGGTGTGAAAGAGGGAAAGAGGACTGAACAGGGAGATGTTAAATATAGAAAATAACAAGGAAAACCTTGGCCAGTTTGAAGCTGAGAATAAGTACCTCTTCCATTTTTAGCATCCCTGTATTCTGTGTGAAGAGCAATGCAAAGGAGCCTGGTGGAGGCTTCTTGCATGGAAATCTCCCAAGTGTGGGCATTTAGAACTGTGACATGTTGGATACTGGAATGAGATTTTGGTTCTGAGCTTGGCTTTCAATAGTCAGTTTAGGAAGCATGATGTTAAGTATTTCTCTGGGCAGTGGTATTAGAGTATGTGTAATTCAGCTAAGGTAGCAAATTTAGTCCTTGAACCTTCGTGTTTCCAGGATTTTAAAAATATTTTGCTGTATGCAGGGCTTTTTTTTTTTTTTAAAAAAAAAAGGCTGTCTAACCCAAAGGCCATGTACAAACCTTCAAGTTTAACCTTTTCATTTTGCTTGACACTGTAGAAGAAGATAAGAGGGTAATGCTGTCAGAGAGTTTACACAGAGGATGGAGAGTGGTGGTGGTGAAGGGGATAATGACTTAGGCTCTGATTTTCTTCCTCCCGCTGCAACAAGGCATCTGTATTCTCTGCTGGGTGCAACCAGCCTGCAGGAAGCTTTCCTTCCTGCAAGCAACAAGTAAGTCAGCAGATCAGCTGGGAAATTAAGGAGACACCAGAGCTGGACTTGTGGTGACCTGTTTTTGAAAAGAAAACACAAAATTGTGGATAGATGTTGAAGGGGAATGATGGGAAGAATGTGAGGAAGGACTTGGGTATGCTTCCATGTGCAGTGTTGTAGGCATAGTACTGCACCAGCCAGACACAGGGACAGATCTTTGTCTTCCATTTCACACACAAAGAGGAGAGCTCACTCAAAAATCTACTTGCAGCTGGCTGGTACTTCAGGGGCATCACTGACAGTAGTGATGGAAGGAGACAGAATTTTTCTGGGCTGAGATGAGCTGAAGCCTTCTCTTATCATATAATGGCTTATTATACCATTGTATTCAGGCAAATGTGTGTAGTGTAACAGTATGTCAATTATTTTGTCTGGCAATCAGAGTCTTCATTTCGTGCTGCAGAAACAAATGACTTTTTCAATTGCTCTAATATGCTACGTCCTTTAAATTAGCTGGTCTATAGGCAGCACATAAACAGCACCCTCCAATATTATTTCAGAAAATGAGTAGCACGTGTGATGCCTACGCTCATCTACAAGAGAAAATGCAGAGTGACAGAGATTCCTGTGATTTGCTTCCATATGAGCAGCTCTGAGAAGTGTCCGCTCTCTCAAGAAATGCACATTTGCTGCATTCTGGCTCAGGGCAGGCTGTGTGTCTATTTGACATGCTCTCAGTGGAGAATTGCTTATCCATGCCTGATCCTGACGGGTTTCACCTTCCAAAAGAAACTAGCATAGGTCAAAAGTTGGCAAGATGGATTGAAAAGTGTTTCCAGCTGATGGAAATGCTTTTGGTAACCGAGTGGGGGAATTTGAAATCTAATCTATTCTCAATGGAAAAACAGCAAATATTCCATGTTTCAACAGGAACTAGCTATTCCAGTATCGAAGTGCTGACATACAAGGATTTTTCAAATAACACAGTTGAATCAACTATTTTTGCACAAAAGGACAAATGCAAAAGGTCTTCTTTAATGGCCTGTGATATGCTAAAAGATCTTCTTTGTTTACTGGTTCACTGCAGTGCTAATGGCCACACCTGGATGGGAGTGTCTCCTGACTCCCCTTCCTCCTCCAGTTCTTATGTTCAGTGATTTTGGCATTCCAGATTTGTCATTTCTTTCTCCTTCTAAATTCTTAATATTTTCCCTTCTGTAGCTGAATCTTCTCCTCCTTTGCCTGAACAGTCAACATTTTCATATTTTCTATTTTCTCATCCAAATTTCTTTTCCCTGTTTACTTTTTTCACTCTTGCCTGTTTGCCATGTTTAGGTTCTTCCATATGCCATTTCTTCACAAGTTGTTCCCATATTGTCCAATACTTTGAGGGAAACACACGTTCTCAGTTGTTACCTATTCCTCTACAGGAAAGGGTGCGTGTTGCAAGCGTGGGATGAGCAGAGTGTGTCTTGTTGGGCAAAGATGATTTTGTTCCTCCTTGATTTTCTTAGCTGCTTTTCTTTCCCTTCCATTCCTTCCATCTGTCTCTGACTATAAGCAGAGCTTAAAGCAAAGCGAGGGCCAAGTGTCTGTTAGTTTTCCTGTTGAAATACAGAATAATGGTGAGGGATGTGAGTCAGAGACTGAGTAACACTGGGCACAACATACATACACTTTTTTGTCATTTTCCTTTATTGTATTCCATTGTTTATCTTTTTTTTTCCTCTTTGTACCTCTCCCAGCTCATGTACACAACTAATTGATGTATTACAGGAGATCTTTAATCAAAGATGGTTATCTTCTCATTTGCCTGGAACGGGGGACTCCTTTGGTATAGGAATTGTCCCAGGAGTGCTAAGCTGCCCTTCATGGCTTTGCAGAGCTAATGAAACCCCTTGTTATATCTATACTTGTGTGTCCCCCAACACTTGCCCTTTGCACATCACAGATTACTGACTCAAAGTTGTGTCTGCAAATTTCTAGTTTAAATTCAGAGCTAAACAAGGCAAGAATTCCTTATAGTTGTTTTGGTGAAATCTTTAAAAACAGTTTCCAAACCTAATTTCTCCCAACAAGGGCAATCAGCACAGACAGATTTTGACAGTACAGGAGCAATATTGCTTGACTGTCTTGAGCAAATTCTCCCACTAGCGACTGACTGCTGAGATTAAGTGGAATTTCTAACAAATGCTGTTACAATGGGTGAAGCACTGTCTCTCTGCTTGTGCTTATTTGTTGCAAGCCTCAGTAGAGGTTTATTTTCACACAGTCATTGTATGGTGCTCGGAGTATTTTGCTGCTCTGTGTTACTGCTGCTCTAGATAATGGATGGCCACTTGGTTAATGTTTGACGGCAGCTACAACACACATCTCCCAAAGTTAAGTGTCCTTATGTCTTTATACAAGAACTGACCTTCAGGGACAGTAAACATATTGTTTGGCAACAAGTTAATTACAGACTTTATCTTCCAAAAACATTCATGTCACGGGTGGGATAATTAAGATGTCCTTGCAAGTGAAAAAAAGTTCTTGAGTTATAGTAATGCTCCCATGTAGGTGTTAGAATCCGAGGTCATAACGGTATTACAAGAGCTGTGTACTCATGTTGTTTTGACTAAATAATTTTCCTGTTCAGGCTATAAAAGTGAAAGATGGACTTAACTGATATGTGTGGCAATATATTCTGTAAGTCTGTGAAAAAAAAAACCAAAGGGATTTGGGTTGTCCAGGGATATGATGGGCAAGCAGAACTGATGGTATTTGATTTACTGGGGGATTCATTACTAGGGTTTGTTTTGTTTTTCTCCCCTTTCCTTCTTTTATGGCCTGTATCTTTTGTTAAATGGTTAGGATCCTATCGACCCTCTTTGATTTTATAATGTGAACTTTATGGTGATAAATAGCTAATTATTTGCAATTGAATTAGGCCATGAATTTAAATATGACAGAAACAGATGTACTGGTGATTACCTTCAGTGCATGGCTCAGGGGATCCAAGTTCAACACAGTATAAATACTTTCCAGAAATGTTATTTCTGAAACGGAGCACTGCAACTATTGAAGAGTATCACAGAGACGTTAATGAGCTCTGTGGTACATGAATGTCCTCCACACTGGTGTATCTCAAATATGACATGTGTTTCACTATGTTGTTTTTTATTTCCTGGAAGAATTCAGGGAGGGAGAGGGGGAGTCACCACTGATGAGAAGTGAAGTTCCATTTCTGGAGTGTTTGCTCCCTAAGCTGGAAGCATTTGTTTTGGGTGAAGTAATGAAGTGGGGGTTTTTCACATGAGACTAAGGATGAATACACACAGTACTGTAATTTAAAGATCTGAGTTGTATAATATCTGATAACAGCATGGACTCTGCACATGTCCTCTTTCTCAAAACCTGGTTCAAGGAGATGAACAGGTCTACTAATGAGCTACTTCTGACCTACTGTTTTCTGTTTCAGTTTTTCTTCCAGGAAACTTAACATTCCAGCAGAAATAAGTAATTCCTTTTTTAATGGCCAGTATCACTGTGAACAATCGAATAACTCTACAAGGACTTTTATTTTCTTCAGCAGAAGGAAAGTAATTTAAAATCAACAAAACATTCCCTGGTATGTTAATTAAGCCACAATTAAGTGGCAGGTGATGAGCCATGCCTTGACAAAATGTAGCAGGAGTATGAAGGACTGGACCATACACTTTGAGTCCTCTTGCTGGGTATCTGCTTGTGGGTAGAATGATAAGATTTAAGCATCCCAACATTAGAGAATAAGAGAAAAACTAGGATCTGAGCACGAACCTGTATCATTCATGTCTGATGCAGCACTGTTAACACCCCCACATCTGACCAAGGCAGTAATTCAGAATGCGTCCTGGCTCTGCTTTATACAAAGCACAAAGCAAGAGAATAACACCTTCAAAATGGTTAATTTTGAGGCTGTCTTGGTGACTGTCTTGAAAGCTAAATCCCAGCACCGCTGCACTTATGAAAATGTTGTCCATGTATTTGGGCATGGTGCGCTCAGGCAAAGTCAGATAATCCCTTCCAGATTCCTTCATTATTAAATGGGACTGGAATGTGATTTCTACTGTGCGAATCGATTCAGGGGTTCCATATTTTGAAATTCATCTCCAGCCCTAATCCAAAAGCTAGCTCATATTTGTTTTACCTTCTGCAGTACATGAGAGCTGAGTAAGTCAGTTGATCTCTCAGTCAGGATGTGATATATCTTAAAATGAAGTTATCAATGAACATCGCATGCACCATGTAGCATTTTTATTTCCATGTAAACCAGACAGTTGTTAGTGAGCAAACTGTTCAGTTCTGCACATTTTAACTTCTTAAATATGCTGTTTTCTCTTTGATTTTTGGTTGGTTTCTTTATTTTGAAACTTCATAGCCTATTTTCAGGTTGTCTGTGTTGTTTGTCAGGTTTACTTGTGTATTCTACTCAGCATAATATGGCTCTGTGGAATTTCATTTTAGGTGATTTTTTATGCATAACTGTGTGCAAATAAGGGTTCTGATAATCCCTTTCTTTTTAAATCAACCAGTTTAATACTTCTGTCACTGTTGCATGGAGATGAGAGACTTGACCTATTTTTAAAAATGAGCCTTTTAGCTTTGTTAGCTACAGGAGAACGGAATTTTAGGATTTTAGAATTTATTATTTAATTAGTTGCCATTAGGATTTGCTGGTGCATACATGAACGATATTTTCCTTGTAATTGTTATAGCTTTCAATGGAACTTAGTGGAATTTTTGTCTTCTTGTAACCCATTGGTGCTTCCGAACCTTGTTAGTGCTGTCCAGCATTTGATTTGACCTGCTGTATCAGCTTCAGCTTTGCTGCTTGGATTCCTCTGGAATGTATGGATGATTCCATTTCATATGCATTCAAGCAAGGTGATTCATGTATGATTACAATTATTTCTAATGTGACATTCACCCCAGAACTACATTAAGTTGTTAGCCCTGGAAAAAAAGAATTATTTTGTTAATGCTATTCTGCATTCAATGGCTTTGATGGTACTTGTTGCAGATGTTTCAGATTACTGTCAAAACTTCATTATCAGTGATAATATACTAATGCAGTAAGTTGACATAGGGGTTGACTGAATGACTATTGCAATATATAATGAGGTTGGTGTAATGTGATACGTTTCCACTGATCCTCCACAGCCTTTAAATGAAATCTGTTTGAGACTGAATTCCCTTGCTGCATTGTTACCATTCCCAGAGTGGCTGCTACCATTTTTTTCTAGGATTCTTGCAGAGGGCATGCATATATTAAAAAAGCCTCCATGTTACACAGCTGCAAGTATATTTTCCTTCAAATTTTATTTTAATATTGATATCACAGGAAATAATAACGCCGTGATAGAGTTAGCAGAACATGTAGCCCTGCCTCAGTGTAATAAACCAGATCAAAACACATTGTGTTTATATTATTTATAATCAGTATACTGTATATGACTAGTATTTACAATTATTAAGCCCTTTGAGAGCTGTCGCAGTTTCTGTACAAACGAAAAATTGTTTGCAGTGATGTTTGTCTGCAAAGGGAAAAGCTGAAATTTTAATGGAATCCTTCCAATAGCTGTCAGTTTCTTCCTCAGAGTTTGATAATTGAAAGGTTTGTTGTTTTTTTTTTTTAGGAAAGGAAGATGGTTTCGATTATCCAAAGCTAGTGGAATGTTTAACTACCCTTCTGCTATCAGTGGACTTGTTTACATTAGGATTTTGACTAAATTGAGGTTGCACATATCCAGATGTTATCTGCCCGGGTGACTTTTTCATTTACTTTGGCAACAGATTTGATGGTGTATTGCTACCATCTCTTTGTCAGTTTTCACTTTATATATTGCAGGCTATGTTTAGACATTTCTAAACTTCCACTACATTTTTAACTCTTAAACTTTTGCTCTTTTTTCTTTCCTTTTCTTTTCTATGGATGAATCCCTATTGAAACCAAGAGATGGGATTTTGATCTTTGCTGCAGGTTTTCTCACTGGTGAGCATGAATAAGGGTAAAGTCCCAGACAAACAAACCCAAGATCCAAAAGCAACTTTTCTTGTTCTTGATTTTTATCTCTCCTTTGCTGTGCTGAGGGACAGAGATGTGTCTGAAATGCATCCAGTCCTCAATGTCCTTCAGCACAAAGCTCTCCAGCAGGAATGGCTTTCTTCTGAGCACTCAGTGACCTGTGGAGCAGAGGCTCCTCATACAGGTAGCTTACAGCAGGATAGCATTCCAGAGAATATCGCCAGGGAATTGTAGGAAAAAAACATTAGCCAGGACTACTCAGTAGAAATAGTCTATAGTACTGAAAACTAGAACAGTTCCACCAGAGTGTCATTTAATTCACTACTATAATGTCATTTTTCAGCGCTGGTGGGGGTTGAGAGTGGGTGGGGAGGGAGAAATATCCTATCCTAGAAACCTGCTGCTTAGGATGTGCCAGGCTGAGAACCAGCTTGAATAAAAAATTCCATTTTTCATGCCTTTATAGCGCTAAAGACGCAAAGTAGGCGAGTGCTCACGCTCAGCAGTGATCAGACAGAGCTGCAGCCAACAGAAGCAGGGGTTTGAAAGTGTAAGGTCCTAATCTATGTCCTAGTGAACCTTTCTGCTGAGTTGTTTTACCTCTTTCAACCTCCAGACTTTCTGGTTGCAAATTAAAGAGAGTTCGTGCTGCTCCTCACGTGACTCACAGATACATTAGCTCTGAATGGAGCCCCACTTATTAATGTTTATACAGACTGGGCAGATCTAATCCTATTTGCAGGCCTTTAAAATGCCAACTTTTTATTTTAAGCCTGGTTTACTTTTAATGGCGATATTTAACCTCAGAAAAGTGTTTGTGGGATTTTTCCTCAACAGCATTTCAAAAAGTATGAGGTTTCGAATCAGTAAAAGTAATGAAATTTTACATGCTCTTTTGCATATGTGATTTAAGCAAATCTGTGGTGTAACCATACTTAGAAGGATTTGAACCAAGCAGATCTAGTTGTTGCTAATACTGTTTATTTTGGTAATGCCTAAAGACCAGCTTTTTTTGGCAACATAGAAACACATGGGGAGGGGTTTACAGTCTCCTGTAGTAGCCAGGGCTATGTGAAATTGGTAGAATTTTATGTTAAAATCCACCAAGAGTCAATGTCAGCAAATATCAGACTAGCTGTGCTTGAAAAGAGGAGAAAGAAGAGAACAGGGAGAAGGAAAATTGATTCTGAAGATGCAAGATAGTTGAAAGGAAACGTGACATGGAAAAGGGAGACATGAATAAACACTGAAACTGAATTGAAGGGTAGGGGCAGAGGGGGAAAGTAAAGATGATCTGCTAAGCAAAAGAGCACTTAGCACAGGAAAACATAACAAAACTTCAGACATTTATGAATCACCAGAAGTACCTCCTTTTGGCAGCTTTTGCAGCTGCTTTTAAAGGTCGGAGGGTGACAAGTCTCTCTCTGAGAATCTTCCCCCAGGCCAAGTGATGGAGAGAGATGTGGCATCTGCAGTGAACTGTCTGCTGTCAATTAATTGTTACCAGTAATGAGATGGGTTTAGATGTGTGCCTGCAGTATGCACAGAGGAGAATCCTAAAGTATTTCCTGTGCAATGACTTCACAGCCCACCCAACAGGTACAGAGCAAACAGGTTGTGTGTTACCACGGTGGGAGCTCTGAGTTTATCTCTTTTTCTTCCTGTTTGTGAATTTTATAAGACAGCAGGGCTTTGCTCCACATTGTGACTGAGTCACGTTTGCAGCAGGCAGTTGGCTCACTCGTACAGGCCTGGTATCTCTGTGAGATTTGTGAGATTTAGAAGAATTATTTTTAAATGTTGGATCTTGAAAAACATAACATGGAAATAAGGGCATCTGCTGAGTGGGGAGCTGCCCTACTGTGTTAGCTTGGTGTACATTTGAACAATACCATGTTTAGGTATGGGACCAATAGCAGAGTAGCATGAAACTCTGAGAGGATCAATTTTCCTGCTTTTTTCCATTGGCATCTCTGAGGACACATTTGTTCTGCATAGAATTTATTTATTTGGAGGATGGTGTTTAAAAGGATGGAATTTTGCTTTTATAGGATTACTTTACACATGGAGAGTAGGGCTTGTGGGTAAGTGAATATGGGGACTGGTGTTAAAACCTCTTGTGTTCCCTATCCCCTACACCTTTCCAATAGCACTGATCAGGTGCTTGGCACTTAATTACAATGCATCATTGGCAATTATGGCCTGGTCAAAAGGAAAGGACAAGGGCAGGGGAAAATGTACCAGTGTTGCTTCTTGGGTCAGCCAGGCTGCCTTCAGGAGCTCCCAGTAGATCACTCTGCTCCTCGCTCCTTGCCTTGTATATAATTAATTTGGGCTTTTAAACCGATCTCTGTTTCTCTGCTCCTTCAGAGAGCAGGTCTGAGCCGTCACCTCTGAGCTGTTTACTGATCACAGGTGTCTTCTCAATTGCTGGTAATAATTTTTACTTAGAATAAAAATTAAAAGGTGGTCTCTCCTTAAAAGCAGAGGTTCCTGTGTCCTTTTCCCGTACAGAGTTGGGAGTCTTGAGAAGAAATGGAATTTATTAAGCTGGAGCAAAGAAACCAGGGTTAGTGGTAGAACAGAAATAATAGTTCAGAAGCATTTGGAGAGACAGAGCAACCTGTCTGGAGGGCAGAGGGTCATTGTTGCCCAGACAGAAAGCAATGTGCCAAAGGTCATCACTAGAAGGTTCTGCTAAATTCTGAAGTCATTGAGGAGTGAGGAAGGCGAGGCTTTGGGATGGAGGGATGTTAGTTTATTTTTTTCTAGATTCTGTTACCTCCTGGTATGTCCACGGAAGAGATTGATAGCACAATGTATGGTACATGTGTCATCCAGCCCTGGTTGCTGGAGACACGAGGCCCTGTAACCCAGGGTGACCAGAAGGAAGGAGCTGTGAGAAACGAGCAGATTTAAGCCACCAGGTTGTTAATTTCTTTATGTGAGGTGTTGTAAGGGGCTGGGAAATCTGGGGATTATCTCCCTCAGCAACTCTTGCCAGAAGAAGGAGGCTGAGCTGGTACTAACTTACACCAAGGAAACCTCAAGAGCACCTGGGTACATACCATGGCTGGTTATAACATAAAACCTGCCACTGACACTATTTCCCTGACAGCTTGGCGGGTGGAAATAACAGTGGGAGACTTAGGAAAAGAGTGGAAAGAAATATTGTACAAGGAGCTGCAGGGCTGATTGCATCAGTGCCTTGATGTCAGGGAGTCTTCACCACGAGACGTGCTCCAAGGCTCTGGAGCGTGTGTACACATCTTGTGGCATATCCCTGTCTTGTGAGGTGCCACTAACAGTAACAGCTCTTTCTTCTTAAGGTTTCTAGGAATTGTATTTAAATAAAACGATCAGGATCAATCTCTGCCTGAAGCATGCCCAGATTTTCACACTCTAATACTCAACACGCTGTGTTTCATTTCATGTTTCATTCAGGCAAACAGGATTAGTTGGAAGCAAGAAGGCACAAACTGTTTTTGAGGAAGGAAAGTAACTTATACAGTATGAAATAAGCAAAATTCAAAGAGAACTCAAGCCTTAAAATCTTCATTATTAGTTACTTTGCCTCTCAAGTCTCTGAATTGTAGCTCATAAATGAAAAATTAAATGTGCAGGGGTCAGGGAGAGCCAGAAAACAGGACCCTCCAAGCAACTGCAGGTTGGTGAAGTCTGGAAATACCAACTCTGGTTCACCAAGTCCTTGACCACCTCCCAGTCCCATTTCACAAGTAAATTCCCTGGTCCCAGATGGGCTTGGAGATCTCGAAGCGTTTGGCTAGGAACTGCAAAAATGAGAGTGTGCTCCCAGATGACTTCCTGTTATCCCCATTCCCTCCTCTCTCAAATTCCTTTAATTTGGGTTTTTATCAAAATGCTATTAATCCACTTTCTCTAGACCAGATTCAGTAATTGTTCACCCACTTAATAATGGCACTCACCTATATTTAATTTTATTCCCCAAAGTAAAATTGAGCTCAGTGTAACAATGTAATGCACATGCAACAAGGACAAAATAACGTGTATAAATTCACTGAATGACATTTGCCCTTCTTTCTAAAGGAAAAACATAATTTCTTTACCCTTTAATCCCTCTAATTTAAAGTTTCGTGCCCAAGCTTTTATCTTTTGTAGAAACTACAAAATCACTGCATACATTTTGAATGCTTTAGAACCAGGGGGTGTTCATCTTTTTCTCTCAAGTTCAGATGCTTTTTCACCTCTTCCTAAAAGTGTTTCCTTAGTTCAAATTTGCTATGCTTGTCTCAAGCACAGGGAATGTTGCCTTGGATCATTTGCAAGGAACAGCTGCAAGGAGATCTCAGAAAGAGAGAATATGCTAAGTAAATTAGTGGGTTTAACTGCACAGCAGTCAGCAGTCTTTCATCTGCGATATTGTGTGCTTGTCTATGAATTGGGGAGTAAGTTTCCAGAGTTCCAGAGAGCTCCTGGTTTTCATGTGTGGAATCCCAATGAGCAGGAGCCTCTGACAGCGGCTTTTCCCAGTATTTAATCTTCACAGTGCCAATGAAGGAAAGCTCAAATTTGATTTTTCCCCCCCCCGTCACCCCTAAAATACTTATTTTCTGCACAGTTAACAGTGACTGTTCAAAACCCCCCTGCCTGACTGTGGCTTTACTGATGAACTTATGCTCACCCAGAACTCCTTGGTATGAAAGCAGCATCCCTTGACCTTCTTTACTTCAAGAGGGGAGGTGTTACAGCAACCATATTTTATCCATCCAGCTGTTGCCTTGGCTGTCACTCGAGCTTTAACACCACTCTTTGATGTTGGAGAATTCTGGGCTAAAGTGACAGTTATAAATCTTTGTATTTGTAAAATTCCTGAAATGTAGTTGTTACATGCACTTTATTATAAATTCTGTACTTTAGCCTGTTACCTGCTGATCAAATTGCAGGTGTTTGGGAGCACGCGTGAGGATTGGGTGGATTTTTTATGTTTTAGAAGTGAAAAGACATTTGCTACATCTATGTCATTATATTATATGCCATCATTTCATGGTCATTTATGTAAGGTAGTAAAATAACTGTGCCCAACTGCTTCTCCATTGTGAAGTAGCACGAACTGTAAGGATAGCTCTGGGAAACAGGTTTGGAAAAAAAATCATACCATCAAAAAATGGGTTTAAAATGTGTAGAAAGCACAGCATGTTTGAGATGGAGTTCTGTGTAGAATTTCATTGTTCCCTCTTTAAAATCCTGAGAGCAGAGAAGTTCTGAATTCACTTGACAAATGATGAAAAAAGTCAGAATTGAGCAAAACTTGCATGTATGTATGTCAGGATAGAGCAAAATTAGTCCCTTATGAATCAGGTGCTGGTACCAAAGGTTATATAAGGTATATTAGTTTGTGCCACCGCTCAGAAACTTCTGAAATACATGGAGATTTTGAGAATATATAGAAGTTGCTGATCCTCCCTAGGAAGGGCCACTTTCTTCTAAAAATTACAGATAAATCTTCTTGTTTACATGCTGAACTGTAATTTATCATAATAAGGTTTACCTGTCATTTTATATAGGAACAGAAGCATGCTTCCTCCAGTATTTTACCTGTAACCATCACAAAAGAAACTGATTTTGTCAAAAGCAGTATTTTCATGTTATTGGTATCTAGAAGGTACCATATTTTCAAGTGTTATGTCAGAAACATTGTTATAAATGCCCTTTAAACTCCTTGAAAAGTTTTGGCTTTAAAATATACTGTGTTCTGGAAGCTTCTCCTATCAGAGCAGTGGATGGGATGGTTCTACACTAGCTCTTCAGGGATTTATGCTGTATTTAAAAATTACTCACATAAACACCTGCATCTGCGGAAGAAGAATTATCCTAGACCAGTAATAGTTCCAAACCCTGTCATTTTTCTGCTAGGAACCAGGATTTTGAATGCAGCATTCCAGCTGCTAATGGATATTCAGGGCCCTTCCGGATGGAGCCTTGATTAGTAGATGACAGATTAACAGAAGAGCTGTGTTTTATGGCTGGGGAGGTTAAACAAAACTCGCGTCGCCTTTTGGATGGAGAGGCAGCAGGATCATTCAGAGACTTCGCAGGAAGTCACGGGAGGGGAATGCCACGGTGATTGATGGAGGTGGTCCATTATCAAACACTTTGTGAAAACTTTTATTTCCTCGGAGTAAATCACAGAGCTTGTGCAGGGCACGAGTGGAGAATTAATTTTGTTGCCTTTCGCTGGAAATATGTCAAACGGTACTCAAGCCAAAATTTAGGAAGGGAAATTGCATAGTGTATTTAAGCCAATCATGTGGTTGGTGTTTCCTTTGAATTTAGCAGCTCTTGTTGTTTGGTAAATCGTGTTCTGTTGGAAATGCACTCTTTGTGTCAAGGTCTCTTAAATGTCTATATCCAGGCAGTTGAAATAGAGCAGCATAAGCTACAAGCTTTTGCTGTAAACTAAATGTGCAAATGGGTTGATTATTTTAATATAACTTAGAATATTGTAATTTTATTTTATTCTTGCGGAACAGTATTTAAGTGTTACTTAAGGAAATTGTGTTTTCTCAGTTGCTATTAGCATTTCAGTCTGGTCTATCCCCTAGGTAAGGAAATCCAGGCTTGGAGAGTAATAATTTTCCATGCACCACATATTGTGAAAGGAAAACTAGGAAAGCTGTGAAGGAGTTCAGGCTCAAAAAATACATTTGGTGAATCCTTTTAAACAAGTGCAGCCACCCAAGTGCTCTTTGCCCAAGGAGTGCAGCCCTGGATTGATACAGGTAGGACTTGTTCTGTTGGATGGCCATGGAGATCAGGATTGAGGCTTTCAGCTTGAATAAATGCGGGCTGGAATGTACCAGGAGCATGAAATAATACCCACGAGGGACTGTGAAACAAATTAATCCCTTCCAGTTGCAGAAATGCTACTGAATGTTTCTGAGCAGCCACAGTTTGCACAACCTTTGTATTAATTCTTGGGGTGCCTCTGTATGGCAGGAGAATCAATATGGTGCATGTCCAGATCACCAGGGAGGGAGCCCTGTCTGTGGGCAAAGAATCAGGTTTTAAGCCATGTGCAAGCTGGAGAGTAGCTTTCTGTAGGCAATTATTTTAGTCTACCACCTTAATTAAATAATAATTTAAGCATGACTCTAAGCTTGGAAGGTTGGCTGGGGAAGGTACTGTCTGGAAAGGGAAGACATTCCCCAGGAAGTCCTCTAGAAAGAATACTCACATCAGACTTGTTCGGGTTTATTCTGTGCCAGGTGTTCCTTCGTGCAAGAAACTGGTACTCCTGGCAGTCCTGAATAATCAGGATTTACACATCTCCTTTTAGGCTCTGGAATAGCTTGTAATCTGTGAGACAAAAGGGAGATCAGGCTTAGCTCCTTTTATCTGACACTGTGTTTCTGTGACCTACATGTCTTGTGGCAGAGCTGGAATATCCTGATGCAGTTGGCTTTTCTGTAAACTGAAGCATGCTGAAGCCTACTAAAGAAATGCTGCTTACATGAGTGAGCTGTATAAGCAACCAATGTAAGCCAAAATCCAAAGGTTAAAGTGTTCCATTGCTCCTTTAAACCACACCAACCAACCCAAAAGTGCCAAAATTCAGGTCATATTCAGCACTGGTCCTATAAAAAATTTCCTCATTTATACTTAATTCTGCTTGCAGCATGGCTTGCTTAGTTTTATTTTCCCTCCCTTATATTTTTCCTAATTTTCTGATGCAGTTTATCCATTTCCTAGCATTTGATTTTTCTTGCCTCAGTTTAATTTTTCCTTTGTGTCCTGTCTTTCCTACTCTCTGTATTTTCACTGCTTTGAAAAGTAACTCTTTCTCTCTTGATGCCATTCTTTTGCTTGCCTCTGGACTCTCTTTCACACTGTTGTCTTTTGCTTGTTGCCCAAGTATATTTGTGGCTTATTTGCCCAGCCTTCTGTAGGGATTTTGCTCTGCCAGCTTTAAACTACATGTTCAGAATTATTCCTTTTCAAATGAATCAATTAGTCTGGTCTCCACATACTCAGCCATATTCTTTTGCCTTTCGTGGCCTGTTCTTACCTCTAGTAACACTTAAATAACCCTATAATGCATAAATTTTTAAAGCATCATTGAAAACACTTAAGTAACTATCAGTGTTGTCTTTGGGATGGAGCATCACAGAGAGATTGTTCATGACATAAGATTTTTAGGTGATTATTTCCTGTGGTTTTCCCTCTGTGGTTCCTCCCTGAAAATTTTGCTTTTTTGCCATGGTTTGCCCAGGGCAGAGTGTAAATAATGGAATGAGCTCCATAAAGTGTTCTGGGTTGCCTTGTGATGGATAAGCAGCATTGCTGGTGGGGTGTTGGGAGAGGTAAGAAGATGCAGGAACTTCCCTGATACCAGGCAGGATACTGACAGCCACAGAGCCGGGAGTAGGAAAGCCCTTTGTAAAATCAAAGTGAGAACAGGTAGTTTTCAAGAGCCTGGCATGGGCTTTTATGGTATAAAAAAGGTTTTCACATGTTACGAAAAGCACTTTTAATAATTTAAAAGAGATATGCAAAGATATGCAGCATCCTGAAACCACAGTGGCCCACGGGACTGCCCTGCCCCTCCCTGCTCACCAGGAACCCCTGGAAGGTTGGCTGTGCATTTATTTTCAATTCCAAGACCCACAGTGCCTCGCACAGGAGCAAGTGCTTGGAGTATTTCAGGGTTGTCCTTCATGTGGAGCGAAGATACGGAAGGAGGGCGTTGCAGAGTGCCCTTTTTCCCATTGCAGTCCCTGGTTCCAGTCGGTTCTTGCAGTACAAAGTGCTGAATGAAAATGAGTTTAAAAGAAGCTTTTGAAGAGGCCTCCATTACAGAGGGATGGCCAAGTCCTCTCTATTCTGTTTGACTCCATTTGACATCTAACAGTTATTGGCACTTTTAAAATTTAAGTGACTTTGGCTTTTTAACTTTAAATGCTTTCTCCCAATTAATATGACCAGGTCTTGAACTCAAGTCAGCTTTATGCCAGTTGATGGTCCTCTGTGTAACTCTCCTGACCAAATTTTCACAAAGGCTTTTGGAGGGGGGCAAAGCAAGTTAATTTTAACTTCTCTTTTGTAGTTCTTTTAAAACTGACCTCCCTGCAGAGATGCCTTTAATTTCAGGAGGCATGCAGCATAAATCCTGTGTGTTCTATTGCTTGATGTAGTGGTATGTCTAATGCGAACAGATTTTCTGTGCCTTTGAGATGAAGTGTTACAGTAAAACAAGGAGCCTGTTGTTGCTACATTTCCACTTTGTGTCACTAAAGATTCCAACTGACTCAAGCCATTAGGACTGTAAAATTACCTACAGACAACAGACAACACGGGCTTGAAATCTGCGATAAGAAAGTGACAGAATGTTTTCTACAAATAAATAGAGAGGAAATAATAAATGAAAAGACTCTTTAAACTCTCCAGCTTTTCTATCCAGCTGAGTCACCCTACAGCCTACAGAACCTGGAGGATTATGCTGCAAAGAGGCCCATACCCAGCCTAACTTCTTTAGGCAGCATAGTGACTTCTTAAAAGAGGAAGACACCTGGGGGTAGAGTTGTAAACAGATTTTCCACAGAGGTCTCCATGTGCTGCTTCCCCCCATCTTCAAAAAAGAGGCTTCCAAGTTAAATGGTGTTTTAGTAGCAAAATCCATTTTCTGTTAAATTCAGACTGGGTTCTTCATCTTTCAAACTCTCCATATGTAAAAGATTTTTAACATCTTTTGCACCCATTTTGCTATATTCCAAAGAAACTGTCAGAAATGGTTACCAGTAGCAATAAGAGTTCTTGTGTAGAAAATGTTGTCTAAAATAGAAATGCAGATTTTTCTGAGGTACTGGTTCTATCAGTAAGCAGCTGATTTGTTTCTGGTGCAAGGAATTCTCAGTGTGCCTGGTTTGGGGAATGATAATGTGCACCTGAAGACAATTCAAACATTACTGCTTCAAATTGCCACCTGGTGGTATTGCACAGCGAGCAAACTCCTCAGGCTACAGCAAAATCCTTAGTAGATTGAAAATCAAATCTCATGTGGATGACAAGTTTGTGAATGACAAAAGATGATCTCGATATTCCTGTGAAACTTCATCATCCTGGCTCGTGATTTGAATTGTGTTATGTTCCGAATGCAAAAACTGCAAAGATTTTGCAAATCAGAGACTGTTTAGATTTACTTCCATGTGACATGTTTGTTTCCCTTGTTTTGACAGCTAGCCCTACACATTTGCTCGTAAATAATTTAAAAAAATCACATCCATATGACTTCTTTCAGACTTCTTTCTTTAGGATCTGCTTAACGATAAGCATAAGGAAGGTTCAGATGGTTCGAATATAAGTTCACTTCTGAATAATCATGTATTTAATTGCATTGCTAAATTGAGCGATGGCTTCCAGTCAGCGATAGCGTGTGTGTCTCTGCTTAGCTTCATGCTCAGATGCTTTTTCAGTAGGGATGGTATTTTGTTGACTGTGGGTCTCCTCATACTCACAGGGCTTGAGTGATCCAGAGAAAGGAGGTGGTACAAAGAATTCCTTTTCAGAGCAGAACTGTGGGCAGGTTTTCCTGTTTAATGTTGCACTGGACACTGTGGCTTCGTGCTCTCTCTGTAGGCAGCTTTTTGGGCTCCACAAGTACAGGCTGGTTCCTTGTCCAACTCAGCACCCTCCTGAGTGGTGGGTCAGGTCTCTTTTTCCTTCATTTGTGGCTCCAGCATTGTTATTTTGGGGGCTGGTTTTGGTTTGTCCCGGAAATGCATCCAAGTGGGATGTTGTTGCAAGACCAGAGACACACCACAGTTTATCACATTGTGTTCATGATGATCAAAGTCCTTCCTTTTGCAGCTTGGGCCTTTTTAACTTTGACTAATTTAGAGAACGATGGTTTAACTACCAGCATGTAAAGAAGTTTGGTTTCTTCATTGCATGAGCATTCAGTTAGTGCAGTCTCTGCCATTCTTATGAGGCAAGAACATCTGTGAAGAATTTTAAGGCTTTCAGAGTGGAAGTCCCTCTTTTTAAGGTCATTAAATGAGCTCATTTTCAGTGTTTCTTTAAAAACAGGTCTTTAAAAAATCAGCAATAAGTTTTTCCCCGTATGTGCAATGATTAAAAAAGTGACACAGAAGATCTTGTGAAATCAGAGAATACTAAGAGCTTTTTTGCGTTTATCACAGGTTTTTTTCATTAATATATAAAAAAACCCAGAGATAAAACAGATTTTCTTGTGTTACTTCGGGTTTATAACCCCTTTCGGGCGCCCTGGAAGTTTTTGGAAGGTGCGTGCAGGAGCCTGGGAGTGTCACGAGTTACATGAGACAAATTAAACATAAGAGTGACTTGGCAAAATCTTCTACAGGGTTCTGCAGTTCCATGAGTGAGAAGAGATAAAGGGTGGGAGTGGGTCTTGTGTGGAATGGGACATCGATAAAGCAGCTGCTGTTCAGTGACAGGACTGGGGAGAAGGGCCCCAGGTGTTCCCACTTCCCAGGTGATTGGAGGAGAGAAGGGGCTCATTAGCAGCTAACGAGGTACAGGTGGGCAGGAGGGGGTAAGAGGGACGTATGAGGGAGGAAGAGCTTCTGGAATCTTCTGCCATCCTCAAAGGAGATTTCTCTGGGACAGCAAGGAGTTTTTGGACGGTTGGAGAAGGGAGCTGTCACTCTGTGCAGGATGGACAAGTGTCAGGTAGGGAAAGGGGAGGGAAATCCTAATGGCAGCCAGAGCTGTCCTTGTTTGAATGTAAAACAGCCTCTAAAAATTCAGGTCTGGTGTTGGCTTGAGTTGCTGGGGAGAGAGTGAAGGTGGAACCTCCAAAGTTTATGGAAGGATTTATGTGATGCTTTCCTTGAACAATGTTTTTAGAGGCCGCTCTTAGTTTTCCCATGTAAAACTGGATATTAATACTTCCCCTGTTAAGGGAAAGCTCTTTTTCAACGAAGTCAGGGAATAAGCCTTTTATATGCACAATATTTAATGAATGTGTTCTTCAGGTGTGCTTTTGCTGCTGTTACTTTTGCAGAGAAGCCTTGAGCTTGAATTTGTTTGGCTGCTCTAGTGGGGATGGGCTGAGTTTAGGGAGCAAAAATACGTACTAAAAATAACAAATGGTCATTTGTTTATTTTGTTAGCATACTGATTATTGTTTTCTGATACAGTGGGGGAAGTAAATTATATATAATCTACTTCAATGTAGTTATGCAGATTCATTTGCTTTTTTATACTGTACTTAGAGATCTCATCAAATCATGAAATATAACAAGTGTTGATTTAAAAAAGAAAAACCAAAGCCCAACAACCACTCCAGCAGAGTTAAGTGTGTTGTTATGCCCTTAATTCTGTATTTTTCTTGCTGGATGCAATCATTTCTATTATTTAGCAATCACGATGTGGTGTAATGGAAGTGAGCTGAAACACTCTAAGCGCAGAGTTGTCCTTTATAAAGAGATTTTTTTTTAGAAAGAAATGGGTTGTGGCAGGGGATTATTATCTAAAATACATCAGCATACACAGAGTATCTTCTGTATTTAGTGGCACTACAAAAATATTCATAATTGTGCGATGTGTGGAGTAATTCTCGTGGGAGCCATTTCATATAATTAATTTCCAATAATTGCATTATTATGTAATATTGTATCACATGAGAAGATGAATACTCTGTATGGTGGCTGGAAACTGTAAATGACTAATTCTTCAGCTCTTTCAAGAGAACAGATCCACGCAGGAATAACTTTTTGCAGGGGGAATAAGGCAGATGAAGTGTTGCCTGCTCTGCTTCTTCCAGCAGGTCTGTATGAGCAGTGCCAAAGAACTCATGCCTTGGGCCTGGGTATAGTTCTATTTATGGTTTCGGAGCTTACTGGATTCAAGTCGCAAATGAATTTGGCTTTTTATTATTTTCACCTCACTTTGAAATTGCAGTATATGAGAATTCTTTGAAGTAGGTTTACTTATGTAAGCTGCTGAATATAACATTTTTTCATTAAAACATAAGTCTTCTGGCTTACAGTATATTCAAGTTCCTTGTATGTTCTGTAGCAGCTAATAGGAGGCCTGATTAAAAATGCAGAGAGCTTGTCAGACTGAGAGAGGTGATTTACAGAGCTTTTGGGCAGCTTTCTACAGAGAAAAACCGAGCCCTACCTTTCATTGTGTTTTTTTAAATCTTCCATTTCTCTCCACCCACTTTTCCATTATCTTGTACAGTGCTGGCAATAACAATAAATATACAGTCAATGTCAGTTAAAAGCCAAGTCTCTGTCTATTATAGCTAATGAAAATATATTAAATTTAATATACTTTGTTGGAGATATTAGTTTCTGACAGTAAATGATTACTCACACTAATTATGGCCATCCTCATGTGAGTAGAGTGCATTCTTTAAGTCTGAGGTATTTGAAACTCAAAAGAAAATTATTTTCTTAAGTTGAAAAAAAGATGTTAAGCTCATTTCCCATGTTGTTGCTTTGTTGGCCACTTCTAAGAGAACTGAGTCCATCACAGCTCAGTAGGCTGATGGAGAGGCTCTGATGTGTTCTGAGTGACTTGGCTTGCCTGGGAAGGTGGAGCAAAGGTGGAATATTGATTTGTTGGGTCTTTGCTTTTTCCAGGTTGTCTTCTTTTTGCCTCCTAATTTTCACAATCTCCATTTAGTATGTGTAGGGAGTGCCTCAGGATAAAGGGAGTGTCAGCATGAGTGATTCAGTTGGGATCACAAAGGTGCTCTTCATCGTATGGGAAGAGATGAAGGATAAATAGAGGAGAGAGAGCTAAGAAAATACAGCTTTGATGAGCAATTAGGATCTAAACCAAAATACTTCAGCTTTTGTTGTTCCTGCAATGGAGAGAGGCTCTCCCATGAAAAAAAAATGCTGTTTTCTTGTGATAACAGCTGGGAAGAGTCAGGCTAGTTGAAGAAAAGGAGAAATAGTCTTTAGCTTCTGTTTTGAAAAGTTGTTGCTAACAAAGATGTCAGGTCGGTTCCTGTGGCTGTTGTTTGGCAGTCAGAGCTGTGCCAGTGCCACCCTTGCTCTGCTGGTCGCAGCACGGTGGCTGAACTACATCTCTGTCCTGCCGGGAGGCTTTAAGCCAGGCTTAGTTTCTTGAGCTTCCCATGGGGAGAGGGAAAAGGCAGCTCCTCAGCTGGTTTTTATGTGAATGCTTATTAAACCTGGTTTTTAAGTGAGTGCTTATTAAAGCTGGTTCAGCATGAGGTGAGTGTTGGCTGTGCCTGGTGACACTCAGTGCATGGCGACTCTTCAGCGCTGGCCAAAGGGTGCTGTAAATCTGCTGCTCCTTGAGGCTCTTTGCTACAGTGAAACAAAGCCAAAAAAAA
>VXBX01008695.1:867520-880768 GCA_013400415.1 Scytalopus superciliaris | reverse complement strand
TTTTTTTTTTTTTTTTTTTAAGTTCTGAGAGAACTGCATTTGTTGAGCCTGGAAGAGAGATGGCTCAGGGTTGACCTTATTGTGGCCTTTGCAGCAGCTGAAGGGAGTGTTGAGGGATACACCTGGCTCAGGTTGAGCCCTGGCAGGGAGTCTGAGACAAGGGGCTGTGAACTGCCAACCCTTTGGATAACAAAGGGCACAGGGACATGTGGCACAGCCAGGTGAATGGAAAGGGAGACACAACAGGAACCAGGGACTCAGGAGGAAGAGCAGGACTTTCACATGCTTGGACTATGACAGTATAAACCCCTAGGGGTTCCTCGTTTTTGGGATCGCTCTTCAGAGGCACCAGTTGGAGCTGTTACTGTGCCATAAATAAATTGGTTTATGGAATTAGACATGTGAGGGCTGCTAAGGGAAAGTTGGGGCTGAACTGGTAAGAAGTTCTGGTCTGACTGTGTGAGGAGTCAAGTGGAGGACCCATCAGCTCACTGGAGCTGCCTGCATTAAGGGGCTTTAATCTCTGGTGTTGGGAGTGTGATGGCCAGAGTGTCTTGTGAGTGGTCAGACTGGGAAGTTTCCTTAACAGGAGCCTACAAGAAAGATGGACAAGTATTTTTTTACAAGAGCATGCAATGACAGGACAAGGGAGAATGGATCCAAACTAGAAGAGAGTAGGTTTATATTTGGTATCAGGAGGACATTCTTTGCTGTGAGGATGGTGAGGCCCTGGCACAGGTTGCCCAGAGAAGCTGTGGATGTCCCATCCCTGAAAGTGTTCAAAGCCAGGCTGGATGAAGCTCTGAGCACCCTGGTCTGGTGGAAGGAGTCCCTGCCCATGGCAGGGGGTTGGAACTGGACGATCTTTATGGTCCTTCCCAACCTAAACCATTCTGTGAAATAAAGCTTATATGACATGGGGGCAAAATCCAGACAGTGTTCTCTCTATTTCCTCCTACACAGCTGTCAGAGGTTATTATATCTTTAATTATTCCAAATTACTTTATGTAGTGGCTTTAAGGTATATATGCTCAAGTATGTGTTTCTCCATTATGCTGCTCATTTCTCTCCAAAAAGTTTATGTCCCATGTTAGCAGTGTTACAGTTTTACAAGCACTCTGTGATTGAGGAATACCTTCCTGTGCTGTTCTTGGGAAAATTTCTATATAAATCTAAATCTCTCAATTCCTGATTTTGCAGCATGTGTTTTCAGAACACCAGAGGTATTATCCACAGGGTGCTTTTGCTGTTTGATGTTCTACTCCTTACAATAAATTAGAATAGAAGTGGAATGGGAATTCCCAGGAGGATCTATAAAAAACTGTTCTCCTGAAGCTGAATATAAGCTGGTTTTCTGTTTGAGAAGCCACCTGACTTAAAAAATGATTAGGGCAAAGCATTTTGTATCATGTGACCACTCAGTTTTGCTCATCATCAGCTCAGTTTGGAACAGAATCACTATCTTTAGCTGTATTTTTAGGCAGTGCTGTTTTTAAATATTCTGAAGTTTATTGAAAAGTATGCAGTATTTAATGTATAAATAAGATTTGACTTGATAATAACCTGTACTAATGATTCTTTGGTTTGATACAGAGTCCATTGGAAGCTGGTGATCATTTCCAACTTTTTTTTTTTTTTTGCCTTCTTCCCATTGAATTTACAGGGCTTTGTAAATTACTAGTTACAATTAAAGTGGGGACACAATTGAATTATTTAATTTTCCATGCCTTGCAATATATTTAAAAAAAATCTAGATATTTGTGAAGACATGTAATCTTAGGGACTGGATACTGTGTTCCCCAGTTCTTTTCTTCTGAGCATGTGCCAGAAGAGAAGATTAAATACTTTAGTAAGAATATTTTCACTTTTTTTTTTTCTTTGAGCTTGAAATTCTCCTCCCAATGTAGTAATAGATGAAACAGTTCTGTCTGTGAGTAAACTGAGAAAGTACCTGCTCATTCTGTGGTAGTGTGTTTAGGTTTCAGCTTTACATGGGGTTGTCTTAATAAAAACACCAAACTAGAAAGGAGAAATAAAAACCTTTTAAGGCTTAGAGTTGTTTGCTCTCTTAAACTAATGGAAACAAGGCCTGTGGTCCCAGTCTACTCATAACTGCTTAAGGTACATACCTGAATGTGAATATCTCCTAAATTGGGGCTTTTGACTATCAGGTTTTTTTGTTTTTCCCTTTTATTCAGTTCATTGTAGCTGTAGTTCACATACAGTAATTATATTTTCTTCTGAAAATGTTCAAGGATGGAAATATTTAACAAGCACAGAGAATATTTTCACAATACTGTTGTGCCTTTTTTGGGGCTCCCCAAACTGACTATAGACTCACAGAATGGTCTGGGTTGGAAGGGACCTTAAATACCATCTTGTTCTAACCCCCCTGCCATGGGCAGGGATGCTACTCACTAGATCAGACTGCTCAGAGTCCCATCCAGCCTGGCCTTGGATGCTTCCAGGGATGGGGCATCCACAACCTCTCTGGGCAAGCTGTGCCACTGCCTCACCACCCTCACATTAAAAACATCCTTCCTAATATATGATCTAAACCTGATTTCTTTGAGTTTAAACCAGTATCTGTGTGTGACTAATGGAATCCATTGCTACTAGACTGTGAAAACAGAAATTCTGGAGTTTTTTTTAGTGTATGTTTCACTTACGTATGAAATAAAATGCTGAATTCTGCATAAAATGTATTGGATTTAACATACTTGCTTGAGTTTGTCAGCTGCATCCTAGTGTTCAATATGACTGTAATTATCATATGGTAAATTGAATGTACTTTGGAGATGAAGTCATAAGAATGCTCTTCCTTGCCCCTTCCCTCAAGGCCATGGGAATTCAGAGAATTCCAGTTCTGAAGCTCAGTGGGTGCATGCTTGTGCCTGTTTTAGGCACTTGTACTTTAAACAAGTGCAGGATGAAACTGTGGGCTGTGCATTTTTAGGTACACATCACTGGCTGCTCTTTTGCAGTTTTATTGCTCTGAAAGAACGGTTGCCTTGAGAGCTGAGTGATCCTGGCAAGTTAAAAATGGAAAAGTGACATTTCCACTATTAAAAAAACACAGGGGTGTAGCCCCTGATTTGTTAAATTAACTGCATGTATGTGTTCATTTAGCATGTTGTGTGGACTGGCTGCTGGGTGACTAATGGTTTGCTTCATATTAGTCAGCAGATATAGAGGTGAAGAACAGAAAACACTCAGAATCACTTAATTCATCTGCTCATCCAGCCTGAGCAGCTCTTGAAACCCCTGCAAGACTGAGCTGCCTCTCCAGTTTTCATAATGTAATGTAGCATCTACATTAATTAGTGTTTTTGGTAAGAGGCCAAAAGGAATGTATTTGTTGCTTAATAAGAAAATAATTATTGTATAATTTTCTTTGACTGCATCAGCATTTTGCAGTAGTTTTTATGTGAGTTAATGGTAATCTCTTGCAGAAGAATAATTTTTCCTCTTTTGGTGGGGAAAGTTGTGTGGGGGTTCAAAAACCTACTGGCTGATGTGTTCGTAGTGTCTGTGGCACCGAGCCCTGCTCAGGATATCCATATTCCTTTATGTTTATTTTCCATGGTTTTTAGGAATTCTGTGTTGGTTGTTTCCAGGAGCAGTTAATGGACCAGCTTTTTTTATTCTTAGTGGGAATGGCCCCTCTGATGTGCTAGGAGGTCATCTGCTAATCAGTGAAGTGTGTAACTTGAAGAAAATGAGTATGTTTGCTGTATCCAACTTAAAATTCATGTATTTTTTGTTTAAATATAGTCAATTCTGCCATTTTCCAACCACCCCACCTTATGCAATGGAAACCTGACAGCGTGAAGAAGGTAGGGAGCTGCTGACACAAGATTTTTAATTACCTTTTTTTCTTAGAGGTAACCACAATCCTGGCCAAACCTGTTTGATGTCAGATTGCTTCTCTTTCTCCCCACTGCCCACCCATCTATGATTTGTGAACAAATCATTTAGCAAATGATTGTCTAAACCCCATGGCTCTTAAAAAAGGGTAAGGAAAACTGGTAGCCAGGAAAGACTCTCTAAATGCAGGGGAATTAAGTGCTTGGTACTATTAATAATGGTCTGGCCATCACAGGGCTGACATTTCTTAGCTGACAGGAAGATAAAAAGAAAAGCAAGCCTTTAGACCATCTGTATGTCTTTAAAGTGATTTTGGGATCCAAGAAGACATCTGATTTCACTAAAGAAACTAAACATTCCCAAGGAGATAGCAGTAATAGCAGGAACTAAAAGGTGATCCTATTTTATTTTTCTCAAGGATAATGGGAAACAGCTCATCTGAGATAGCTTCCATTTTCTCTAAGAATAGGCACAATTTGCTTAAACTGGAAGACTTAACTGCACCATTCTCCAGGCTTAAAATATTTTAATTTTCTTTAATGAATTTTCCCTTCTGCTTTTCCCCTACGCACTCAAACACTTGGGCTTGGAAGGGATCCCAGGGCACTGTTGCTTTGGTACCGTGAGGCTTGTTGCACCCACTTGTTTTTGTCACATGAGTGCTCTAAGGATGAAAATGGCATTGTTGTTTGATAGAATAACAGGGAAGTGGTATACTGTAAATAAAACCACAATTGTTTGTACCAAGTAAGGGTAAACATCCCTGCTAAAGCTACAGTGGTGCTTTCTTTCAGAATGAGCACAAAGGTTGAAAGTATTTTTCAGACTTGTGGCAAATAATCTTATGGTGTCCTTACATCATTATTATGCAGTGAGATGTTTGGACTCTTTTTTTCCACATCATTAAGTGATGGCTTTGGTGTTCAGAGACGTTCAAGATTTTTGAGGCATGAAGTTTTCTTTGACTTGATTTCTACCTATGGCAAAGGTATGAGCAGAAAGGTCTAGGTATTTTTTGAGTCAGAGGTAACTTTCAAGGTGATGTCTCTCACATCAGCTGGCCACCTGGATGATCTTGCTCTACAAGTAGTGCCTTTTCCAGGAGCACCCAACCAGCAGGAATGATCTCCCTCCTGTCCTGTCACGTTAGAGAGCTCATCTCTTCCAGCAAGGCAGCAGGTATTGGTGGTGCCTCACCACTGCTTAGCCAGTCCAGCTTAAAGCACTGAAGTATCATCCTACTAAAGTTACAGGGATTTCCCATCATTGTCTGGTTTCCTTTGGGTGTTTCTGGTTGGTTGGCCCATCACTCAAAGCTGTGCAGTTGGCCCAGGCAGCCTTTGTGAGGTGTGTGAACATCCAGTCAGAGCTGCAGATGTTTCCAGTTCTGTAAATGAAAAGCCCTTACCCAAGGCTTGCTGCATCAAGGAAGTGTCTGAATTTCATGTAGGTGGATAATAATTTGTGGTTGATTAACAAATAAACATGTAATTTGTTGCTCTTGCCTGCGCTGGTACCTGGAAATTAATGAGACAAATGCTCTGGAGAGGTCATCTTGCAAAAATCATGAGTGCAAATAACTTTTCCTGTTACTCCTAAATTGATAGCAGCATCTTTTCACTGAAATGCAGATAAGTGGGTCCAAATCTGGCAATTCTAATAGTGCAATCTAGTAAATACAGTAAGTAGCTTGAACTGGTGACTTTTCAATATTTGATATAGAAGTCGTGTAGGCTCTTTTGAAGAGGTATCATTGTAGAATATCTTTATCAAGGCAACTTTATTTTCAGGTATATATGTTACTTTTTCTACTTCTAAAAGGTGGATAAATTTTTTCTTGGCAAATGGGTTTAACCGAGATTTTCAATACAACATCTGGCCAGGAAGGCTGCTGGGATGGTACCCTGTCTTGTGAACAGCACTGCTGAATGAAAGTTTTGTGTTAAGGGTTTATTTTTCTGAAGACAAATACTTTTTGTCACCAGGAAAATGTTCTTCAACTGGATTATGGTTATCCCCTGGGAGGGAAAAAAAAAACCTCACGCAGCAATTTTTCCTTGCGAAGGAGCAATGAGAACATTTCACATGAAGATGAACTAATCTAAATTGCATAAGGTCACATTTGTGAGGGTTTTCTTTTTAATCTAAAGTACCTCTTCGTAGCCTAATCTTGTAATAGTCAATCTGGGTATAAAAGTCACTTTATCAGTGCAGAATGAAATAATCATTAAAAAACTCAGCTTTGGGCTGAGTAACATTCTTAAAGAGCACAGCCTTGTTGAAGATGCCATTTTAAGATGCCGTTCAATCTGATACATTTTTCTTGGTTTCTGACCCAACCTTTAAAATAAAGGACCAACTGTACCAGCAACCTGCAAAGGACTTGGTTCTACATGTTGCTGTTTTTTTTTATCTAGGTGAGATCATTTTGTGTCTGTTATAGTCGATACCTAAAATGGTTTGCCCTAAAGTTTTAGGATAAAAGAGCAATCATGGCATTATGTGATACTTTCAGACATTTGTGGCTGTGTCCTCATTTTTGAAGGGATAAATGCACTGAGAGGAGAGAACTGCATCTTAGTGAGCTTAATGGTATTGATAGAACATCTCTAGCCTTAATCAGTCCCTGGAGCAACCTAAATCTGTTTATAATGAGCATTCTGGAAACAGTGTGTCTACCTCTACTGTTAGAAATCAGAGCTTACTGGGTTTTTTTGCCTTTGTAATTGGTGTGATGTTCAACTTGAGTAAATTTCATTCACATTAACCTTGAAGTAAGGAGCTTCAAGTTGTTGATTGTTATTTTTTCGCGTCTCAAGTGTTTTGTTTCTCATTTCTCGG
Source organism: Scytalopus superciliaris (assembly GCA_013400415.1). Lineage (NCBI taxonomy): Eukaryota > Metazoa > Chordata > Aves > Passeriformes > Rhinocryptidae > Scytalopus > Scytalopus superciliaris. The sequence goes on along the minus strand of VXBX01008695.1, from coordinate 874,060 downwards.
TACTTTTTATCATAGGAAAATGAAATGGAGTTAATAAATTTTATTTGTAACAGCGTCTTTTATATTCTTTTGTTACAAAGGAGGCTTATTTCAGGTGTTTGCATAAGGAATGAAAATTAAAAAGCAGGTGATACCAGCTCTGTTGCTTCCAAATGCACTTTTAAAGTGGCGCTAACAAGGCTGCTCGGTTTATAGGTTTATTGACAGAAAACAAACGAATTTCACCCCTTTTCTTCTCTCCACTGCTTCTTTCTTCTTTTTTTTTTTTCCTCCTAGTTGCACTTTTCAGGGCAGGCATGATAATTGAAGTGTGCAGTATATGATTGCTGCTGACTGGCAGTGTGGCAATGTGATCCGGTCTGCACATGGCTCTTGACTTCCCTGCATGTGAATTGGAGTCAATTGCTTTACAGCTTCCCTCAGAAAAGGTTTTAAAAGGCAATAACTGAGGAAAGGTAGATTACGTTTTACTGCCTTATAAGATCCTGTTTCGGGAGTAAAAGGCTCAAATTTAATTTAAGGTGCTGAAAAATACCGAGAATAATTTAAATAGAATAATGCAGAAATTGCTGTGTAACTGTGTCCCTGATGTTGTCCAATGGGCTTTAGGAGTTGTTTCTAACTCAAGGTAGGATTCTCTTCTGAGGTTTTTCTTGGTTTTCCTGGAATTTTTGGGGGTGATATGTTAACTGATCCAGATGTACAGATGGTGGTGGATATCAGCATGTTGGTTTTGTGTACAAAGTAGTCAAAGTTCACCTGGTTCCACGGATGTCCTACCTTAGGGAATTCTGTTTCCTTCCTCACTGACTTGTTTTCCATTTCCCTACTTCTCAGCATTCATTTTCTGTGCCTTCCTATGTAGATCTGCCTTTTATTGGGTGATGTTGTTTTCATTTTTACATCAAGGCATTGCTTCGTGTTTCTTCATCGTTTTACTTTGCTAATGTTGTTGTTTTGGGTTTTTTAAGAACACCTTTAAACACGTGTGGAAAAGATGAGCTGTGTCTAGTAGTTATTTCTACACAGTAAAAGCAACAGCAGGAATATCTGAGTCTGTGCTACCAGGAGGGCTGTTGCCACTACTGAACATTGTTTCCCTGAAAGATGGTAAATATATTGTTGTAGTTCTGTATTTTTCAGACCTTTCATATGGAGATGGTGTTGAGCCAAAGAAGAACATAAACAGTTAAAAAGGATGCAGAGAATGTGCTCAATCCTTTGTATCATCTCCTAAACAGGGTCTCATCCACCTGCAGATGTTCCTGGCCATTTGAGCAGAGATTTATCTAATATTAAGTGGTTTATGTCTTGCATGTATTTATCACTGAGACAGCATTTTTTCATTGCTGCTTCTGATTGAAATGGTGGAGGCTTTTGCACTTGTCCTGTCGCAGAATATGCATGGAATGATAGGAATTGTCATGGTTGTCTGGCAGGAACGATCACGCTGGATTGGCATATTACCCCATTCCTGGAGGAGTTCAGGTCTAGTGAAGGTGTCCCTGCCCCTGGTGAGAGGTTGGATGTGGATGATCTTCAAGGTCCTCTTCCAACCCAAACCATTCTGTGATTCTGTGCAATACAGTGTTCTGGCTTGGGTTTGATGTTTAGTGACAGAAGTATGCGGAGATATCCAGTACACATTCCATTGGCAGTAGATGCATAATGCTTTCTTTCTGGATTTCTCTTGGATTTCTCAGTTTTCCTGGATGTCCTATGGAATTGCTGATCATGGGTAAAGAAAAGCAGTAGGTGGGAAGTGTTCTTTGGTGTAGGTTGAAACATTGCAAATAATATTTCTGTTGAAGAACTTGTTTTGAAACACTCATCTTTTTAGCATATGAACTTATTTTATAGATGAGCTAGTCTTGGAAAATGTACATTTGCTTAATTTTTAATGCTGTATCATGACATGTTAACAAGTTGCTATCCTTAACAGGTAAAGGCAAATCCTTTCATTGTTTTATACATCATATGAAATTTTCAGTATCGTGAGTGAAATTTGCATATTACTTTCTACAACGTTATAGGAAGCTGCAGTTTAATGATGTTTACAGCAATCTGAAAGAAGCAGAATTTTTTCTGATGATGGCATGCCATACTGAAGAGCATTTGTGCATACAATTATGCTCATAATTTATTAAAGCTGGTATGAAATTTAAATAAAACGGAGTTGAAATTGTACTGAAATCTGTTTAGTTGTGGAGGTTGGAAAATTACAAATCAGGTCTGCTAAGTAGCTGGGGTTTTTTTCCTCAGTTTTACACTTAATCACATTTATTCCCTGTTCAGCCACATTATTTGCTTGTTAAATGCACAGGAGAATATTTTTTGTAAATTATCTAAACTTTTAATAGCTTATGCACACGGATTCTAAAGAGAATTAGTGTTGCCAACAGAAATACATTTTTAGCTCAACTGCTAGTTAAAATGGAGAGGGTCAGGCAGTTATTCCATGTACACTGTGGAAATGTTCCCCACAGCAGATCTGTGTGAGGTTCCCTGATCCAGTGTGAGTAGAACTGGAGGGAGAGATTTCCCATCTGTTTCGGGTCTGTGTTTGCGAAGTGGAGGGGAAATGTTTAAAGCAGCATTATTATTATTCTTTGTGCAGTTCACACAATGCACAGACCCCTATTAGCGTTTTGTATGATGCCAGGTTTGAAGGAGGACCCTTCCTGGTCATCTTGCTGGCGTTCCTCCTAATTAACTGCCTGATTATGGAGAGCAAGCAGCTGTCTGACCTTCAGGAGGAATACCTGTGGGCGAGCCTGTGCCACTCCTACACCTGAGGAAACTGCTGAGGCGGCCTCTCTGTTTCCACACTGGGGGCTGGAGCAACATTAAGCAGTTCCCACATGAATTTGCAGTGGAAAACAGCAGATAAGTTGAATGAATGTAGCCCCAGCTTGTTATTAAAACAGAAGGGGAAAAAACAAAAACAAAGCAAAGCACCAAAATGTTTGCTACAAAAAGCCATTCTTTCATCTTGGGACTCCTTGTTCTCTCTCTGCCCACAGAAAGCCTGGATTATTGCACTGTAATTCTTTTATTTGTTGTGCATAAGGAACATCCCAATGACATTTCAGTGCAGTTATTCAACGTTGTTTTATTTAACTACCAGTCAAAGGAATAGGAATGTGGCTGTGCCTAACCCAAAATTGCATTTCAGGCAGAAAACTGCAAGTTCCCAGAATATTCAAATCCAATTCATTAATTACCATCTAAAACAATGTTTGTTTGAGAAAACATAATTAAATTAAAAAGATCTAATTGAGAACCTGACAAATTACTGCTAATAAAACACTTTGGTGGTGTAGAGTGCTGTTTCCAGTAGAAGTCATTTAATCTGAGGTTTTTTTATGTAATAAGAGTTTGTGTCGTTATGATTCAGAAGGAGCTGCTGCACTCTGAGAGAAGTGCTGGACTCTGTGGTAGCCAAGAGCTGATGAACTCACACTTGTGTGAGCTCAAGGTGCTTGGCTGCCCAACTGGGGATGTGCATTATCAGCACTACTCTTGTCTTGCTGCTTAATTACCTTTGTGTGCAAAGCTGAAAAGAGAACACAGGAAAGAAAAATGTCTTTGCACAGCAATAATCAATAAGACCAGCAGTATTTTAGGGCCTCTGGTGATCACAATTTAGTTGTTTTGAAAACAATCACGAGAAAGACTAATGATGTGGAACTTGTCATTTGCTGATTGTTCCTGACAACTCAGAAGAAGTTGTGTTAGGGAAGGGATTAATTAAATATTCTGTTTATTTGATTGCATTAGTGAAGGTTTGAAATATTAAGCGTAAATTACACAACAAGGTTTGAAATCAATGGCCAGCTTTCCTGCCCTTCCAGATTAATCCTTTAGAAGAGCCTGGGGGTCTCCACACAGCCTACCAGGTCCAGCTCCATTGTAAACTACTGGGATTGAACCAGCTCTGCAGCACAAGCTCCTGGGATAGTACTGAATTGTTGGCTTAAAGAGATTAATGAGCTATATCTAAAAAATTACTCTCTTGTGATGGAAGTGGGTGAGATTAGAATTTTCAGGTTTATTTTTCCATACTTATGTGTAAGATTGGAGGGGAAATGGTATATAATTTTCTGTTAGGTTTTTGCTAAGCAGATTAGTTGGACTATTATTGGAAAGTTCTCCAGTTTTAAGTGGACCAACTAGTGCAATCTCTCTTTTCTGGAGTTAAAACACATCTATATTTCTGGTTGGATAACTTTTCTTCATTGGCTTTCTAAAGTGAGTGAGCCAGATAAGTGCTGAAGTGGTGTTTGTCATCTTGTATGGTAGTGGCAAGTTATAAGGTTTGCTTTTGGGAATAAAATGCCTAGATTGAGGGGAATTTTCTATGGGTTAGGATACATCTTGTCCAGCAAGTAATATGTTACGTTCAGACCACTTTATAAAAACAGCTACACATAAATAAGTTAAAACCTGGAAAACAACCAAGCTGCAGCCTTTGGGACCCCAAAAAAACCTGGGAACAAACTGCGATCTCCTTGTGAATGCTGCAAATATCAAGTAAGATTTATTAAGAAGCACTTTTAGCTGAGCTGCAGAACTGCAAGAGCAGCTGCTGGGAGGACAAAAGCAACAAGGATGTGAAGTGTAGAAATGTCCAGTGAACTCTCAGCTTGTTGCTGTGGCATGAAGCTGTCACAGGCTGCCCACTGTCAGGGAGGGAGTGTGTAAAAGCTCCTAAAATTAACAATATTTTCTTGAGTTATGTTCTGCTGTCCATGTGTCATCAGTATGATGGAGATGGAAAAAGTGCCCAAAGTGAGACTGCAGTAGGAATTGCATGCTTGAACTTGGGGTGGGGGGGAGCAGCACTTCTGGTTTGGTGCTTCTGGGGCCTCTTGCTCACAGCTAAACTGGCTATTCCAAAGAAGAAATGGAAGTGTGTGGGAAGTGTAGAAATCATGAATTAAGAGGGGGAGGGAGGGGGGAAATGTAGGAATTGTGCTCATTTTTAAAAATATAAGGCAAGGACAGGGATCGGGCCTTTCATTTTAAAAGGTTTCCATTTTTAAAGTGTAGTAATCATTAATTTTCTGTGCCTTTTGGGGAGAGCTCAAGAAGCAATTGGTTTAATTTGAAGTAAAGATGGTTCTCCTTGGATGTCAGAAAACTTTTTTCGAAGTCACGGACTTAAAATAATTTTTAATGGAACTTCCTTTATAGAAGAGAATTCACATATACATATCTAGTGATCTAAAGCAGCCTTGTAGATATGCAAATGTATTTCTGTAAAAGTTATATGGAAATGTACTTCCACAGAAATCTTGGGGCTACATAATCTGTTCCAGCTCCATGTTTCTCTGATCCTCTGGTGCCTTTTTTTTTTCCTCCTTGCTTTTACCAAGAGAGCTACTTAACTGTGCATTAGTAGTTACTTCTTGTGGTAGGTCCTTGAGAAAATGTGCTGAAATTCACTTGAAGCTGCAGGCACTAGTCTGCAATCTGTAAGCCTGTTGTAATTTTTGCCCTGGAGACTGAGGTTGTGCACGGAAATGGAAGAGGAGCCTCAGGCTGCACCCTCCTGCTCTCCTGGGCTGCTACTCACTGCTTTTGAGGTGAGGAGAAGAAAGCTGTTTTCATAAACTCTGTTTACTGGTTCATAGGCTGGGGTTTAGTGATCAAAACATCACCGTGTTTCAAAACAATGTCATGTACTTGGGGAAAATAGTGGAAGGAAGATTCCTGGTCTAATGGGAGGTGTCCCTGCTGGTTCCAGGGGATTGGAATTAGATGGTCTCTCAGGTCCCCTCCAGCCCAAATCATTCTGTGATTAAATGCGCAGCTTCTTATGCAACTCTTTGATATTCTTTTCTTTCTTCAGAGTGTTCAGTCTTATTTTTTAATAGGAGCTCTCTTAAAAAGATAAGGTTTTTTGTTTTGTTTTTTTTTTTTGGTCTGTTTTTCAGACAATAGTTTTATATTTTCATTAAAATCAGGCAGCATCTACTTCAGCAGGACCTCCCGGATGTGGCCCAATGACTCACAGGGCTGGAGGTGTGTGTAGCACTCCACTCCTTGCAAACAAGCAGAAGCAAATCTTCCCTATACTTGTTCCAGAGCTAATAATTCTAAATAAGGATGCTTTTGTTGCTCCTTTGAATTTTTGCAGGACTAACAGTTTCTAAGTAATACTTTGGGGCTTTTCTTACCTCTCCATTATGTAGACTGGACAGAAGGAATAGAATTTTTCTCTTTTAAATTAAAATGTATGATCTTTGCTCCACACTAAAAGGTTCAATTTCAACACAGTGCAGGGAACAAGTGTTGTACTGGGGCTTTCTCTGCACTTGTACATGGAATCAAATGCAAGCTGGCAATGTGTGGGATGCAGAGGGCTTGGGGATGAGGAGTGACCTGTGCTCCTCTGGACCAAGAGGCCCATTACCTGGAAGCCTCAGGCTCTTAGCAAAAATGCTTTCCAGTTTTCTCCTAGGTATGAGACAGGATTTCCTTCTACCAGGAAAGACTGGAAACATGCTTTTAAAATAAAAAAGCAAAGAACCAAAA
>VXBX01008695.1:765394-867443 GCA_013400415.1 Scytalopus superciliaris | reverse complement strand
AAAAAAAAAAAGAAAAAAGAAAAAAGGAGCAGAGACAAAGATGATTTCCCCCCCAATATTTAATGTTCTGGGATTTATTCAGAGAAAAAGTTAATATCTTGTGAGACAAAATAATCTATTAAACAATCAACATTGAAAATGTTCCATTTTTAAAGCTCTTCAAGTTATTATGAGTAAGGTTTCTAGAAATGACATACTGCTGTGCATCAGAACCTTTTCTAACATGACAGCAAATGCAATTATTGGAGTTTTAAAATAAGTAGAGTCACTGAATTCAGTGGCAATATAGACAGGCCCTGTGGCTTGTCCTGAAACTTCGTGACATTTTTGAATTCTAAACTGCTGTTCATGTCTTTTGTTTGTTGAATGTGCCTTCAGGAGGGTAATAATATATATGGTGACAGTATCTCCATAGTCAGAAAAACACAGGGTGAAATAAAAGGCTTTCCTGTGCCACCAGAGAGGGGTGGTTTGCAGTTACTGTCTGTATTTATCTGTACGTGTGGGAGAGGGAGAGTAAAAATTTTAACTTTGCAAATGAAAAGGAAGATGAAAGGCAGGGATGGAGTTTCACTGATGGAAAACAATGTGGAGGGAACCTGCTGTGCTGGGAAACTAAGGGAAACTTCTCCAGAGTGAAAACATTGGGAAGCAATTGAAGCCTTGTTACCGGTGTTGATGCCTGAGAGTGTCAGTGCTTTGTCCTGATTTTCTCTGATACTTGATCCAAGGCTGACTTCCCTCTCTGGCATGTTTATCTCGCCCCCATTCCCAGACCTTGAGGACCTCAAGGTGAAACGTGACTGTCACATGCCACAGGGATTCTTGCATATGTGGGATTTCTTCCTGCAGGGTTTGGAAACCAGTGCAAGCAGCAGGGCAGCGTTTGGGCCATGCAGGTCCTTTTCCAGTTTTTTGGTGCTGCTTTGCTGCCCTGGGAGGGGGTTGCTGAGCTTAGTTGCCTTATAGGAGAACAGTCTGCATGGTCAGTAACCTTGCAATTTAACAACTATTTTTCTATATGCCATAGTAAACTTTGGGTTAAAGTTCTACTGCAAGTTTGAGCTGGGAATTGTGTAAGGGACTTGGTGAAATCAGAGATGCTCTGGGCACGTCACTTCTGAAACTTCCAGCTTGAACATAAAATATATTTTCCAAGCCGTGTGCTGTTGACTTTGCATACAAATATTTGCCTTTGCAAATATCTTTAAACTTTAATTATTGGGAAGGTATTTTTGTGGCTTTACTGCTGTGGTTCAGTTAAGGCCAGCCTGCTACCAATATGGGAAAAGATACATTTACATAAGCCTCAAGTGTTTGCTTGTGTGCCTTGACATCCAATGTGTGCAATATCATTTATCGAGACAATTAGTTTATGGCTTGTCTGTTTGGGAAAGCTCATGTTGAATATTAAGAAAAGATTTTGGGGAAGTTTATTTCAGCTAAAAAAATTTAATCAGTCACATCTTACGGTGCTCTTTCTTGTTCTACTGTTTTTCCTCATGCACAGGAGGGGAAAAAAGAAAAACCAAAACAAAAGCTCCAGCTTTATTTCTGAAACCTTTCTTGAAATGTTGTGTTTCCAAGCCATGTTCTTCAGAGTATGAAGTCAGACAATGAACATTACTAATTTCCTAGAAATTTTGCTTTGATTTTAATTTAGCAACATGACTAAATCAGATAACTTTTTTCAAGGGTTTTATTTTTATTTGCCTTTAAAAAAAAAAAAAAGCTTATTAAATCTGTGTGTGTGTTTTAAAATCCAGTAATAAAATAAGTAGTATGGCTGAAAAATGCACATTGGAATTAGCTTTGACACTCTTATTTGCTTTGTGTCTACCTTTATCTTATAATACATTATTCACTGGTAATATACAGACTACTTTATGAAGTCTTAATCAAATGCATTTTATCATAAGTGTCAATTCAATATTTTGCTATTGTATTTCTGTTTTAAAATACTGAGCTTTTTGTAGGAGAATGATAAATGTGTGGCTGTTTGGTCAGGAAGAGACAGTTTTATATTGGCATTTTGTATAATTATCTATAAACTGTAATTCTGCATTCTGCTCTAAAATGCCTGTGGATTCAGTCTGCTTAATTTGCTTGTATGAAGTTGCAGAGCTGAGGAAGCAAAGTGTCTGATGCACGTTTATCACATTGGGATGCGTTGGGGAAAGTGTTTGGATCTGAATGTGAATTAAGCCTTTTTGATCACTTGGAATTGCTGTGAATTGTGTATGTGGCATTTAGGGAGTGTTTCCAGTGTGTGATTTGTGTATGTAAAAATGGGGACGGGGTAATTGTGCATGTTACTGTACATGCATAGTTAAAGATAACACGGTTTCATTTTTGAGTCTGCTTTTTGGACTCTCAGATATTTGGGTTTGGATGGACTGCACTCAAAAGGGATGGTTTTGTCTGCCTTGAGTTGGCTGGATAATGTAAAGCAACCATTAGTAGCTGTTTTAAATTAGGATGTTGGCCCTCTTCCCTGCTTTCTAGCACAGCCCAGTTGTGCTCTAAGAACTCAGAGCTGGAGTGTTCACCCCATGTGGAGCTGTAGGGAGGCTGGAGTTCTGCAGGCAGGTTAAAATGAAAGATGATACCTTTGAATTTTCACTGTCTCAGCTGAAGACTTGCATCTTCCTCACTAAATACAAATAGGTTAAACGGTTGCTTAACAGTCTCCCATCTGGGAAGCAAGAATTAAGTGGTTTCCATGTCACTAATCAATTTGTTTTGTTACTCCTGTAAATTTACATTTCTCTGCAGCAACAAAGACTTGTCTAACTACAAAGCGTGCTTAAAAGCAACTGCTATTTTTCATTAAGAGGGACCAAAAGACAGAGCAACCCATTTACTGGGGCTAATACAAACCCTTCATTTTTCTCTATAAATTCTGCATTAGGCTACACTAATGCTGATGGGAATTAAGCACGTGTATGGCCTCTGAGGCTGCAACCAACTCTTTCACAAACAGAATAGATGATGTTCGCTGCTGATACTCCTTTTTTCCCCCAGGCTGGCTGAGCTTTGCGGTAGGAATACACATCATGACAAACAAAGCAGTATTTATAGTAGCATTAGGAAGTTTATAAGCTCAAAAGCAGTGCAGTAGTTGCAATGTTACGGGTTCTGGCTCTTTTGTCTCAATTTTATGACCCTGGAGATGTGGTATCTGGAAGAAAATGAGGACATCCGTTGTTGAAGAAGGGTTGGGAAGTGTGTAAGTATTATTTCTCACTTCATTTGTTAATAGAGCAGAAGTTAAGGTAGAGGATAACTGACCTGCCAAGGGCCTGATGCAGTTCTGGCTGAGAACTGTGAAACACAATCACATCTCTGAGTGCTTCTCTGGTGTCTCCATCAGGCTGTGCTTTGCTGCTGATGGTCTGTGTGTTTAATGACCAAAAAAAACCAGAAAGCTTATGTAGAAGCTCTGCTGTGCCAATCAGATTCAGTCCTGCCATTCTCAAATACCTCAGCCAGCTTCAATAAAGTGATGCCTGTGTGCAGAAGCAGCTTTTAACTTGTAAAAGAAGGCAGTTTAAATATGGGACTGGCCTTTTCTTGCATACAGCTCTGGGGTGCTGTTTTTCCGAACGTGCTTGAGTGAATGAAATTAGGCCCATAGAAAAGAAATACACGAACCTTTGAGCTATGAATAGAAAATAGAACAGTGCTAGAGTTGACACACTTGACTTTTTCAGCCTTATACACAAGATTCACTTGGGTCGCTCTGTAATGTAAATTTAACAGGTCTGTAGGGCTGTTAAGACAGTATGAGCTGTAAGGAACTTGGATGGCTGTGGCTCAAGAGTAGTTAGAAAATACTTCTGTGCTGAGAGCATTGGAAGTCTGCTGAAGTTGAGCTTCAGCATTTTAAAGGGTATTTAAATGGTAGAATTGAAGTAGATGTCAGAAAATGGGAATACTTACTTTGGAGTTTATAGCTTTTGTTTTTTTTCATTTAAAAGTAAGTAAAATGCGTGCCAAAATTTATTCTGATTCAGGTTGTAACGTCTGCCTCTGTCCTTCTGGGAAAATGCACCTGTGGTTCAATAGGAGGCTTTCCTAAATTCATTCTTGAGCTCCTTGGGTTTAGTAGGGTTTTTTATTTTTTTGCTTTGCTGGCAGTGCTGTGGTTTGAGTCGTGTGGAAATGCTATGGATTGTCTTTTGTGAAAACAAGACAAAATGCCCAAGGCTCAATCCAACTGGGGAGCTGTTGGGTTCCTGGTCTGCACACAGGGATGTTATGCTGGAATGCTTGGTGTGCCTTTATTGAACACTGTGGTGCTGAATTTGCATCCTGGGATGCAAGCTGGTATCGATTCTGATTTCCTTAAAGGCTTTGTTATTGTACTCAAGCTATGCAGAAGCTTCTCAGGCCTTCATAAAACATAAATAGCTGTGATACCTAAACAATCCATTCATGAAACTGCTATTTTGGGTGAGTGTTGTGTTCATACTTGATCCTTCTATGAAAAGTGTTTTCTTTGAAAGCACAAAGTCATTAAAGGGAATGGGGAAAGAGATGAGCATAACAGCCATAGAGTATATGGAAAAATTGGTATGGCTTTTAGTTACTTATATTGCCTTTTTTCCCCCCCTCTTCTTCTTAGCAGTCATCGGATCCCTTTGTATTAAAAACTTGACAGATGTGATTATGTTTTTCTTGCTTCACCTACTTCATTTTTCTGGCTTCCAAAAATTCAGTCTCACTGTGCTTTATAAGCTGGCACCACAACACAGTGTTTAAAGTCTCTTAATAGAAGAACATACGAAAGCCACAGCAACCTTTTGTCTGTGGGGGCATTCCTGCTACCAGCTAATGGACTTGAGCCTGCTCCTTGCTTTTAGTATTTTGCCAGTGGGATTTACAGAGGGTTTTCTTTAGCTTTCCTTCCTTGACTTGTCGAAAAAGATACTTTCAAATCTAACTATTTTTGGATGTGAAGGTGCCTCTGGCACTGCCAAATGATCATCTTTTTTCTTTTTATATTGAAGTAAAAATAATATAAAGCTAGAGAAGTGATTGAAAATTTGTTCATGTGTTGGACTTCTGATTTGAGTTGAGAAAACAGATCTTTGTGACTTGAGTAAGAGAAAACAGTTTGTAGTTGCAGGTGTGTATATATAGACATTAAATCTATAGGTTTGTTTTAAAAGATCAACACATTTTATTTCAGGTTTCTCTATTCTTTGTTCTGGATTCATTTTGAAGAAATGAGAATATCGCTTGGCTTCTCTTGCAGAGAAATTAATGGTTCTCTTTTGAAAAATACATACAGCTCCCCCAGGTAAATATTAAGCATCAGATCTACACCACAGTTCACTGAAGGGCTGGGAAGAGTGAGCTCATCATCATTTTATGTGGCTCTGCCCTCTCTAAAGTAGGAGTAATTTCCAGGAATTTCAGCCATTATTTCAGTATTTTCTATACCCTTATCTCTCCTTCCTGGCCAGCACCTATTTTCCTGTTTCCATACTTAGTTCATGGGAACTTCTTTGTTGCGCCCATTTGTGTGAATTGCATGTGCACACAAGGGTGTGTACATTTCTGCACCCTGTGTTTTAGGTCCCCAGTATTATTAATTATCAACATAAACACAAGTATAAAAGACTCTAAATACCAAGACCATGGCTTTTAAAATAAAGCCCATAGAAGGTAACTTTCCTGGGAAGGTGAGTGGCCTTTCAGAGTAAAGAATCCTGATCTTACTTCCAAGTATGTCCTGTGTTGGGGGTCTTCAAAACATGAACCCTTAGATCCTGGAAACATGACCTATTACAAATTATGGTAGTATTGCCCTTCTAAAATGTTTTTTAAAAGATACGTAAAACTCCAGGAGTAATTTGCAAGAGAAGCACATTTTCCCTTTGGGATGTAATTATTTTGGAGACTTAATTTGTCATGTATTCCCTGTGGAGTTCTTGAAATATTAGTTTGCTTTCTTGAGGTTTCTCTGATGAGCAAGGGCAAATTCAGATATTTGATCCTCTGGCTATAGCTGCTATTGATATGACAAATAGATCAATTTGTGTTTCTAATCATGCTGATAATGCCACATTCAAACCCTTGCTGACAAACAAACAGACACGTACATTGTGGGAGAAAATAAGGAGTCTTTTTCACAAAAAGCAGGATGTTTATCTGAAATTTTTCAGTCATTATACTTTGAAATGTAACATTTATCTTGGCATTCAGCTTCATTCTGTACTCCTGAAGGCCCCTCTCTCATTTATTGCTGTTAGCATACCAGAACAAATGTCTTTCAGATGTGAAAAATCAATCATCTCGAAAACGTTGCCAGTAGTTATTTGGGTGGATTAATGCAAGGTGTTGGGAGAGTAAGGTTGAAATGAAATGTCATAATTGAGCAGCACAAGTCACCAGAGAAATAATAGTCAATTGATCATGGTTCCAGCTTGAGAAGCCTTTTAAAAAATAAAACAGAAAAAGAAACAAAAGCAACGCAAAACCCTTACCAAAAAAAAACAACATAAGGAAGAAACTGGGACAATGCACTCAATTCTGGAATGGGCACACACTTTGAGTTAAGTTCATTGAATACAGCATGAAGTTCTGCTAAGATTTTTATTTGTTGGCCCTGGATTTGTTTTCAGAGCTACTTCATAGTCCTCTGGAAAATAGAAAATGCAGGCCCTTAATAGACTTATTCTGTAATTTCTAATGCTACAGTGTCAAGTCCAAAATCATTCTTAGCAAGTCCACGTAGCCTTGGCACCTGCAAGTCAGAAGATGAATAGTGACGGTCTCGTCGAGTGGGTTGCAGAGAAATAATCCATTTTTCTTTTCCTATCAGCAGAAAATACTGAGTGTTGTAGCTGATTTGAGTAGGGCAAATCCCATCTGTGTAGCTGAGGGGATGTTGTCCAGATAACAAACAAATTGCAACAAATCTCTTTTCCCCTGTAAATATGCTAAGGAATAACTTCTATGAATAAGAGATCACCCACATGTACACAGTTCTTGGCATAGTCAACTGAAATTATGGAAAACACATTGCTGACTCCTGCCACGTTCTGACTGCTGTCTTCAGTGACTGAAGCTTCCACGAGAGGGAGGAGGAGGGTCATTAATATATTATTAATGGCATGATGTATTATTAATATAGAATATTTTGAAAGCAGAGGAACACTTTATTATACAAACACAACCTCTTCCCCCAGTATTCTGATGTTCTTAATTTAATATGTAGATGATTTTTCCCTCTGCAGCATACAAATAAACGTGGAGAAATGAGAAATGTGTAACCCTGTTAGGGGTTTGGGTATGTTTTTGGTGAAGGAATGTCTAGATTTTCTGAAGTGGATGGACCAAACACTGAAGCTCATTTTTGGGAGAAGAAATATTTCTGACAGTGAATAGGTTTTCTGGTGGGAGCTGGGGAATAAGTTAAGTAGCAGTAGTGCTTAGAAACCTTTAGATTTTAGGGTCAGAATAAAACATAATACGTAAGGCTGCACTGAGTATATCCATTGCACTAAATCATAGAGACTCATGAGAAGAATATTTTGGTGGTTGTTTGGGATATTTTTTTAATAATAATTTATAATAGCCCATGACATAGGTTAGCTTAATTTGCATTGTAATGAGCAATTCCTCTCCCAGAAAGCATCAGTGAGGGTGAAGTGTCTGTATGCAAACTACCCACAGGTCAGATTCTCTGAAATCTGAGTGCTTTTGTGGAAATTGGGAAACTAATTATCAAATGTAAGTTGTCATTGCTGCAAACTCAAAGACAGCAAGAGAAACAAGATTTTAATATAAAACACAAAGCAGGACATGACAGATGTTTCAGAGTTAACCCTGAGTTGAAAGGGAGTTAGGAGAGGGGGAAAAAGCATTCTTGGTAGTATTTTGACATTGGTTTAAGTTCATAAAACTGAATTATACCCTGTGATGTTTTTTAGTGCAAAAGAGGGCATTGAGAGGGGGGGAAATGGTGATGTTGATTTGGGAGCTTCTTATGTTTCTCTTCTCAACACAGGTTTGGTAGAACTCTCTAAGAATTATTCTGGGAGTGGATGTTCAGGTCAAAATTCTGTGTTTGCCCAGGTTGATAAGGCAGTGGTTTGTTAGTGATTACACTTCCCATATTCTGCTTGTAGTATGCAGAATGTTAACTTGAATGGGGAGAAATTTTGGAGTTGAGCAGTTATATGTATTATTTAAGGTCAGGGATATAAATGGAATTCTTTAAAGTTCATGGGCTACTTGCTTGTTTTCCCAGGCATATTCCAGGGAGTAACCCTGGTCCCAATGAGTTAAATGGCACAATTCATGTCAAGTCTGAAGTCAGAATTTAGTCTTTTTTTTTTCCCCTTGTATCCCTCTACAGCCATAGAAAACTGCACTGTTGAATATGGTGTATCCTAAAACAAGACCCTTGAATGAGATGCTCCTTGCAAGCTTTCCTTAATGATACATTATTAAGTTAGCTGACACATGTATACAAGTTTGCTGGATGGTGATTTTCTCCTTCCTTGCTCTCAGTTCACTTGAATGTGGATTGATCCTTTTAGAGGATTGGAGACTTGGAGACTTGCATTCCTCCAAACATCATCCGAAAGAGAGCACGAAGTGATCTGCATTTAAACTCCGTGTATTAATTTGGATTCAGCATTGCCCTGCCAGGATGCCTGAACACTGCAGGGCTATGCAGCCATACATCCCACCTGTGAAAGTACCTCCTTCAAGGGGAACTGGAGCTTCCCTTTATAAAAAGCATTTAGAAATTAGCAAAGATGAAACAATAAAATTCAAACCCACTAACAAGTTAAACAATTTTGTTTAGATGGTAAGTAATTCAGCACGGATCATTAAAATTAATTAGAACTGTGTGTTTATTTTGGAGCTGTAAGAATTCAAAGCAGATGGGGTTTTGAAGGGAAGGATAATCACTCTTTCTGTATCTTTCAAGAGTTTTAAAAATAACTTAGTGACTTTAGCAGCACTCAGTCCAGCGAGGTTCCTTCAGCTGGTGTGCCTTTCCCTTCTTGATAGCACCCCTTTAGGTGTTTCACTGAGTTCTCTAACTTGCAGTTAAAGAACAAAGCTTCTGAAAATATTAATCTTCCAGTTAATAAACATAGCATTTTTTTAATGTTAATCAGGAGTCTCCAATTAGGGAATGCTCACTGTTCTGGAAGAAACTATGGCATGTTGGAGCAATGATCTAAGTGGTATAATATAATAATAAATATTCAGATACATTGCTTTGTGTCCTGGTTGGATTTGGCGCAAACTCGTGATTTCAGTTTTGCCATTGCCAAGCCTGGCTCAAGAAGCTGGAAGTTGTAAGGTTGAAGGCAAATACACAGATTGCACAGGTGCTTAGTAAGTGAAGAAAAGCAATAAAGAGCATCATTTAGAATACCCACTTAACTGTTTTACATCTTAGCATTCATATTGCTCCCACTTCCCAGTGGCCATTCTGTAACTTTCAGGGGATGCTTTGTCTGGCAGAGGACACCGAGATTTTGTTCTTCCTATGGCAGCAAAACTCAGTATCTGTTGTGAGTCTTGAAGGGAGCATGAAGGCCCAGACCAAGAGCATCTGGTCATCCCAAAGTCAGGCAATGACTGGGAAGCAGCATGATCATACTGGAGTACCTTCAGTGTCTGGATGTCTGAGGGAGCCTTTGCTTTGAACCTGGGTACAATTTGGGCATAGTCCACCAGTTGTTCATTTAGTGGTGGTTGAGTTTATTTGCAGAACATTCCACATCGTTACACTGTTGTGATTTTGAATTGGAAATATTGAGCCAGTAGAAACAAGGATTCATCTTGTTCCAGCACAGGCTTTAGCAGTCCTGTCTCTGTGGCCTTTCTAAACAAATAATCTGTGGTCAGGTGTTTTTTAGGTGAGCCAAACTCCTTGTTGGAAAGCCAGGTGTTTGAAGCTTGTGTCCTATTTTCCCCTCAGTCCTACCCCAGTGACTGCCAAGGAAGCCTTGGCTGTAGGCTGATGAAGATGTGAGCTGTCACTGCATAGGTACCCACTCACTTCCCAAAGGATCAGAGCTCATAAAGAACTTTAAAGGGAAATCAATGGCTTCTATAATCTATTAATTGATACCGTGTAAGTTTAAAGGGAATGTTCAGTGAGTCAGTTAGCCAAATGTCAGTGCAGAGCCCTGGGAAGAGCAGAGCTTTAAAATAAAGCAGCTTTTACAAATGAAGCAGCAGGTTAGGGCTAGCCCACACTATTCCTTTTCCAGCGTGCTCCTTACACATGCGTTATCTTCTCTCAGGGACAAAAAAACCCAAAAGCCAAACCTCAATTCTTCTGTGTTGAACAATGTGTGTTAGGAAATAAGTCTGTCAAAAAAAAGCTGTTTTAATACAGCTTTTTCTAAAAGCAGAGTTAAGGGATTTTAACTGTAGGCTCTTTAACTCAGAATCTGTTACTGCCTCAAACTGTGGCACTCAAACTTGGCTGTGTTAGGGTTGGTACTTACCAATTCTGAAGTGTTTTTAAGACTGGGGAAAAGCGGTTTGAATTCCACATGTTTCCATGTGCATCTTTTGGATGGATAATGAACAAATATCCTATTTTCTGATTGTTTTATGGGACTCCATAG
Organism: Scytalopus superciliaris; assembly: GCA_013400415.1. NCBI lineage: Eukaryota > Metazoa > Chordata > Aves > Passeriformes > Rhinocryptidae > Scytalopus > Scytalopus superciliaris. The sequence goes on along the minus strand of VXBX01008695.1, from coordinate 856,827 downwards.
TGCAAGCATGAAAATGTGTTGGTTATGACACCCCAACTTCTGTGTTGTTCTGAAGTGTTGAAAGCTGTAATACATTCATAGGTTACTGACTGGAGGTCTAGAAAATGTGACTCCACTTGGGACAAACAGGAGGAGATGTTTAGCCTGAAGAAAAGAATAAAGGAGATGTAAGATTTTCTTTTAATTGTGTAGCCTTACAGAAAGAAAAATGGGACAATCTGGTTTGACTTCAGGAAGAATAAGAGCAGCAACATGGCAAAATATGGAAAGTTAAAGTCTCAGAAAAACTTCCCGTTTATAAAAACAGCAAACTGGTAAAATAAAGTAAAACGGGAAGGTGGTGGAGTTCTTATCTTTGAGAGTCTTTAAGGGCATCTTGTTTAGTTGTTTTTCTTTTAAAGCTGGGAAATAACTTCCCAAAATGCTTGACAGCCTTGCTCTCAAACTGGATACTTTACTCTGTCTCCATTTTGTGTGGATGGGATTTCTGCCCTGGCAAATGCCTGGGATTGTGAGAAAATGACTGGGTTTTAGACTTGCTGAAACTTTGTGTACTTAGTCACTTTGCAGGTTAGAATCACAGAATCATTTGGGTTGGAAAAGACCTTTAAGATCATAGAGTCCAACCATTCCACATGGAAGAAAATGCAAGTGCTTGCATCTCTTGAAAGTGGTGACAACTTTTTCCATAACTAAAGGAGGTCTTTTGCAGCTTCGTAGGAAACCCTTCTGCTGCAGGGGATTTGGTAGCAGGGGAGCTACAAAATTGTCACATGAAAATGCAGATGAAGTTATGAGAAGCTGCCTTTTGAGATATTTCTTTGCTAACACCAAGAGGGTGTAGTATGATGCAAGACTTGTCAAGAAGCTGACAGAGAATAAGGTTGATAGCCTTGCCTACAGGTGAGCTCCTGATGGGCTCCCTGTAGGCAGTCAGACATCCTAAAGATAGCTTGAAATAGATTTGGGGTTTTTCTATTTCTTTGAAGGATATGAGATGAGGTTCATTACAAATAGAGCAAGTAAGAAGGTCAGACACCTCACTGGTTTGCTGAAGAGTCTGATTAATCAACTGTTGATCTATAGTGAGAGAAACAATGTAATTAGAAAAATGGATTAACTGTAAGGAAGCTTAAATCACAGTTTAAAAAATCATGTAGAACAAAATCCTCTCTCACAAATTAAAAAAATAATAATAAATTTAGGGTTGCAAGCAGGTTGTTTTCCTTTAGAGATGAAACACTGTGTTTAAGAAGAAAGAAGGAAGGTGTATCTGTTTGCTAAGTTTGTGTGGAGATAACCATATCACCATTCCAGACTTGTGCAGTACAGATGTTCCTGTGTGCTGGGAGGTTAAGTACTGGCCAGGAGAGGGTGTTAAACTGTGTCAGTGTAATGCATCTGTACAGCACAACCACATCTGTTATCCTGGAGACAAAGACAAAGCCAGTTCTGGTGGGTGAAAAAAAAAATAATCCAGCAACAAATGATCATGAACAAATAAAAATGCAGTTCTACCTCCTACCCAGAATGGGGTTTGTGTGCCTGTAAGTGCTGTGTCGCTTGGGAGCAGGAATAATTCTGGGCTGTGGAGGCTGAGGAACAGCTGATCTTTTTTTCTTGGGCCCAGGAAATTTGCAGTTTGAGTTTACACTTTTTGTGACTCGAAGTTGCTATAAATGTGGAAGAGAATGTAATATGAACAGTGAATGAATACAACTTACAAAAGAGTCTTTCTTACCTGTTTTTTCACCTCGCTATATAAAGCACTGCATCTCTCTCTCCCAGCAGGCAAAAGCAGTGCCTCGTTCCTCTCTGCCTTCTCCTTATTTCTTTATTTGCCCTGTTTAGCTTGAAGCTTGCTGGGTTTAAGAAGGCGGATGGGTGTCTCTGAGTGAAAGAGAGAAAAGCTGTCATTTATTTGCGTTGTCTGAACAGGAACACGTGGACATAAATGCTGTCCTACCTGACTGGGAAACAACATGGTGTTTCTCTCCTCCCTGACCCAAGGAGATGTGCCGTGTTCTGTGCTGGGCTTTTCCTAGAGCAGACATCCATTGTGCTGCCAGCAGCCCAGCTGTGGCAAATTTAAAGAGCCACCAGTGCAGCAGTTCAAGCAGTCAGCAGGAACTGAAGCACTAATTTGGCTCCATGAAAGACCTGAAGGAATAGTTTGTGAGCCATTGAAGCTAAAAGCTGTAGGAGGCTCAATTGGCTTTCTCTCCATTGCAGGGACTTGACTTATGTTTTGGTACTGCCCAGTATTTTTGGAAGCTTAGCCTAACTTTGTTGTCAATAAATGTTTAATTTTATCCATTTTGCATTCAATACGCATCATCTCTTCTCAAGCCTAACTACTTACTCAGCCAGTGACAATGTCCAAAACTTGCTATGTGTTGCTTTCTCAGTTATCAGCACAGAAGTGGCTGGAAAGCCTTTCTACTTCTGTGTGACTGAGCTCTTTGTGTCTTGCAGAAATGTTTTTGTTGTTTTGTTGTTGCTGCTGGTCATTTGTTCCCAACTGTCCTCCAGCAGGAGCCTTGTTTTATGTGCTGGTGGCGGGACATCTTCCTTACATGCTTCACTTACCTCACCACTTTCCCAGACTCTCTTGCCCTTTTCTTTCTTTGCCTTGCAGTGACCTTCTCATCTTCCCCCTCTCACTCTTTTCCATTGTTGCTTTCTTTTTTGGGGATTTTTTTCCCCCTGTTTTGTTGCATCTTTCTCGGCTGTTCCCTACTCCCCAGTGGCTCTGCGTGTTTATGATTGTTTGCCAAGTGCAAGATGTCCAGTGGGGTTGGCCAACATGTGTTTTTGCAGCTGCTGTGTGAATCCAGAAGGGACCTTCTGGGTATAGAAGCTGCTGTTTGCCTGCCACTCTGTATGCATGAGTTACCACCTCGAGCATAGACCCCCTCCCAGAGCCCAGGGAGAATGGGAAAAGGATTTTGAAAAGCGGCCAGCTCTTTATCCATAGTTTAGGGATTATGCCCGCAGTGGGTGGGTGAGATATACAACTTTGGAGCTGTACAACTTTTATCTCCCCTGTGTCTAACAGTGCTAAATTCCAGTAGGATTTCAAACGGCGAACACACTTTTGTACTGGAGTTTAAGTCAGTTATAGGTTAGATTAAGTCACTTTCTGTGAGGAGGGAAAGTATGCAAAGATCTTCAAGGGTCACAGAGTGGGAGGTGATCAGAACAGACTGTGCTCGCAGCTGTGTGCAGGCACCAGGGGTAGATGGTTGTATGGGCTGGGGCAGGACACTGGGATTTCATGGTTCCAAGTCTCTGTTTCCTTGTGGCTGTAGTGGTTGGTGGATTGATGGTAAGAGCTGAGATTGTACTTGTTAGTGTTTCTCATGTGGTTCACTGCCCTGGCGTGTCTAAGCTTTGGGAAGTATTAGGTGGTGTTAAGCTGACTGATTTCTGAGAACTTCTAACACCAAGGGAAGCCATCCAATGTGAAGGATCTGGTACCTCAGGTGAGGCCAGGGAAGAAGTGAAAATCATGGAATGGTTTTGGGATTTGAGCCAATGGATGCTCAATGTCCTTCTGTCACACCTCTGGGTTCGTGTTAAAGGCATACAACTGGAAATTCTCAAATGCAGTGGCTCGGATTGCTCCTGAGTTGGATGGGGGGGATGTTGTACCAGTCTGTTCCTCAGCTGCATAGACTTTGCAAGGGCTGAGTAGGAAACTTGTGGTGGTTGCTACTTAGGAAGCAGCTCTGGGTGGTTTCTGGCCACTGGTGGATCCCAGTTTGAGGAGGTAGAGCCACAGGGGACTCAATAAATGGTTCCCCTAAAATGAGGGTTTCAGGTTCAGCTTCCCCCTGGCCTTAGTCTGCACAGCCCTGTGAAGTGCTCTCTGATTTTATTTCCGAATTAAGACACTGAAATTTCACCTGCTATCAGGAATGTGACACAGGATTTTCTTCTAACTCAAAATACAATGTGAAAAGAAAACTCGGTGTCTCCTTTGATGTGAGGTGTTTCTTTTTATTTCTAAACAAGCATAGGAGGTTTCTAAAATATATTGAGAGATATGCAGTTGCTTAAAACTTACAAACTTTGAGATACATTTTTCTATGAAATGACATTTGTCATGACTGTTTTCCTTTGCTGCAGACATTATTTGAAATGAAATCTGGCTGTAAGCTCTCAAGCTGTAGATGTTTAATTTCTATTTTCAAGACATCCCACTAAAAATCAAAATTCAGTGTGATTTGTGATTGCTTAACTGCGCAACATGCCTTGTTCAGTCATGGTTCCCATCATGTTTTTCAGCCAAGAATTCTGTTTGTGGTAATAGGAATGAAGTAATTTTGCATCCTAAGGGGTTATAGTAGTTTGAAGTTGATAGCTTCTCCTTCTTCCTCTTTCATGTTTTTATTTTCTATTCAGATTTAAGGTGGATAGACCAGAGCAGCTATATTGAGTCAGCTTTTTCCTGCAATTTCTTTTTAGATAGGAAAGTTTTCTGTTTCTCATTTTCATAAAAAATGTGATTCATTGTTTTATTGAATTATTTCACCGTTTAGAAAAGATTTATTTGCCTTTTTGGTTAAATACATCACCTTGTGTTATGCTCAAGAGTTAAAAGGGAGCCATAACATCACATCGTTCTGTGGGGTTCCCCCCCCTCCCCCATTTCCTTACTCTATTCTGTTTCTTGATCATTATTGAAAGAGAGTTGCTGGGGAAAGCATGGAAATGTCATGTCTGTGCAATGTAGACCAAATCTGGCATATGTCAAAAAAGGTTGAAGTTGTGACATTCCAGCGAGTTAAATGGCCCAACATATCTGTGCAATTATTGCTGCTGTGGTGAGGGGGGAGAGGGGATTGTTGGCTGCTGACCTTGCAAGTGCAAGGTGAGGTCCCCCCCTGTGCTGACTCAGGCTGGGCTGGTGGCAGCTGATCAGTCAGTCCTGTGTGCCAGTCCACCTGTAGTGCTGCAGCCAGCAAATTAAATCAGACTGCCTAGAAGTGACAGGGGCTTTGCATTTCAGGCCAGCAAACATCAGCTTTAATGGAAACTCATGTGAAAGAAGCCAGGGCTGCTTTTGATGTGTGTGTGTGGATTGCTTTTTCGCATTAATATAGTCTTTAAAAACCCAAACAAAAGCCCCAGACCCATCCATATCCGAGGCTGGAATTCAGTCTGGTTTTGCTTTACAAAAAAAAGTTATCAGCAGGTTTTCTAGATAACAGAAGAAATATCAATTTTGGATATGCAGTGCTGTCTTCAATTTTGCTCACATGCTAAGCTACAAAGGATGATAAGGGAAGGAATCGATGCAAAACCATTGTGGTAACTAAATGGATCCCTATTAGTTTTCAGACGATTGATTTTGAGTGGGCGTTGGTGTATGTTAACTGCTCTGCTGCTGGGAGATGGTATTAGATTTTTAACTGTCCATGATTTACCACGCATGTTTTGTCACTGACTGTGTGCCACGCAAGGGATGGGGGAGAAAAAGGCAAAATGTCTTTTTCTGGTTCAAGTGAGGGTGGAGTTTTCCTCTTAGGCCATTGTTACAGATGGCTTTTGTAATATCTTGATTTCCTCTCCCTCCCCCCCCCCCCCCCCCCAAACCCATTGGTTTTCATGATTGGGTTTGGTTTTCTTGGGAAGTTTATACTATAATCATATTGAGTTCATGGGAAAATTGTGCTGCATCATTTTGATGATGCAGAGAGCTCCCACATAAAGTGGAGAAGAGGAAGAATGGTCTCAAATTTTATATTTGAATTTTACTGCTTTTCTGGTAGTAGCACCAGTCCTGATTAGATTTAGTCAAATAAACTCAAGGCTGCTGTGTTGAGACTGTGAAGCATAATGGAATGTATCAGATAAATCTGTTTTCCTACTGTGGGGCACAGCTACTGACTCTGACCCCTTTAAGTCTTGCATTCATAATATATCATTAAAAAGAAAACGCTTTGCATTCATGCATTACCTGTTAATCCATTTGAGTTTCATCAAATGAGACTGAATTTGTAAGCCACTAAAGGTGACTAAAATGACAGTGGCAGTAGCTGGAAAGTCTTGCATTGCAGTAAACTAAGTCTATTGATCTCGAAATGAAAGTTCAGTGGAAAAGCTGATGGAAAAAGTAGCAGAGCACAAAAAGACAAGCTGCACTACTGATTCAAATGAACTGGCTGGCTGTGAACATTCATGTGAAAGAAATGCTAATGCAAACAGTGCAGAAGAAACCAAAATGGAAGAAAAAATACTGCCAGTATTGTCACTTCTTAAGTATACATAAGACACAGTTTCATATAGAAAAAGAAGTGTTAGTGGTTAGTCAAATAAAGTGAAGTGTTCTGTGATGTCTATGGGGGGCAGGAATGGAATAGCTAAGGTTTCCCTGCAAACCACACTCTTGAGTATGTAGTGACTGGAAGCCCAAAACTTTCAAAGTATTTTTAAGAGAAAACAATGAACATGTTACTTAATTGTAAAGTGTATTGAAGGGGAAATGTAATCAAAGTCCATTTTAATGTATCACTGGATACAGTAAAACAATGTCAACTCCAAAGACATTTTGAAAATAGCTGAAAGGCAGCTTTAGAGAGGATGCAAATTCCTGTTCCTTGTTATGCACCCGTGAACATGTGGCTTACATGATAGAAAGAATTTGACTATGGGAAGGATGCCCTTCAAAAATATAATTGGCTTTCCTGATGTGAGATGTAGGAAAATCTGGCAGGGCATCTCACAGTTTCAGACAAGTCAGTTTTATTGGTGAGTGAGTCACATGTGCTTTCTCAGAGATGCACTCTTACAGTTTAGAGTCCCACCATATATGCAAAAGGGTTGGAGTAGTTATCCTACAAACTTGCCTGAACAATCAGGAACCATCAGAGGAGGATTCTGGGAACAGGGATTGAAGTTGACCAGGCAAGATGCCCATCATGTAAGAGGTGCCACACAGGACATGTTAAGGTAGCTTTTGAGAAGAAGTTGACCAAGTGCAAGGAACAGTCAGAGGAATGTTTTTATTTTCAGCATTTTTGTTGTCAGCATAAAAATTCAGAAGTGATGTATTCATTTTCTCTCAAATCGATCATCCACCATAGCTTGGTTCCCCTAAGACTGCTGTATTTTTTTGCTTAATATGACAGGTAACAAAATATGGAGATAAAGAGAGATAGGGAAGATGATACCCAGACTTATCAACAACAAAAACCCACCCAAAATAAAGATACTGATGTATCTGTACCCAGTTGCTAAAAGGCTGATGTCACACAGACTCATAAAATTGCATAAATACACAGTGCATGGAAAAAAGGATGTGATAGAAATCGCTTCTTTTGTGAACTGTTTAGAGAGTCTGGATCTTGTTTTCAAGTCACATCCAGGCAGTACAGTGAGGGAAGCCTACCATATCTGGGATTTGGATTTACACTGTTATACAGGTTTTAGGTGGTTTTATGACTGAAGTTTTGATTTTTAAGGGGAAAACTTTATTGTAGTTGAGAAAGAAATAATTGTTCTGAAGGGTTTCAGTGCAGCAATCATCTGACCATCACAAAAACACCCAGGGTTTGGTTTTTTTTAAGGGTTGATCTGCTTCTGTTTTTGATAAGCACTTCTTGATCTTGTATGTATTCATAATGAACTTGGTTTGTACTGTATATAAACTGTGCAGCCACAGAGTGGAGAAATGTGTCAGGATATCATCTTAAAAATGCTTTTCAGTTTTCATATAAACAATCTGGGATGATCAAAATGAAAGACAAAGCATAACCCAGATGAAGGGTCAGCATCTGTGTAAACTTGAATGCTGAGCACATGTGTGGCTGGGTTGTATCCTCTGCAGGAGGATGTGTTATTTATCATGTGGTTTTACAGCACTTAACCCCCCCCCCCCAAAAAAAAAAAAAAAAAAAAAACCACAAACCAGCCCTGAAAACCCATTAACCCTAAATCTCTCATTTTTTAATGGTATAAATATGTTTGCATAATGACCAATTTAAAATTAACATCAGATTAAATATAGTCAGAAATCCTGAAACAGGTATCCTGATACCTGAGACTGAATCACACAACAAGTTCCTGGCTCAAGACAATTAAATCAAGACCAATAATGTGTCCCCTGCTGTGTTACAGCTCTACAGTATATATTAACCCATCCCATTCTGTAATTTCCCTTTTCTGTAGGAATTTAACAGCTGAATAATCAACCTGTGTTTCAGCCTCTGCCTTGTGTATTAATGTAGTCAAGCTGGCAGCTTTAAGCAGAGAAAAATACATAATATGTGTTAGGGAAACATTTTGGATAAATTCTGCTTTAATTGGAGAGGATTGTAGCCTGAAAGCATGACAACAGAAAGTTCAGTGCTTTAATATCTAAAATTAGCTATCGCTGTAAGTGTTAATTGAGTAGAAATGTGTTTTCAAAAAACTGCTAGAAAGTGTATATTCATCTGATGACTCCTCCTCTTAAACAGCTCTGCTTTTATCCTTGAAGGGTATTGCATCAGCACAGATCAAAGTCATCAGGCATATGCTGCTTTACAAATAATGTATCTATTTTCTTTTTCTTCTAAAAGATATGCCAAATAAAGAGAGTTATTAAGCTTTTCAAGACAATTTGAAGAAGATGAAACTTGTCAGTGGTGTTGAGCTGCCAACAACAAATGATATAATGTCAACATTAGAAGAACAAACTATTCCCCAAACAGTCTGTTGGGCTTTTATGCCAATCAGACTGCACCGTATTTCATTCCTGAGTATGGTCTGGAATTCTCTGGTAACTCCCCCAGATAGTGATACAAGTATTTTGGGTGGTTCAGCAGCTCAGGTTGTGGAGGGATGAAGGGTCCCTGTTGCATTGGGTCAGTTCAGGCATTGCTGCCTTTGCTGTCAATGCCAAATTTGCTGCTTCTGGAAGTGCAGAGGACTGACACAGCTCAGATAAGTGTCTGGTTTACATCCAGGCCTATGAAGTTAGAGTGGAAACGGATCATAATAAGATTAAACTCCACTGAGCTTGCCTTTTGTGTCTCTTGCCATGTACATACAAGTAGCAGAAGAAATCACAAGCCATCAACCTTCAAGGATTTATCCCCCCCAGCCCCCCTTTGCCCTCCTTGCCTTGCATTCAGTGGCGGAATTCAGAAGAAAACTAAGTACCCAGATTATGTATTATTTACATAGGTTGACATAAAGGAAAATAAAGCCTTTGCTGCTGCTGCATTTGTGAGGCTCTGCAGTCGCATTAAGACATCCCCTCTTGTTTAAAATACGGGACTGGAAGTGAAAAGATGAACTGCCTGCTAGAGCAGAACTGTCCTAACACGGCAAATGTGATGGTTGTCCAGACAAATGTCATTTTAATTCTTTGCAAAGACTATAAGGAAGCATAAGGAATTTATAAACTTTGCTGAAGTAATACAGCTTGAGTTTGTGGCGGTACAAATTGGCAGTTGATGCTGATGAGACGGAGAGCTGGAGAGATGAGAAGAAAATGAGTGGAGGGATGAGGGAAATGTATGGCAGTGTGGCAAAGCGTGTGGTTTTGTAAGGAGAGGCATCGGTTTCATTTCCCAGCAGCAATTGGTTGAGAGAAGCGAAGTGTTTCAATTACTTTATTGCAGATAATGTCTGAAACTGTCCTTAGAAATTAAGAAAAAAAACATCTGATTGGTTTAGTCTTAATTCCCTGGGAGCTTAAATGTGAAACCTGTTACTCTCCCAAATTTCCCAACCTCTTTCCCGTATCCGTAGTTTGTTATTGTAGGATTTCTGAAGAGATTTCACTTTGTCGCTTGGCTGTTTTGCAGAGTGAGAGGCGGTGTGAAAACAGGAGCTTTTCAAAAGAATCTCTAAACAAAATCAGATAGACTTCTAGGGGAAAAAAAGAGGAAAGAAGGGAAAAATGATAGCTTAGGCTTAATGTCCTAAAGGCTGTAATGCCTGTTTGGCATTTGGTGTCTGTTTTTGCAGGATAGAAGGCAGAATGGGTTCCGAGAGGGCAGATCTGCAACTGGGAAATCAGATTTATGTGCTGTAAAGGTAGTCTGATACTTCTCCAAGATTGCATTTCTTAATCATAATGGGGAATTTGTGATCTCCTAGAATCTGAAGATGCTCCCCAAATAATTAAACTAGGAAGGGGCAATAGTTTAAATCCAGGTTTTTTTCACTTGTGCAGTCCAAAGCACATTGACTGTAGCTCCCCTGCTGTTTTCTGCTGTTTGTGCAAGTCTGCACTCTGATTCCAGATAATTACTTCCTATTTTGCAATAATATCGGAAAGCATTGGGTTACTTTTATATGTTTGAAATGTCTGAGTGAGTTGGACAGCTTTATGAAATATCCAATCCTGAATCTCTGACTGAAGAGTATTATACAAGAGAAAAATTGAGATTAAAGTCTAGAAATGTGGCACAAAGTAATACTTTTTTAAAGAAAATATTATGCATAGCTCAGGTTTAGTTGCTTTCTGAAATTGTACAACATTCTGCAAACAATAATGGAACTCACATTTTTGCATGGTTTGCAGTTTGATGTATTTGAACTCTGATAGTTTCAAAAAGTAAAACATCCCACAAAACCAGTTGAAAGCAATTACTCAGATTGTAGCTGCAGAGGAATTGATTGAGCTTATGTGTCGTAATGTGAGGGCATATCCACATTTTTATTCCAGGAAAGTGTGTTTGTGATTACTTTTTTCATCTCTTGCTGTGGAAATGCTTTCTGGCTCTCCAGAACACCTATACGTGACTGTATATAACCATTTATACCATAGCAAGGATTATGTTTCTCTCCATAGGGGGATAGATACAAAGTTTTCTGAGTTTTTTATTTTATTATTTTCCCTCATCCAGAATACTGATAGGAAGATTCTTGATCCTTTCTGTACAAAAAGATACGGAAAAATCTGAATCCACAACTTGAATTTGGGATGAGCCATAATAGCAAAACAAGGTTAAGAATTTCCTAATGCTCCTCCCAGGAGCAAGGGATCTGCACTTCAGGTGAAATAAATAAGTAGTGTATCCCTGTTGGTTACACTCATCCTCCTGGATGCAGCCTTGTTAGCCAAGGAGTGACTCTCCTGCGGTGAGGGCCCTAAGTCTTATCAAGTGATTGCTTTGTAAAACCAAATTAATTAGTATATGGGAAGTTAAAACTAGAAGAAATTGCAAGGCTTTTGCTCTTGCAAGAGTGGATAAGCTAGTCCAGGATGGTCCTTCTATAAAGTGCATTTAATGCTATGCTTACTTGTTATGCAAAATATATGTAAATTTATGTAGATATAGATGCAGAATAATAGCTTTGACCCTCAGGCTGTTGGCGAGTTGCCAGCCTGGCCCTGGGTACTATGGTGCTTTCGATCTCTATATCCTGGCAATTTCCTGGGATTATGTTATCATTGGATTTTTAATGTGAGTTTCAGCCACTTAACGGTCTGATCGGTTTCCCTTTTACCACCAGCTTTGCTGGTACAGGAGTAAACAAACATATTTATCACCCCTGGGATCAGCGAGTGCTAATAAAGTTGCTGTTGCTTGCATTTTGGGGTTGGTTCCGTGACAGATGTGTTGTCAAGGAGCGAGCAATGTTGTGTTTGTGCCACGGCGCAGTGAGAGAGGGAAAGATCCGAGCCCAGCAGCAGCGCTGGGGTTGGAGCATCCATGGCACTGGGTGGGTCAACCTTGTACTGGGTTCCTCAGCAGCCTGGGGAGCCCCTGGAGCTCCCCAGGAACCAGGTTGGTGGCACTTCAAAACTGACATTCCAGATATGTCTTTGGTTTTAGTTCCAGTAACTGGATGTTTGCAGGGGAGAGCAGGAATGGGTCTGTACCAAACTGCAGTCACTGTGGGGGTTTGGTTGGTTTCCTAACAATTGGCTGCAGCGTGCCAAAGCTGGCTTTATTTTTGGAAGGGATGCTGCCTGTCTTGTTACATGAGGAAATCCTGTAATTATGTCTCTGAAAGTGTACTTAGATGTCTGGGTTTACGTGTGTTCCTCTGGGAATCCACATGTACATTGCCTTAAAAACCTAAAAAGCCAACAAAACCACTGTGGCACCTTGTGCCATCCCAATGCAGGACATTATCATCCATGTTTGGACTTTAAGCTATTCCAACTCCCAGCCTCAGCTATGCCTCTTAAAGTAATTGTTTGCTGTTCCTGGCAGATATTTCCAGCGGGCGTTCTGTGCTAAAAGTTTTAGGTTTGGGATTTTTTTTGGAGCAATATATACAGACGTAATTAATTGCTGAAGACTAACAGACATTACTTTGTCAGCAGCACTGGCTGTGTGGCCCTGGAATTTCTTGCAAGGCGGTATTTGTTTTGCAGTACAGATTGTTTTAAAATATAAAAGTAATTTCCACATTAATGTGTGATGCTTGATTTATAGAACAAAATGTTATTGTTTAATTTGCCCACGGAAACTATTTCAATTATAGGCTCCCACTCATGTAATCAAATTTGTAAAATAAATAAAAAGAAGACAAATAAGACATTGCCTCTCCCTGTGCTCCAGCCAGGAATTTTAATTCCTTTTAAATTACCAAGTCCACTTGTATCTTTTGATTTTGTCATTTCCTATGACAGTAATGTTATAGGGCTAACAACACTTTCTGAGCACTGACTATTAGTTCTGTATATTGAATCATTCCTCTTGCATTTTCATTTCCCTGTTGTTACAAGTGAACTTGCTGTTCATTAACTTGGTACAGACCTTGGAAATATGACCAAGCCTGTTCTCATGTATGTCAGAGTACGTTGTTATTCAGGAACACGCAGACATGGTGGGTTTGTGAAGCAGAATGATCATGCTGCCTTCACGCATGTTAAAACAATGTATTTGGTATCAAGTCACCCAGAAAAGGCTTAGAGAAACTTCCATTAAATAGTTGTGAGAAGAAAGAACAGAAAAGCTGTTACATTTCGTGGTTGGGTTTTTCACTTGGAATATTTAACAGATGCCTCCTTTTCATGTTGTCTTTGACTCCTGCTTGCAAGATGGTCACCTGCCCTTGAATTCATAGAATGGTTAGGTTTGCAAGGGACCTTAGAGATCACCAAGTTCCAGTCCCCTTGCAGTGGACAGGGACACTTGCCACTAGACCATGTAACTCCAACTCCCATCCAACCTGGACTGGAACACTTAAAAACTGAAGTGTAAAACATAAACTTGCTGATGATTCCTCTTCCCAGAGGGCTGTCTCATCCCCCATGGAGATGAGAGATATAGAGCAGGAATAATACACTATTGGATTTTGGAGAATGGTTTGTCAACCTGTGTGCTGGCTCCTGTTAAGCCTTGTCACAGCTGTGACTGGTATTTACAATATTGAGATGTCTCTTAGGGAAAAACCATTCCCGTGCGTGCTCTTGTGCTTGGATTGTGTTGCTTTTTCTGTGTCTAGTAGCTGTAGATTTTCTTGTTAGCCTTGAAGGTCACTTTCTAAGTAAGCAGCAGCTTCCTTGCTTACTGAATGGAAAAAGCTATCGATAGGAACAGGGTATGGAAAATGAGAAACAATTCCAAGGAAAAAAAAGAGTGGAAAGTGTAATGCAAGTAGCTTCGAGCTAAAGATTTTGTGGTTTCTCAGAAAGGCAGACAACAGGATCTGTTGGATTTTGAGCCTCCTGTTGGGCTCATTATATTTTCCTAAATGTTTTCCAAATAATAATCCACAATGAAATTGAAACCAGTGTTTCTGTGGGGCTTTGAGAGCTCTGATGCTTACAATGACATCATAGTAGCATTGCATTGTAGAGACAGCACACAGAACATAGAACAAAGACTCTGCATTAAAAGAGAATCTCATTTTCACTGGTTTTAAAGGATGTCTGCTGTTTTAACTGCCCTGGACTTGGATTGCAGAGTCCTGTAGCATTCTATGGGCACTAAGTTGTGTCTGTAGCATTAAATTATAATAAATTATACAATGGCTTGGTTAGGAAGGAACCTTAAAGATCATTTAGTTCCACCCCCCACCCCCAATACACTTTGTAAGGAGAAGTTTTAGTGATTTTTGAGAAATAACTTTGGTTTTCAGTCTTGGTTGTTTAATATGAAGAAAATATTGAATTTTCTTATTGAATTTAGACATTTAGGTTTAGAGTGTTTCTTGTGGAAAAAGCGGATAAACTTTGGGGGTGTTTATCACTTCCTTATAAGTGAAAAAAGTCTTATGAAGGTAAATACTAAAAATGCACCAACTTTGTTTCTTCACATTGGTGTGATCTAACTTTGGAGCAACATTGAGCTGAATCCGTGACTGTGATGGAAAAGGGATTGTTTAGGTAGGGAAACAAAAAAAAAAAAAAAAAAGAAAAGACTTGGTTGTGTTGCCTATCAAAATTGCCATTTGATCTTAGCTATAAAACCATTACAAAGCTGTTGCACTGAGCCTTCTGTAATGCATAATATCACTCACTTGTGATAGTGTTCACGGACCACTTGACTTGGCTGATGATGCCGATGGATCAATGATTGTGTTGCTTTCTAGAGCAACACAAAACCCCCAGAGCCTCAGACTTCTGACAGATGGGGAATTTTTGCCTCTTCTATAGGAGTTTGTTCCATCAAGATTCTCAGGCATGTCTAACTTCAGTGATCCTACTGTGCGTGGTCTTGAGCCCATAGCTTTCCAAAATCTTGTTTCTGCTGAGGATTTTCCCCTCCTCCTTCCATACAGTGCTTGCCATTACCTCTGTTCCCAGTGGGATAGTGTGTGCTCTGCTTGACTCTGGACTATTATGAAGGAACACACAAGTTGGCAGTGTTTTCTCTCTTTTTCCTATTGATTTGCTTTCATGTTGCCCTCTCTTTCAATAGCTCACTATTTTTTTAGGCTTCACATCAGGGGAATTGCAAAAGAGGAGGAAATGAAGAAAGCCTCTTATTTTGAACATTGTGAGGACCAAAAGCTTAATAAAATAAAAAAAAAGTAATAAAAAAGTTACTCCTCTGAAATAGTGTCCTTGTGATAACAGCGTTTTTGTGGAGTCCTCAGATTTTAATGACCTCAGTCAGAGGATGCATATGGGGGTCAGTGTGTTTGCATGCTCTTGCTTGATTGGCGATTTTTGATAAAGGTTCTCCCTTGGGTTTTAGCTGCAGGGTTCACTTTTTCACCTGGGCAAGTATGATAATGTACATTAAGTTTGCAAAGATCATCCAGTCTCACCTTTCTCATGCTGCAGTTTGGGCAGGAATGTGAGATCTGGCCTTGGAGGACTGTGGGCAAGATGGTACGGAACAGCCTCTGGTGAGAAAGAGACCTGGAAGTTAAAATGAGATGGTAAAACCTGGGATTTTTTTCCAGAGGGGAATAAGTCACCTTTGAAGTTAGTGCCATTTGTTTCATTTCTGCTATTACATCTTTACTTGTGTCATGTTAATGTGAGATATGTTTTAAAGAAGAATTTCAGCATTTGCTGTAATGTCTCAGCCCCAATCTGCTCAATTTTATTAAAAAATATGTATTTTTAATGGGGTATTAAACATATCCTGGTGAAATGCTGGCAAGCTGTAATTTGTACACATCAGAGAGCCTTGCAAATGGGAACAGCAACCTCCTGGATTTGTTCAGTTGCGGTACAGAAGTGTATGTTCTTTAATTGTTCACTTCAGGATCACAGGAACAGAAATGTGATCTCATCAAGATGGACTCGAGGCTTAAGAGCCCCATGCTGTTACATCTGTGTAATTTGGGAAGTTTAA
Organism: Scytalopus superciliaris; assembly: GCA_013400415.1. Lineage (NCBI taxonomy): Eukaryota > Metazoa > Chordata > Aves > Passeriformes > Rhinocryptidae > Scytalopus > Scytalopus superciliaris. The sequence goes on along the minus strand of VXBX01008695.1, from coordinate 841,117 downwards.
AATAGGCTTTGCAGATGTTGGGAGTAATGGAGTATGTTGTTTACTTTTTATGCATTTCCATCATGTGTCACGCTCTGTACACGAATAGTCAATCACGTTTGGAGTGTCTATGAGGATTTCCTGGGCTTTCACTGTGTCGTGTTTATAAATATTTAACTTTTGTTTCTTAAATTTGGGTTAGGCAATATTTCACAAGGGTCTCTTCTGTAAGCATGAAACAAATTAATTTGTTTCATAGGTACCAAATCCTTGAGCTGCTGGTGGTTTTGCCAGTAGGGATGGCTTGCAGTGGTGCCATAATGATTCTAAAATAAGGCAGTGCTTTTTGCTTTTAAATACATATTGAAACAGCCAAGAGTTAATACCAAAGATCAGTCATCGTGACTTCACCTGTGTTGCTGTGATTAAATTGATGTTCAATGTGCTACAATTTACAGCTGTAGTGACAAGAACAAAGTAAGAAATGTTCCCTGTAAACTGATAAGTTATTGCTTTTCCTGGGAAGATGCTCTAAATGGAAAATCACCATGACATCAGTTTTTCTCGGCAAGATGTCTTATGTAATGTTTTGAATTTTGCCTCAACATGCACCCCAATGTGCAAATTAATTATTGTTCATTACACCAAGACAATTAAGTGTGTATTATGCCTGTTACATACATAAGGAACTGGTGCTGCTTTTGTTGCTGCCCAAATGTGCTGTTACTGCTACAATAGCACATCCTTCTCTTACCTGAGTTCCTGTTGCAGTAGTTTTCCACCTCTCTGTTTTACATACATAATTACTGTGCTAAAGAATAAAAGTGAGATCAAATTCAGTCAAATCCCAGGCCTGATGTCCAGACTCACCATCTTCCAGCTCAGCCCATTGTTTTTTTGAAGACACTATAGAAATATTTGATCTTCAGGAGCATGTTTTAGACTAAGAGCTGAAATTACTATCCCTCATTTCAATCTTTTATATATGATTAGGAAATAAGTAGATCCCTATATTTACTTTGTCAGTGATCTTGAAAGAGGAGAAAGTGAAGCTGGAGCTGTGTTTTGCTATTATTATCTTGTTCCCTCTTTCTGGGGGAGAGCTGCATTGCTTTAGGAAAGAGTATAGTATCAAACTAGCATTTGCTGTAGGTACAGTGAAATTTTCTGTACTGAGTTTACTAGCAACTGCAGTTTGGGGGAAAAATATTGATATCTTAGCCAGCTGGAACTGCGTTGGACTGTAACTTATCATTCAGGCTGGATTTCTGGTGTCCATGTGTTCATAACCACAAATTCATTAAATTAGATCCAGCAATTGCATTTCTGTATGTAGTATATGATATTCGAAAGATAAGCTGTTATGTATCTACATATTTTAGTGTGAAATCAGACTTTAGCATATAAATGGTCATCTTGAATGCCAAATTTTACTCATGGGTTACAGTATTAGACTCATAATTTTTTGATTACATGATATTATAGGTATTCAAAATGAAAACAAAGAAATGTTTGGGTTTAACTTTCCTCCATGTGTGATGTTTTATTAACACATTCTGAAAATGAAATTTGGGGGCTTTTAATTTTCTAAGTAACATGCTGCTAACACTTAATATTTAAAATAGGCACAGAATGAAAGTAAATGTTTATTGCCATCAACATATGCCTCTCCATAATTGTTTTGGCTTGTGCCTTGGGTGAGTTAGGAGGTGGCAGCCATGACTTTTAATATTCTCATCCCCCTGCTTCTTTTCTTTTTCTTATTAATTTTTCTTCTTAGTTGCAAAGAAATGGAGCTTTAAAAATGTTTAGACTAAGATCATGCTTTTGTACCCTACTGTCTCGCAGGTTTTTTTGATTGTAATGTGACCTGGTGAGACAGACGAAAAAATATAAATTGTAAGTTTTATTTTTTTCCAGTGTGGAAAACATCCCTAGAGAAATTAGTGAGTGACTAAACTTTTTTCCTACAAAGCCCAAAGAACAGCAATGATACTTCTCCAGTCAGGAACATAAAACTGGGGTAGTATTACTTTGAGGCTTACTGTCTGAAAAAAATCCTTACTTGAAAGGAGCAGCCCAATTCCTTGGGCTTACCAGGAGGCAAAGGACAGTCTGGGTGATGTGGAAAAATGAAAAAGAATTGCCAGCACCTTTGGAAATGAGAGAGGCTTAGTTATCTCTGGGAGATTACTCACAATAGTGCTGTCCCGCAGTGTTGTGTTCATAGACTTCTCAGTGAAATTCAAGGAGCTTCCAACAAACAAGTGGTGCTCCAACTTTCCTGTAATCCATCAGAAAATTACTGCATTTATTATTTGCTGTTCAGCAGAAACACCTCAGCTGGAGGGGATTTGGGTGTTGTTCTGAGTGTGACGGCTCTAATACAAAGCTCTGCCAAGACCTTTTAATTTTCAGGCTCTTTCCCTACATGGTCCTTCTGGATGTGCTTGAAAAGCTGCCTTCCTCTGAGGCTGGGGAGGGTTTGTTTGGTAAGGGGAGGGTTTTTTTGAGGAGCATGGGATAGGAATAAAGGAGTGGATGGTGTGGTGATAAAGCTAATGTTCAAATTGGACTCCAGCTGTGCAGTTACCAATGAGATTGTAAGCTGAAAGGATGAAATCTATGGAATTGAAGCTCATGAAAAGGTTTGTAAGAAGCAGTGTTACAGGGAGGGAAGAGGGGCAGAAGGCTCTGGGTTGATGTTTTTGTTAAATTAACTTTGAAAGCCTGTTTGGTGTGGAGAGAGTACCTGATGCTTCCATTACCACAGCAGGTGATGGTTGAGAGTGCCCAGGTCTGCCTGCTCCAGTAAACCAGATTGTTCTGGAGACTCCTGTGGGAGGATCCTCTGCCACAGGAGACAGTGTCACCCTTAATATTTGTAATTACAAAGTGCAATACTGACATCCACAGACAGGAGGCCTGGCAACAGTAGATTGGTGGCAGCTACCTGTGTTGTCGGTCCCCAGAAACAGGGAACAACGTGATAATACCGAAGACCAGCTTCACATTTTCCTCTCACAAGGCAAATGTCAAAATAAATAGGTAGGGATGCTACTTATTTCCGTAATAATATGGAAAAAATATTTCAATGATGAAGAGTAATTTCTGCCCTTAGTTTAAAACATGCTTCTGAAGATCAGATATTTCTAATGTGCCTTCAAAAAGGAGTTTATTAGTAGCTGGGGGAACAGTGCAAAAGCTCAACTATGCTTAAAATGTAATATATGCCACGTCAGTGCTAATCACTTTGTGCTATGTGGCATGATGCCTTTAATCACCTATGAGAACTTTCAGGAGTTGTTAACATTTTCTTTCATTTGTACAGCAATGTCATTCTCTGTTTTTTTGAGGAAAGAATAACCCTCTGTTGGCTTATGCAAATAAATCATCTCTTAATGCACTTGAAACAGAATGATTCCCAAAGGAAGATGAGTGGCAAATCAAACTGGCTGCAAATGAAAGTAACCTCTCAGACCAGAGTTACAAATGTTTTATTCAGATGAACAAAGCGTCTTTATTTTAGCACTTTAATCCATTTTCCTTTCACTTTTTTCCAAATAGTACTGTCATCCCAAAATGACAAGGATTGATCGTTAAATTACCGCTGCCTAATTTACCTCATTGCTCCTCTGTAGACAGTGTTTGATTGAAAGTTCAAGTCTTCTGATAGGGGTTGCTAATATAGAATGTTTCAAGTTTTGGGCAATATATTACAATTTTTGACAAAAATGCAAACAGTTTGCTACTTGGGCAATTAACATTTCATAAACAGCTTTGCAAAAGAATCGAATGCGTTAGTTTTAATTTGTTAAGGATTGTATGCTTAGTGAATCCCAACATGATGGATTATTTTTTTCCCCAAGTCACCTTTGTAGCTGCTTATTTAAAATTCTGGATGTTGCCTTTTGCAGTTGGTATATTCCATCTTAAGTTTTGCTTCTCTGTTAATCTGCCACGAATTATCTAGTGGGTAATGCTTGGTAAATATCTGCATAGTATTGTCATATTTGAACTATTGTTATGGGTAGGAAAAAAACATGCTTTTTATTGGTAAGGGTTCTCCAGGTAAGCCAGCATGTTTCCATGAAACTGCCCTGCACCAGCTTTCGTGGATTATATCGCTCTATTTATACCTGCCAGGATTACTGGGAGAAAGTTTTCCTGGAAAGGGAAAATGCAGCAGGGAAATGCTGTATTGCTCCTGCCAGTTTGCAAGGCTGAATGAGGGAGGGTTGGCTGCTTTTTGACTGTGAGCACGAGCTTTTTCTTTCTGTTCCTTCCCCGAACCTGCCTCTGCCGGGCGCGTTGGATCGCTGTGCCTGTGCCAGCACTGCGTGTGTTTCCATGTTGAGGAGGATTTTTGATGATCCAGCTCTCAGCTGCCAGGAGCGGAGCCAAGGCGCTGATGCTCCCAAGGTCATCCATAATGCGCGTGGGTGGATTTCCTCGCTGTAAACTGTGTTCACAGCCATCCCAGGAAGTGGAACTGGCTTTGATTTGTTTTTTGGCTTTGGCCAGAGCTTCAGACAAATCTGCCTCTTCACTTAAAGCTTGGGGAGAGAGAGAAAGCTGACAAATACAGGGAGGGGGAAAGAAGCAGAAACAACGCAGTTTATATGGCTGATGGCTTTAATTAAAAACCCAGCACAAAGTTTACCAAGTGCATGCTGCACAGTTTATGCTGAAGTTTAGTAAAAGCACATTTAAGTGCTCATTTGTTAAACAGTTGAGTTTTTTAGGCAAAGAATAGTTGATGCTGGCAATACAGAAGATTCATTTGCATCTCTAGATTGCAGTTAGCACCGTTCCTAGGCTGTTGGTTTTATTGGTTTTATAATATTCTGATGCCAAGCAAAGGAAACACTAAATGTAATGAGGCATTTTTAAAAGTATTTGAGAGCAACAGAAATGTCTGTAAATTAGAATCAGTTCTCTGTAAAGCAGAAGATGGAGATCCCCTTACATATATGTATATTTCTATATGTGTGAATGTATATTTATTGAGAGGACCTGCATTTTTTTCTATGCACGCTCATACAGATGGCCTTTATTTCCTTTTTATTTTTCTTCTTTTTCTTTCAAAACACAAGGTAGTTCTGTGTTTGGACATATTGAGTGCAAGCTTTGTGCTTAGTTTGGCATGAATGGAAGCAGATACCAAAATCTTTGTAGTCATCTGGTCTGACTTTTTGTGCCTCTTCTGTACAACGTAGGGAGTGTTTGGGCTGGATTCCCCTGATGTCTCAAATCATGTGGTGCAGGCACCGCTGTTGACGTGAGCTGCTCCATAAAAGAGAGCTCTATGTTTGTGTGTTCCCAGTGGGCTGCATATAATACACAAGGAACAGCCTCCTCAGCAGGGCACCCGAACACCGGCAAGTCGTGTTTATCTCAGTGGTCTTTTGGCTGCAACCCCTCTGAGAGTCTGGATAAAGCCTAATGTGTCGTACGGTGTCATAGGAACCTTTTGTCCAGAACATAAAAACCAGTGCAAGTCCCCACTGTGAGTCTGTAGGTAGCTGGGGAGATGTAACCAGACAGCTGTAGGCTGGGTATTGATTTCTCGCTTCTTTAAATTCAGGCCCTATGACTGTGCTATCACCCAGTCAGCAGCAAAGAAGGACCATGACCTTGTTCTTGCTGAAGTCAATGGGAGTTTTGCTGTTGACTTCAACAAGGAGTACAAGGTGAGAGAGCTGGCTGTGGGTCTTTAATAGAAAACACCTAACACTTACTTCTTTGGGTAATATTTAACTGTTGAGGTTTCTTTCTCTGAAATCTACACAGAAAAGAGAGCTCTTCCCTGTGGGAGTTCATTGCAAAGACTAATGTTCAAGTTTTATACTGCTGCACAACATTGCTCAGCTGCTCTCCTAAGGATTTTATTAATTGGCATTATTATTTCATGTGTAATAAATGAAAGATGCAGAGAAACTGAGATTTACTGAAAGCCTTTTTTCCCCAACAGCATAGCATTAGTTGTGGTTTTAAAGATGCTGAGCACTGATGCTTGTTTAGAGTTCCTGATAATCAGGCCCATGGCTCTGGCAAACAGGCAGCCAGATGAATCAGAGGTGAGACACTGCAGCTGCTGTGCACTGGGGATGGGCATCAAGAGCAGAAGTCATTTCCTGAAGGGGGTTTTTGAAGGTGGTTTTTTTGGCTTATGAGAACAAGCTTTCTCCCAGAGAATTTTCCCCTACAATCCTGGGCAAACTCCTAACCAATTACACTGGGAGCTCTCCCATATGACCTTGCAGGTGCCTGTTAAGCAACAAGAACTGAGATTATTTTTTTCCCCTGATAAACCCCTGGCAGAGATATGATCCACTGAGAGGAGCTGAGAGCTGGGATAGGTGCTTTGATATTTCTCTAGCTGTACTGGTAGTTGTTCATTAAGGACCTAAATATGCCACCTGAGAGTTGATAGAATTGAGAGCAGGATAATTATGAGGAGATCACGGTGCAACTGAGGTCCTTATCCTGTTGTGGAGTCTGGGACTGTGTATGACTAATTCATGGACTGAGATCCACACTTGTAAATATTGTTCATATCATGATGGTTTGGGGGTTTTTTAGATGAAATTCATATTTTCATAGCCTGTGCCTTTATTTGGGTGAGTACAGACTTCCTGTCTGAGTTTGTGGTGATCACAAAAAGAGGTTGAATATGGAGTCTCCTCTGTATCTTGCTTCACTTCTGGTTCATTTGGTTACTCGGTATGCCCCTTCTGTTGCTTTCACATCCAGCTGTGGCAACTCCTCAGCGAACAAACCTCTTCTGTGATCAAATATCCTTTTTGGTAGTGTGGACACAGGAGCTTCTGCCATCCTTAGGGATAACTCTGGAGAAAAACTAAGGAAAAGTCAGCTCTGTTGCCCCATACAGTCTGTTCATTGGGCTTGTATTTTGGAGATACCTTGCCAGAAGGACTAGAACTTTAACAAAAAATAAGGGGATGTGGGGATAGACAAGTTCCAGAACTGTGCTATGCAAAGAATGGGATGTTAAAGCCAACTACTTCGAATAAGAAAAATTAGTCACATTTTTTGTGGCTCAGAAGGGCTGTAGCAAAGATTAATAACTGTTATATCCTATTGCTGCTGTGACCTGATCAGTAGGAGTTCATAGAGTTGATGGTCTGTAAAACACTGCCCTGGCTTTTCTTCCCTTACTCTTGCTGGTATTCTGAAGGAGGTAAATGCAATTCTAGTGTTTCATGGATTGGAAAAAGCCAGCAGGTGTGTGCCAAGTGACTTGTCCGAGACATGCAACCTGTCAGTGCGAAAGGCTTGAACAGTAACTGGATTGTCTTGTGTTCTTTATTGCATATATAAGTAAGAAATACTTCCTAAGCTGCTTGAAAGGTAGCTAGGGGAGGGGGGGTCTTATGTTTATCCATAATAATATTTGCCTTTTGAATACTAATTTTTCAATTTTTCATGAGTCAAACAAAAAAGAATGAATAGAGTAACTTTGTAAAAAGCGTTTTTCCTGTGTTTGGTGTTTGAAAGAAGTGGAAAGTCCCTTCTGAAAAATCCTGGCTGTTCAGAAACCTGGTTCAGTTTCAGCAGCCGTCTCTGATCCACAGCTTTCCAGTTGTGCTTTAAGGATGTGAAGTTATTGACAATCCTACACATCCGTGAAAGGATAAGTAAATGAATTGTTATTAAGGAGTGTTGAAAGAAGTGATTGTCATTGAAGAGTTAGGAAAATGTTAATGTCAGGGTTGACAAGGAGGTAATTATACTTCAGTAGCTTTGTATTCAATTGATGTTTACTGGCAGGAAATCTGGAGAGTATTTCAGAAGCCTATAGCCTGCCTCCTCCTTATTTACATTTTCTGTCTCTTCTCTGTCCTCTGGTCCTGTTTGTCCCTTTCATCTTGGCACACTTGTGTGCATATTTTCTTGGGGAGGAGTGGGTTTAAAAAGCTGCAACCCTCTTTCCCCTTTCACTGGGTGTAAAAAGATTATTTCATTCAGATTAGAACTGAATTCAGTTAATTGGAATTAATTTTCAATTATGAGAATAATACAGGCCGCCTTCTGACATTTCATGTGCTTTCTGTGCCCTTTAGTTACCTGTAGAGTACATGGCAGGGGAAGGGGGAAGGGGGGAAGTTCTCTGTTTAAAGTGTGTGATTTTGGGGTCCTTTCTTGTCAACTTTCCCAGTGTTTATTAAGGCACTTCTCAGAAAACTGCAAGCACTGGACTCATTTCCCACAAGGAGCTAAAAATAGCAGAGAGAGGAATGACTGGGGGCTCAGTGTCATGGCTTTGGCTTTATTTATTGATTAAAATGTTTTGAGGCTGAAGTTCACCATGACAGGGAAGTTGAATGTTCCATTTGGGCCAAAGTAGGTTCTTATATCCCAAAAATCTTCCCATATCCTATCCCTGTGTGCCCACAAATTCATCCCGTTTCCTTTATTACTTAGTGAGAAGACCCTCTTTTTAGTATTATGTGAACGAAAATAATTTTTTCCAGAGCCATCCATGTATTCCTCTTCTGGAGATTTTGGGGTCTTGCAGCTGCAAGATGTGTTTGGGCCAGCACCAGTAACAAAGGAATTTGGAGCTATTTTCATGTATTTGACACCAATACCACCAGCCTGTTGATGGAAGAATTACAACAGCTAAATCTTGCTGATAAAGTTCCTGGGGAAAAGATGCAGGTAATTGTCTCACTATTCAGTGCCCCAAAATAGGATGTGCTTGTTGTGGTATGACAATCAAAGCAAGAGGCAGCAGGAAAGCCCTGGTGATGTAAGGCCACTTCAGGTGAAGGATATTTCTCTTGACTGCTCTCCAAAGAACAGCAGCTTGAGCAGAAGAGTCCCAAAAGGTCTGAAAGGCTTGAAAGCTGCAGAGCAATTCCTGATATTGACACCTTCCCTGAGCAGCTGCTGCTGTGGGGATGTTTCTGGTCAGCAGAGGGAAGGGCTGGTGCTGTGGCTTCAACCAAGCGCTACAGCAGGACTTGGTCTCTCCCTCAAGGCAGAGCAGCTTCAGTTCCTCCCTTTGGTGACACAAGATCTTACCTTTTTCCTCAGAGTGCCAAAAAGAGGCAGTGTGGTTGGTTGTGCTGTTTATTCAGTACCAACACTGCAGAGACCATGGAGGTAAAGTTATCTCAGTCCTGAGGCACCAGGTTCTCTCTGATGTGTCTCCTGTGGCAGAGGTTGGGCTGGGATTAGGGCTGGTGAGCACAGGAGAGATGGTGTCCTTTGCCTTTAGGAGCTGTGGCATGAAAAGCAAATGCTGGACCATGCTGAGCACCTGCTGTTTCTGTCAATGGTGCCAGCAGCTCTCCATAACCATCCCCAACGAAACAATGAGCTGGCAATTTACTGACAGAAATAGCTGCAGTGCTAATTTTTAGAGGTGCTCAGCACCATCTGCTCTCGTAGGACTCACCTTACTGAAGAGAAGGTTAAGTGGCTATTTAATCATGGTCTGTAAGTACCCACTGAGGGATAAGATGTCTGGAGCAAAGGACTCTTTAAGCGAGCGGGCAAAGCCATGGGATCCAGCGGCTGCAAGTTGAAGTCAGCAAAGATCAAATGGGAAATGCAAGACGTATTTTTAAGAGAGGGTAATTAGTCCTTGGAACAACTTGCTGGCGGATGTGGAGAAACTGTCCGTCACTGCAAGCGTTTAAATTGCATCTTACGCTCTGTTGCCATCACAAGTGGTTGGGCCAGACAGAGAGGCTTGGCAGGGAGGAACGCCGTGACCTGCGTTGTGTGAGAGGTCACTGGAGAAGGTAATGGAACCCTTTGGGCTGTAAAGCAATCCACCTGGAATCCAGGGTGCTCCACAGGGCCCAGCGGGAGAGGAGGATTCCTTACGGTGCCTCTCCAGCTTCCACAATTGGCTTTCATCCCCCACTGAGCTGCAAAAGTCTCTTGTGTGCAGATGTCTAAGCCCCACAGACAGATAGTTACGTTACCGAGCTGGGCATGAAAATTCAAGTCCCTGTTCTGTGTCAAGCAGCGAAAGCTTTTTCATCCAAAGTTGCCAAATTAGACAATATATAGGATTGAGTCCAAACTGCACATCTTCTTAGCGAGACTCACCTGTCGACTCAAATACTTTAGGTCTAACCCTGAAAGCTGGTTTGAAAAGGAAAGTGTGTCTTTATGAAATGATTCAGCTGCAATGAAACATGTTATTTTCATTAAAATTTTGAATTAGATTGTGCACCCAGGACCTGTGAAAATCAGTTCTGAGTGAACAGGAAATGAAACAATCACATCATGGTTCAGGCTGGAAGAAGTTTTTCTGTTTCACTGAAGAGATAATGCTGTTCTGCAAGTGGAGAATTAACCATGACAGTGTTCTTGGGGGATGGGGGGAGATGCTTTGTTGGGGATTCAAAAGAGAGGCCAGCTGGGACAGGCAATGAATAGTCTTCCAGTTGCAGGGTGAATGAAGATACCTGATTGTTGGACTCCATATAAGTGCTTAGGCTTCTGTGTCTTTTTCTGTAGGTTGTTTGTGTGGGGTGGTTGCATAAGTTTGGGGTTTTTTTTGTTTATTAGATGGTTTTTGCGTTGCTTTCCTGATGCTGAGATCTGAAATCTGAACTCCCTAAACTCATAGCAGGAATCACAGAAAGAATATACGGAGTTGGAAGGGACCCACAAGGATCATCAAGTCCCAGATCCTGGCCCTGCATAGGACCATCCCCAAGAGTCACACCATGTCCCTGAACATCGTCCAAATGCTTCTTGAGCTCTGTCAGGCTTGGTGCTGTGACCACTGCCCTGGGGAGGCTGTTCAGTGCCTGAACACCCTCTGGGTGAAGAACCTCCTTCTAATATCCACCCTAAACCTTCCCTGGCACAAGTTCAGGCCATTTCCTTAGGTCATAACAGAGAAGAGATCAGTGCTTGTCTTTCTTCTTCCTCTCATGAGTAAGCTGTAGACTGCAATGAGATCTCCCCTCAGTCTCCTGCTTTCAGATGAGTGTTTGTTAGCTCTCCTGTGGTGACAGTGGGTGCCCTGCAGGTACTCTCTTTTCTGATTGTGAATCATCATGTTTGTCCCCTGTATCTGAAATCTTGGTTGGTGTTGCTGGCACTTTGATTAGATTGAGTTGCCTGGCATCTGTAATACACCAGTCTCCCAAGGCACCCTCCCTCATCCTCCTTCCCCTCCTAAAAAGTAATGCGAGAGGGGGAAGAGAAGTTCAAACTCAACCCCAAGACAAGTTGAAAAGGAAAAGAAAGGCTTGTCTGGGCTCCTCAGCATTTTGGGTCTGTCAGTCACTGCTATTTGCTGCCCGTGGAGGGCTTAGCTCCAGAGGCAAAGCTTTGCCTTATCAATGTTGCCACAGAGCACAGGGACTGGCTTTAAAGCTTCTAAAGAAAGTCAAGGGGCTTTAGAGATGTAAGCTTTTCCTAGAATCAACTGTCACTTGTGTGCTTTGCTCTTAATACTAATAAGTTAATACTTTATGTGCCTGGAAACAAATGCTTTTTCATTAATGCTGAGAAAGTCTGCAGGCTATTCGATTTGTATGCTTGCTTGATGAAATTACAATATATTGGTGGTCAAAAGGATGTTACATGGTAATTTACACGACACTCAGGGCAAATCAGAGAGGAGTTTTAGCTGACATGCGTGCTAAAATGTGCAGCAGTTACAATATTTTTGGTTCCTTAATTTGTCTCTGAAGTATTACATGGGTTTTGATTTTGCACAGGCGATTTAGAGCTGAAATGTTTAGATTCAGCCTTTTCGAATTGTTTGGTATGTGATTCTTTTTCCCCCTCCCCTTCATATTTTAATCTTGTCTGAAACCATTTGTTAAACTTGAGAAAACAATTTAGAAACTGAATATGGAAATAAAGACTTAAACCTTAATATTGTGATAATTTGGATGCAAGATTTGGTCTGTGATATTTGAGGAGGAATCATAGCTGTCCATGCATCACAGGTAAACTCTGTTGTGGTTTCTGTCCAGCCTGAGCTAAATTTTGCCAAATCTGGGCTGGTTTTGTGTGTGTGTGTTTTGAGAGCAGCCGTATTATTTAGCAGCACAGTGCTTTGCCTCCTTGTTGAACACAGACTGACCTCATTGAATAAGATGTGACAAGCGTAACAAGATATAACAACAGAAGATCAAACCCAGTATCTTCAGAGCTTGGACTGGAAGTCTCCAAAGAGGTCTGCAGTTTTTCCATCCCCTTTTCACAGACAGATATTAGAATAAATTGTCCAAATAGTGTGCCAAGGGGAAGGGGGCATGTTCTCCATGTTGAAGAGGAATAATAATATGGACGCAATTGCAGTCAGGTAACCTCAAGTCATTGGACCAGCATCTGGTGTTTTATCTCTATGGGCTTCATCTGCAGCAATTATCATCAGAGGATTGGGGTGGAGAGGGAAGGAGGGAGAAATGACTAGACTTGATTGGCTTCTGTGTTTTGGCTAAGAAGGTTTAAACTTTGTGAGAGTCATCTGCTTTATTTCACAGAAACAAAAAGCAGATGGGGAAAAGGGATATAAACCAGAGAGCAGTTAAGGTGCAAGGTTAACAGGGATAGCTGTGTCTGCTGTTGAGAATACCTGTGTTTGCTTTGAATAAAATAATATATGACTAAAGAAAGGTGTAATAAGATTTGTATTCATTAGCAATAAAGCAGTTGTAATTGTTCTATTATTGCTTATGTGCTGCATTAGCAGAAAAAGATTTATGTTTGCTGACGTACATGGAAAAGAAAAAAGCTGGATCAGCAGTAATAGGATAAATGGATCTCTTTTGAAATATATCAAAAATATTATAACGTGGCCAGTAGCATCATGTAAGTGGGTGTGTTTCCGTTTTAAAGCTGACTTGGGTGAGAGTTGCTTCTCCCAACAGAAGCTCAAGCAGGCTTAACCCATCCCCTGCAAGCCCCATCACAGGACTCGCTGTGCCCTCTGCCTGCCACCAACCCTATGAAAACTGAGAATGGCCCTAGTGAACCACAGGGGGCTGTTGGCAAAAGCTTTCCTGACCTTATCTCAGCAAAAATGTTCTCTGATCTGGGAGGGTGAAAGAAAGGTATTTCTAACTCTATCACAAGATCAAACAAGCTGCTGTTCAGCTGCATCTTTTTCTTATGTGAGTTAATTGAGAAGAAAGCAGCTGTAGTTGTGCTCTTCTCTGATGCCAGGCCAAATACAGTATTGGAGTGACTCAAAGCAATAAACTGCTGGTGTGGTCATAATCCAGGTTTGGATAATTTGCATGTTCATTTGAGAAAGATCCCTCAAATCTCAGCTGTAAAGCCCTGGATATTCTTGTGGCTTTAGATACAGTTTGAAGGATCTCAGGATATCCGGGTTTCACAAACAGTGACATAACCCGTGTTGAGGTAGTTTCTGTAAACAAATACTTTTCTGAGTGGGAGTGGGTAAAGATGCCATCCCTGGAAGAGTCCAAGGCCAGGCTGGATGGGGTTTTGAACAACCTGGTCTAGCTCATGTTCCTTATCACAAAGTTTCTAGGCTATTTATCTCATCAAAACTGCAGGTTCATGGCCCAAACCCCAGGCTTGCATCCAAGGAGGAGCTCAGGTGAGACTTAGCCACCTCCAGCCACATCTAACACTGTCACTCCCCTGCCAAGCCCAGTGCAGGTTTTACCTGCAATGGTTAAACCCTTCCAGGGCCCTGGGCTGCTGAAGTCACTGCTCACACATTTTGGCAGCCTGATGTTTTATTGCTGTTTCTGCAGAACTTTAATGGGAAACATTTTAGTGTGAACTTCTTGCATTATGTTTGCTCAGTCATATGCAACAGGGCTTTGGGGAAGAAAAGTTTTGTGCATCTTCAAAATGAATGTGTTTGTGTGTGTGATGAAGAATGAACACACACACTGAGGCACACACAAATATATATGTGCATATACTCTTTTATATTCTGATATCATCATGATATGTTTTTGGATGAGATAGACTTATATGGTTCTGGATTAAATTTTTTTGCCAATGTCCTAAGCAAATTTGTGAATGTAGCCACTGAAGCATGTTCTAAAATTGTATCTAAGTATTTATTTGTGTGTTTGCCAGCACTTTATGTGCTAGACTATTTTAATGACAGGTTTCCAAATATATGTGCTTGGCTACTTCTTTACAAGAAAAAGTGAGGTGTTAAAAAATAAATTTGAAAATCTTGTTGTGTTAGAAACGTGTTGGTTTTTCCCCAGTACTCCCACTGACTTCAGTCAACAATTTCTAATGAAATGCAAACATCTAGTACCCATGTTCAGTGTAACAATTAAATATGAATATGACATAACAGCATTTAATTCTGATGCTATGTAAGCTCATCGTGTCTCTAATAGCAATAGAATCAGCATGTTTCTGTTGGTTTCCAGTGGTTTGTAGCCAATTTTTTTTTTTTACAAGTGTAGGATTTTGGTGTTTGTAATCTTAAAATAATATTAGACATATTTGCTACTACAGGAATGTTGTATTTCTGGCAGGAATAAAAATCTGAAACGTTTCAAAATGAAGCATTTCAGGGCTATGGGAAGCTTTTGAAAAAGCAACCTAATTTCTTTTTAGGCTCTGCATACTTAAGTCTTAAATGTGCTTAATAATAATGCCATTATTCTGCTTTGACAGGATGTGTAACCTGCGTGCGCTTCCTTAGTCAAAGACATTTTTAGCAGTGGGTGCTAATTTCATTTATATTGCAACAGCTAAATTATAATCCTAGGACACAATTCCCATGAATTATGTCTGAGTTCAAGCCCCAGTTCAGGTACAAATTGTTAGGATGACGATAACAAATAGAGCGTGTGCTTCCTGCCTTAAATCGTTGTCAGACTCTGCTTGCACTGGGAACTTGGGTATTAATTCCTGAATCACACCTGTGTAGTGACAAAAATGTGTTCTGTACATGTGGCTTTTTTTAAACCCCAAAGTAACCTGCTCAGTGAAAACTAAACTGAGAGCCAGATGGAAAATCCTGCAAATCTGGGGAGGGAGAATGGGGCACAATGTTGTCAAGAAGTGAGGTGGGTGGGCTGGGGTGATCTCTGATTAGATGGGTTTGTGTTTGCTCTCCTTATTACATGCAAGGCAGTACCTTACTAGACCTGGCAACTCAGAGAATGATCTTCCAGTAGAAAAATGGGCCACAATTACTGAGCTTTGGGTGAAAAGACCATCATCAAATTAATCTAATTCTGCACAACACAGAGTTCATTCCCTTTCAGGAGAATTTTGGAAACTGGCTGGATTTCAAGCTATGTTTTAATGCAGTTTTTTGGCTGCCTGCCTCCTCGGAAAGTCAAGGGTCAGTGCTCAATAACTGAGTATAAACACAGTGAGTGCAGTAGGCCTCCATTTCAGTCATGCAGAACCAATTTCTCGTTTGATGGTATCACTCTTGCATATTTTTAATTGAAACCGTTGTGAGAAACACTGACGTAAATCCTCATTATTATTCTGGTTTTCCCCTGTAAGATTATGGTGCTGTCTGACTTTGTTTGATATTGCTGTGATCACCAGCAGTAATATTCAAACATAGATGTATTCCCAAGTTTGGGAATTGGGATAAGAATTACCTTTTGATGATTAAAAGCTGTAGTACCAGAGAGTACCAATGTATTCATTAGCCTGTTAATCAAATGCTTCTGCTAATGCCAGTTGTTATAAAGCTTTAATAGGTTTAACGTGGGGCTGTGGCACAACCCCAGCCAGCCCTTAGTGCTCTTGCTGAATCTAAATATTCATCCTGGCAAATAGACCTAATGTTTATTCCCTAGTGATTATTTCCTCTGCTGCCCAGCAATAAGAAGTGAACCTCTACTGTGTGTTAAATGTGTCCTTCAAAGCCATGTTTTTCAACTAACAGGAGTGTTCCTTGAAAGTCTGGTTTTCTACCTCCTTAAAATTAACAGTTTCCACTAATAAGTCACCTCTTTTTATTAAGAGATTCTTTTAATCAGGAACTCTTCTTTGTCAGTGGCTGTTGTATAGAGACTTAAATGATGAAAAAGAGGTCATAATAGTTGAATTGTAGGTCATGTGGTACTGTGTCTGTAAAGTTTGCTGGGAAACATGGTTGGGAAACTCTTCCTTTTTGGCCCTAACTGGTACCTGATTCCCAGAACAAGAGGGGGGAAGTCCTAAATAGTGAATTTAGAAAGTTAATAGTCAGAGAGAGAGGAAAGTTTGTTTTGGTGGTCCCCCCCCACCCCCAGCAGGGGCCAGATTTTGAAATCCATCTGGCTTTCTCTCAGCATTGTATTTGAAATGGTTATCCAAGGTCTATCTTGGTGACCTCTTCCAGCCCCCTCAATTGTAAAGGTATCTCAAGAAGAATTTCAAGTGCAGCTCTGCAATACCAGTTCCTATGCAGGGAAATGTGCCTTCTTTTTCTCCCTGTCCTGTTTTTAAAGGCTGATGCTGAAGCAGAGGCGAGACAAAAGGACACAAGCTGTTTGCTGAGTGTTGCTATTTTGAGGAAATGTTTTCTGGTCTGTGTGTTTTCAGACAGCCCCTGAGGGGCTTGGGGGATGGATGTGTTCAGTGACCTGTCCCAGTGAGGAGCCCAGCACGCTGTACTCTGTGTTCTTTGCCCCTTTTCAGCTGGGATCGGACTAGATGGGTTAATTTTGCTTCATGTATCTATAGGTATGAAAATAAGCCTGGTCCTTAACTAATTTACAGCTCTTTTATGTACTATTGTGATCTCAGCTCTTTAACTTGTGGGATAAGGTTATGTATGGGCCTTTTACCTTAGAGTTGAACTTGACGATCTGTGTGGTTCCTTTCCAACTCAGAATATTCTGTGAAATTAATAGCAATATTTAGCTCAACTGATGATAGCTATTATACTTTTTTAATATCAAAACATCTTGCTTCCTTTTGCCCTCCATGCATATCCATGTTTTTATATTGTCTTAAATGATTTTTCCCTTATAATATGCCTGGAATTTCAGATCTGATGTGAGAATATAAATTTCTGAGTTTTCACCTTTGGGTCACCTCCCCTTTTAAATTGATCTCACTATGTCTGTTCAGGGCAGATCTGGTTATTCCCTTTACTTTTTAATACTTATATGGTAGTTAATGTTTTTTGTCACCTCCTACTGCTTGCTCTTTACTCTGTAGATGTAATCTAAGCTATGAAAATCCACCTGCAGCACTTTGCCATCCTAGTCACTTTAAATGGGTGACACTCCCTGTTGGAAAAGTAAATATCTAGGTTTTTTGTGTGCTGAGTGTGTAGTCAAATATTTGAATGTTCTCAATATTTAATCAATTAGGTTTTTCAAAGGCACACAAGAAAGCTGGCAATCCTTTTGTTTGTTTATAAGTAGTAGGCTCAGGTAGGGTGATTATATGTTGTGTCAGTAGCAGCACTAAAGGAATGTTTGGGAAGACTCTGAAATGTAAATTTGGTGAACAGCCTACCGGGAGGGAACAAAGATGGGGATTATAGGAAAGAATTTGCAAGCAAAGGCAGATTAGAGGGACTTTGTTTTTCTCATTAGTTTCTGTTCCTTCAGGAGATCAGCTACAAATCACCTGAAAAAGCTCACGAGTCCACTTGCAGGCTCTGCACACTTGAAACCCTGTTGGGTTTTTCCTCATTCCTCCCTCGAATACCAAAGTGACTGGAAAGAAAAGTGTCTTGCTCTGTGTGTGCTGATGGGTCATAGAGTGTTATATAAAGTGTGCAGATCACATTTTTAGCTGCCTTCCAATATTGTTGTTCTTCTTCTATGAGGAAAACATGGCCCAAACTCTGCCCTGGACTGTGTGAATTTGGATGAAATCTTGGGGGAGGGTGTTGCTCTGAAATTTGTGTAGTGAATAGTTGGGAAAAATACAAGCTGATGGGAATTTCATGGATGGGCGTGCTTTCCATGTACAGTTTTGGGGACCACAAGATGAGAAGGATATAAAACTATTAGGCAGCAGCCAAAGGAAGGCTACAAAGATGGTGAAGGGTCTGGAGGGGAAGCTGTAAGAGCAGTGGCTGAGGTCACTTGGTGTGTTCAGCCTTCAGGAGAAAAGGAAACTGGGGGGTAGACCTCCCAGCAGTCTGCAGCTTCCTCCTGAGGCGAGGAGGAGGGTCAGGCACTGATCTCTTCTCAGTGGTGACCAGTGGCAGGACCCAAGGAAGCATCCTGAAGCTGTGTCAGGGAGCAGGGGGTAGGCTGGATAATAAGAGAAAGCTCTTTACCCAGAATGGTGACGGACACTGGAACAGGCTCCCCAGGGAAGTGGTCAGAAGTGGTCACAGCACCAAGACTCCCAGATTTCCAGAGGAATTCGGACCATGCTCTGAGGCACATGATGTAATTATGGGATTATCCTGTGCAGGGCCTGGAATTGGACTCCATGATCCAGCTGAGGATATTCTGATTCCTGGTAGGAAGAGCAGTTGTGAATAACCTGCAGTGGTTGGGGTCTTGCTACTCCTTCTGCTCCTGTCTCCCTCCAGGCAGGGGAGCATCTCTACCTTTTGTAGTCTCTGTGCATATATCATCTTAAATTGAACCAAGTTTTACTGTTATCACTTCCCCCCTACACACTGAGACCTTTGGCAAAGGTCCCCAATGTCTGTAGGCAGTGCTAGGTCTATTTTCTAGGAAGTGTTGTAAGCAGCTTAGTTAATGGTGTGAGGAAGGAATTTTGCTTCTAGCTTCCAGGAGCTGTAGGAATCTTCTCTTCTTGGCAAGGAAAACCCAGCAGGCCTGAAATCTCCTTTCTGGCTCAGTGTGGTTATCAGGGAAAGTCCCACATTGATCACTGAGGAACACCCAATTACAGCACAATTTTCCTAATTCCATCAAAAGTAGTTTATCCAATGGCTTGGCCAGCAGTGTAATTACAGTTTGAGATTTGCCTTAGGTAATCTGAGCAGACAGGTAGAACAAATTAAAGGAATAACGTGGTGGTGTGGGGTGGGTTTGTAGAGCGTCACTTGCTGCTCCCTCATTTCCCTTCCAACTGTGTGAATGCCCCTCAGAATTCCTCTGGACCCTTCCAGCCTCATATTCTGCTTTCACCAAGGGTCCCTTGTCAAGGAATTGTTGGAACTCCCCAAAATATAATCTTTAGGAAGACAGGGATGGCCATCTTATTATCTTGGTGCTTTTGGTGTTTTCTTAAATAATGGATTTCTCTCTGGTTTGAGACCTCCCCTTGGTCTGCACCTCAGTGTCTGATTCTGCACTGAGACTACAATCCCTCATCACCACAGTAATTCCAATTCCTCATTGTGAGGTATTACTCTAAGGTCTGCCAGTGGAACGTTGCTTTTGGGAATTGTGTGTTGATAGGCTGGGTGTGGATTGTGTTCTGCAGTGATCCCTATTCTGATTTTTTTTTTCTTTCTTGCACCCTTATTTTAACTCCGAATGGAGTTTGTGTTGAGGAAGAAGGGCTGCTGTTCTGTGCAAGACATGTTTGTAAAACCTTTTGTGTCTTACTGTACTTGGACATGCAAGATACTTAGGGGTTTTTTCCACTAAAAAGCAGTTATTTTGTACAAAATTAAATATTTGTGTGACATAATTGTTCTTTGTGTTATCAGATTAGCACATTTTAATAGACTGTAAATGCAAATGAAGTGTCTGTTTTAAGATATGTATCAATTGAACTTAGTATTTCAGTTCTCTGCTTTACATTTGGCAGTGGAACAGAAGAGGTCATGAATACATGGATCCTTGTGCTTGCAATAAAAATAAAATCCTTTATTCAAAATATAGCAAATTGGCTCTCAAAACAAACAAACAAAAAGCCAAAACAAGTTGCCATGAAGATACTGGCTGCTGAGAAAAAGAGAGGAGAATAAACATGTCATTAGGTATTCAAAAACATTAACCACAGTTTCTCTTAAGCACTGTAATTGTCATTCACGTTCTTTTCTGTTGAAAAGATTTTATTTATCTAGTGTATTGACTTTATGCCTGCAAATTATAGTTTTTGCTGATAATATATATGAAAATAATGAAATCTGCCAGTAAGAGACATATTTGCAGACAGTTCCACGTGAGAGTTCAGTATTCCATTTAAAAATAAAAACTAAAAATCAAATAATTGCAGAATATGATAGCACAGCAATTTGCATTGGGTATAAATTTAGTTAGATGCAATTTCTTTGACTGTTAAATCCTAATTTTGGATCTAGATTGTTCATAACGTGTTGTTTACCCACCTGTGGCGTGCGGTCTGTAAGAGAATGGGGTTGAGATTTAAATGCAGGGCTCATAAATACAGCAGCGCCCCTTCATGTTGAGATCTTTCAGGATAACACAGCATTGTAGTCAGAGATCATAATCATCCCTCTAGCTCCACTGACAGGGATTTTGGGGATCTTAACATCTGCTGTCTAACTCTTCCCAATAATTCTGGCGTTGAGCAGTGCTCTGTGCTGAGCAGGAACAGAGTGCAAGACACGAACAATCTGTAATTGTGAGCTCTGCATCTGACTCATGGCAGTGCTGTTGGAGGCTTGCTATACTCATTTTTTTGTTCCACTTATTCACAAAATAAATTATCTTAGCTTCAATCCATCTGTGCTTGGAAATGTCCACAAAACTTCCTCCAACGTGGACAGAACAGCCCACTCTGCATTTGCACCAAGGCAGCTGGTCCTAGAAATTTGCCTTTCATACAGTGCTTTGTGTTCTGAAATGAAAATACAAAGTCTGCTCCTGACAGCCGGCAGGGTGTTCTCTGGTGGCAGCTTTGGGAGCTCTGGAGTCTGTGGATGTGGCTGGATGGGGCATGGAGGTGTTTCTGGACAGTTCTGCTAAGATTGGAGCTGCTGGTGCACAGGGGTTCACTTTAATGTAATGTAAACCCAGATAGTAACTACTAGTATTGCACTGAAAAATTATCCTGTCGGGCTTATTTTTATAGTAGGAATGATTTCTTTTCCCAAAAATACCAGTCAGGTTCTTTCAAAGGGATGGTCAGATGGTGGGGGGGATAAAATCATGTCTTCAGAGACACAATAGTATAAATACCTTTTTCTACTGAAGGTCAACAGATGTTTAGCTCTTCCTCAATACCAGATGTTTTTGCAAAGACCCAACTGAAGGTGGAGAGGGAGAAATCCAGCTTGGCTTCCAAGTGGCACATGTTCACAACACGTGAGCTCATGCAGAGCCCTCCAAACCAGTGCTGCCAGAAAGCCAAGGAGGAATTGGCACAGGATCGAGGGGAGACTCCAGTGCTTCAAGTGATCCCAGCTGAGACATGGGCAAAATGTGTTCTGTGACTGGACACTGGTTCTGTGATTCTTTTGCAAGCACTGAAGTTCAGGGTTGCAAACCTTCCTTAAAAATAAGGGACAGCAACTGCTCTTTTATTTGCAGCATATCAACATTTTATAAAATTATATTTTCAAAGGCTTTGTCTTTACTATACTGGCAATCTTTCATGTGTTATGTGGTCAGTCCCTGGTGTCTGAACCTTATAATTAAGCATCTGTCAACCCTCTAGCTGTGTCATCATGTCTAGGCTGGCATTCTTTCCCATGTGTTCCAAATATTTTATCTTGATATCTCGTTCTTCCAACTGTATAGGGCTGTTTCTCATTAATTGGCAATGTAATTATCTGTAATAATAGGATTCTACAATATTGTTTTGAAGCTTTAAAAAAAGGGTTTCTGTAAGTATTATCAGTATATCTGGTCTAATAAATCATATGGTGGATGATGCATTGATTTCAGTTTATTCAGTTGAAAACTGAGATTTTGATGATCTGATTCTTGCTGAGTGGTGGGAATGCTCTTATATTAGCTGGTGCCTGAGAAAAGGAAAAACTGTCCTCTGTTACAGGATCTAATAATGGCAGTTTACCTTTTACAAGTGTGACTGGCCCAGTGTTGTTAATTATGTCAAGCTTCTCTGATTTATGTTTAGCGTAAGACTCTTTTGGTATAAGGCTAATTACCTATTCAGAAACACAGTGGTCCAAGGGTGTGTATAAAATCACTGGATGGATTTGAATGGCTTACCCTTATTTTGCTGCTGTCGCATTGCTCAAGATCTGGTACAACTATGCTCCTCTGCAGAAAGGTGTATGGTTTATTTTATTTTAAAATTGTGTGAAACCAATGCAAAAATGAAATTCTGTATTAAGGTTAAAATCCAGTTCAGTACTGAACAATGTCACTGTCAAATTCTTGTAATTGCATATGGTTGATTCTGGTAGAATTGAGATAAAAAGACATGGTTATGTGCTCTGCTGGGTTTACAGGTATATTTACACTTGAGTATCTATTTCAATACGGGGAAGGAATCTGTGGAACTGACTGGTTTCCATGTTTACTCTGTGTCTAATTTTGCTTTTTTTCTTACACATAAGCAAAAGAAGAAAGTAAAATATTTTCCCTTTTGTGGTTTTGGTGTACAGATACTGTTTAAACTATTTGGCTTTATTGTTTGACCACCAGATCTATGCAAAGAAACAGTGTTTTAAGATGCATAACGCTGCTGGATTCAAAGCATCAAAGAAAAAACTGTATCTTGCCTGGTTCCTTGGTACACTGCCCTGCTTTTTGTTCTGGCATAGTCAGCTTTATTTTCTCTGCAACAGCTTTTTGGGCTGATGTGGGTAAAGAGCTGATGAAACATGATGGAGCATTGGGCCACGTGAATGTGGTGAGAGCTGCCGAAGGGTCACTCCCAGTGGCCTGGGCTGAGACACATAGCGAGGTGATTTTTCTCTTGACACGCCAGCCAGGGAATTATTCTATGGAGGTATTAACTCAGCACAGAGAATTGACCTCCTGCTCTTCAGAAGGAATATGAAGTCACTGGATAATAGTGCTGTATGCTTCCACTAACAAGGAGCTTGATTTAAAGTCTCATCCATTGGTGTTCCCACGTGGACCTACGTCAAAGAGCCTTCCTTGAGAAAACTACCGAGCTAAAATGGAAATAATATGTGCTGGGGGGGAATAGCAGGGCTATAAAAATATTCATAATGGTCTCTGTTTAAATAGCACACTGCAGCATCTTTGGACGGGTGCATATTGTGAGTAATAAAGCAAACACATTAGGTTAACTGCTGTAGGTGGAGGTTATGTGCCAATGAAGCAAATCCTTCTGTCCTTCCTGTAACTTATTTGCATGGCACAGCCTGACAGATGCAATCCTGCTGCGTTACTGCCCTCGGGAGCAGAGGTTCATCGTTGGGGTTTAAAGGGAAGAAAAGTGTCTCTGTGACCATGTGGTCCCTCTGGCAGGGCACCAGGTGATTGTGGCAGAGCTATAGTGGTGGAAGCCTTCCTCTGCTATGGAGATGGCCTGGGAGAGTTGGGATTGTTCAGCCTGGAGAAGGGAAGGTTCCAGGGAGACCTTAGAGCACCTTCCAGTACCGAAAGGGGTTATGACAGACACTCTGACTGTTTACAAGGGCATGGAGTGATGGAATAAGGGGGAATGGCTTTAAACTGACAGAGGGCAGGTTTCAATCAGATATTAAGAAGAAATTCTTTACTATGAGGGTGGTGAGGCCCCCTGGCCAGGTTGCCCAGAGAAGCTGTGGATGTCCCATCCCTGGAAGTGTTTAAGGCCAGGTTGGATGGGGCTTGGAGCAACCTGGTCTAGTGGGAGGTGTCCCTGCCCACAGCAGTGGGATTGGAATGAATTGGTCTTTAAGGTCCCTTCCAAGCCAATCATTCTATGATGGCAGGTGATGGCCACGTACTTTATCAGCATGCTGCTGTTTGGCAGTAATTTGTCTAAAGTATGTAATAGCTTGCTTCAACAAATACATTATTCTGTACTGATGTTCTGTTCCAATTTTTCTGCTTCTCCTTAATCTCCCGCTACCCTCATTCTCTTGCTTTAATGTAGCCTTATTATAGTTGCGTACGTTTACAACTGTCTAGTAATAGACATGTAGTAGATACTCTTGAATATTTCCTAACACAGTGTATGATTAATTCCCACTCTATTGTAGGGATAGCAAATAGATGCTAAATAATGGCTTGTTGATAGCACTCCTTAGGCACATTCTATGTGCATATTTGCAGCGAGACATAATGTGGGTGTCCAGATTTGTATGGGTGTTCATATTCTAGACAGGAACAACTGCTTTAATTCCTCACTTTCCTTCCTTCATCTTCCTGAAGACACTGAATCAAAATCCCATTCCTCTGCTAATCTCCCTACACATCATATATTAGATTTTGTAACTGCTCCATAACTTCTACAAGAACTAACAGATCGTCAGACACTTGTAATCAAAGTGCTGTTTCATTCCAGTTGACTGCACAGCACAGCCATAGAGCTTTGAGCAGCCTAATGGAAGAGAAGAGTGAGCAGCAAGGCAAGGTGCTGAAAATGCACCAAGTGCAGCCGAACTGCACCTTAATCCGGAGCTGTGAGGGGTGAAATGCACCTTTCAGCAAATAATCTGCAGTCCTGTTATGGCTGAGCTGTGAGCTGAATTGTTGGTGACGTGCAGGCTGGATCATTCTGTCTACTTTTTGTACTGTATATCCAAAAGTTGACAATTATGTTGTCCCACAGTAGATCAAGTTTTACAACAGCAACAAAAGATTAAAATGGTCTTATATTGGGGACATACAGAGGATAAACAGGGCTGTGTTATAGGAGGGAATGGCAGTCAGCTGTGTTGCCATCTGGGAGAGGAGCATTGAAGTGCAATTAATATGTAAACCTTTTAGATTTGATTTTTTTTCTTTTTAGAATTGATAGCATTCCTAAAGAACTGATGACAACTCTAGTAAATTTTAGTGTCAAAGGATGCTGAAAATAGTATTACAGCAACAATTAACGTGGACAGAACTATAATCTCATTTGCTTTTAAGGTTTCTTCTTCAGACACCAGAGCAGTGAGAGTAAGAGATCAGATCAGGTTGCCTGTATGGCAGTAAATCCACTGTGTTGCATGAACACCCCATTTGACACAGGAGAGGACAGTGCAGACTCTGCTCTATCTCAGCAGAGCTTATCCATATTTATTTCAGCTAATCTTTTGATTCAATGTGGTAATCACTTAAATATCCTAATTGGCTAATTTTATTATTGCTTTCACTGCTAATGTGCTAATTGTTTTATTTCTGGGAAAGTTGTAAAAAATGCGACTCGATATTGATTTATTTATCTTCTGCTCCATTTATTTTTATTATGATACAGTTTGATTTAATTCTGTATTTCAGGAAATCATTATCATACCATAAGCATATTAGTGAAGAAGAGTAGGGGCAGAATGAAAAAGGGACAGGTGCCATTATACAGAAGAGATAAACACAAGGTAGACATTTTCTGTTTAAATAAATTTGTTTTGTGGTCAGAACATGTCTGGCTGCATTTAATTCATCTAGTTTCCTTGCAATAAAACACAAAAATAAAAAGCCAGTCAGTACCAACTCTCCAGGGTTTTACTGTCCTGGTTTCTGGTCAACAAGGCCCAATTGCCTCTTTACTTTCCTGAAAGCATCAGCCCTTTGAAAAGGCTCCTATAGCTGTGCCTAATTGCTGAGACTGTTTCTGCACAGCCCTGAGCTATGGCAGGGAATTAGTTCCCCAGAGCCAGCATGCTTTCCTTTGGGGGAAAGCAGGGGAGGAACAGCTTCTCATCATGATGATGCCAGGTGAAGGTACAGAAACTTCCAAGTCCCATCTGGGAGGTCCAACTCTCTGCATTGGGCAGAAATTCACATAATATTGCTTCATCAGGCTGTTTGCTGTGGTTTTGCTATGCTAATGATTGTGATAGCTGTGTTAGTTGCTCCACAGGCCAGTAGTGACACTTAAAAGGGTGAAAAATAAGTAAATTCTAAAGACAAGGTTCAGAAAATAAGGTTTGCTTAAAGTTGAGCCTATGCTGAATGTAGGCCTGCAGCACCTTCCACCTTTTGCATTTATTGGGTCAAAACTGGGAGTAAAGACCCAGGGTTTTGTCTCCTCAGTTGTAGCTAATTTGGGAAACTCTATCCAGACATGCAGCTCACAATGGTTGTGGAAGGTGCATGGGCTTCTCTTGGATCAGAGCTATCAGTGACTGGCAGTAGGGTTAATGGCTTGTTCCTTTCTCTTTCTGACATGGGAAGAAAGCAATTCTCTATGTTTTGCTGCAGCACGTCCTAATACATGCTTAATTTTGAAGTAATCCATATCTTTGCGTTTTGAACTTACCTTTTAGTCATGGAAATAAGAAAGAAATTAGAATTCTCTGAAACCACGAAACTATTAAAGAATCAAATACAGTGTTTGGAAGGGTCAGATAGATAAAAACTAGACTTGAATATCCAAGTAGCACAGAACAGTCTTTTCACTCCTTTTTTAAAGAAGCTACTAAAATGAGGAAAAAAGGTACCTCTTCAATGAAAATATGTATTTGGTAGTTTTATAATTTATTGATTAAAAAATAAGCTTTTAAAATGTGCTGCATGTTTTCTTATCATACACATCCCCTTCACGTGACCTTAGAGGTGCCTCGTTGACTTTCTTGCAGAATGTGGCCTTTGTGCCATCTCTGATGAACCTCTGAAAGTCCCAAAACCTGTGCTCCTTCTAAGAGGTATTGGGTTCATTCTCTGAACCCTCCTCTGTCAGAAGTCCTCTTCAGCATTAAAACGTAGTGTTAGGTTTTCCTAGAAATGAAGGAGATTTTAGGTGGGAAGTTTTCAGGATGAAATAAATTGTTCTCTATCTTCATAGCCATATCCAGCACACTTCTAACTATTGTTTTTCCTCACTACTGTGTCTTTTGATGAAGTAAGTGGTTCCTAAAGTTTCAGTTTAAAGGATTTAGGCAGAGATGCAAAAAAGTTTACTCCTAATGCTTCATCTCTTTGTAAAACCTTCCTGTGGCTTTTGGCGGGACTGGAAACCTCTGAAAAGGGTGTTGTTAGTTCAGAGACTTTGAAACAAAGTTGGGTGCTAACACTGCTTTCCTTATTGCTACAGAACCTTCTACTTTGTCCCCCTCTTGGTGGATTTCAGTCTCAGAAATCTTTGCTTCTGTAGGAGCGCTCCCCAAGTTTATTTCCCCCCAGAGCTATATGCTTTATGTGTGTTATCTATTCCTAATGTGAAGTTTCAACAGTGTGCACAGCTTATATCCACAGTAGCTATCTATCACTTGAAAGAAGGTTTTAATTAACAGAACCCTAATTTTAATGAGGTGCTGAGCCATGATCTTGTAAATTCTGCAGCACAGAGAATCACTTAGTTCAGGTTCACTTGTAACAATCCTCAGCAGCACGGTGTGTTTTATGACTGTTTAACAGATTTTGATGTTAATCTAGGAGCCCTTTCTGGAGTAACAGTGTTCTTTACCTTGTAAGCATATTTTGAATTAATTGTCTTATGTTTTTGAAGCAACGATACTGTTACTTGCCTTTCTGATAAAAAAAATTCCTGGTATGTCTGAACTATTCACCCTGGGCCTCCAAGGGGATTCACTGCTCTTAAAGCCTTTCCAAAAGCATCTTTGCTGCAATACCTAGGCCGGGATAGGTATTATTTTCACAGAAACCACTCGTGTTTAGCAACTGCAGCGCAGTAAGCAGGTTATGCCGCTTCCCCGAGGTCCTTCTCCCAGGACTGCGGGAGTGAGCACCAGGCAGGAGGCAAGGGCAGTTCTTGATGCCGTGGTTGAGATGCACTGATTTAAACAGCCTGTGCTTGACACGAGACCAGAAGGTGGGAAGTGAGGCAGGGAGGGTTCGGTGCCAGCTTTCTGTATCCTCATGTCTGAGCCAGCCTGTCGTCGGTCCTCGACTGATCGGAAGTGACAGCAGCACGTTGAGCTGCTTTAACCCGTGAGGAGCTCTCCCCGCTCCCCAGGGGCAATTCCAGCGTGCTGGAGACAGAGAGGCATATCTACAAGATTCCCTCTTGCCGAAAATGCAGCGTGGGGCAAAGATGGTGGCTCTGCAGCAGTGTGAAAATGTTCCCTTTGTGGGAGGGATGGCCCTGGGGCAGCAGTGCCTGCTGCTTTCCCTGCTGTTTCCCAGGGCCCTCGCTACGCAGAGCACGTAGGGGAATTTAAGAATGAATCCCTGTGTGAGTTATTTTCTTCCCTCTTTTGAAGTATTATCGCTTAAAAGAAGCCATTCAGGTTGTTGTGAATTTTTTTTTTTTTTTTAATGGGGACATTATAAAGACAGGGCTCCCCCACAGAACCAAGAACCAGAAATGTTGAAGTAGTTCCCTGACAATGGAAAAAGAGCATCATTCTGACAGATTTTGAGCACTAAATACCCAGTTGTTTATCCATAGCAAAATAGGAGATTCTGAAGGCTCAAGGCATTGGGCACAGTTCTGCAGATAATAATTACATATTGATCTGATTTTTTTATTATTTCATTGTGAATAATCCAAATGACTCAGTATTAGCTGTGGTTTTTTAACACTTCTGGACCTCTAGTAGTATTTTTTAAAAAAGACAGAATAGAATTGCAGAATGGTTTGGGTTGGAAGGGACCTTAAAGATGGTCTAGTCGTCAACCTCCTTACCATGGGCAGGGACACCTTCCACTAGACCAGGTTGCTCCAAAGCCCATCCAGCCTGGCCTTGAACCCTTCTAGGAATAAGACATCCACAGCTTCTCTGGGCAGCTTGTTCCACTGCCTCACCCCACCCCCAGTAAAGAATTTCTTCTCCATATCTAATCTCTGAAGCTATTTCCCCTTGTCCTGTCATGCCATGCCCTCTTGGTAGTGGAAGGTGCTCTAAGGTCTCTCCGGAGCTTTCTCTTCTCCAGGCTGAAAACTCCCAGCTCTTCCCAGCCCTGTGAGTATTTTCATGGCCTCCTGTGGTCTTGCTCCATGAGGTCCATGTCCTTATGTGGGGATCCTGGAATTGGATGCAACATTCCAGGTGGGGTGTCACCAGAGCAGAGGGGCAGAATGCCCTCCCTCATCTGCTGCCCGCACTGCTTTGGGTGCAGCCCAGCACAGTGTTGGCTCTCTGTGTTCTAAGCCCATGTTGAGTTTCTCCTGCACAGCATCCCCAGTGCTTTGTCCTCAGGGCTGCTCTCAACCCATTTTCTGCCCAGCCTTGTGCTTAGGATTGTGCTGCCTCATGTGCAGGAAATAAGTAGTATGTTTTTAGGAAATTGATGTGTTATTTTATATCATACTGATTTACCATCCCTTTCTGTGGGCATATAACATTATATCCATGTCTTTATCACCAACATTAAAACTTCCAACTGTGGACTTTTGTTTGCATTTTTTTAAAATGTGCATTTCATAACATTTGAGTTCAGCATAATTGTTCAACTTCCCCATCAACCTCTATTTCATACTATTGAGGAGCTCCACTTCCAGAATTTAACTGATGCTTTTGTTCAAATTATTAGTAAATTGTTTTGTACTAAGATCAGCAAAGGATGAGAATAATTTTGTTTGAAACTAAGTAATCTTCCTATTCAAGGAATGGTAAAAGAAAACTTAAATCAGCATTCAAGTTACTATTCAGACTCTGTTTATTTTAACTGATGGTGCATTTTCATTGTCTTGTCCTACTCATGTTGTGATGAGAATGTAGAATTAGACCTTCTGGTATCTGTGGTTTGTACCACAAATAAATGTGATTCTACTCAACTCTTGTTCATCAGCTGGTAATTGAAAACATCAGCAATGGTTTCCATTTTAGTCTCAAACTCCAACAGTTTTCTTTGTGGAAGGTTTTTTGGGTGTTTTTTTTTTTCCCCCTCCAGATTTTAGCAGAAGTGAGTGCGCACTAACTTTGACAATCCCATTTCAAGGGATATGATTTGGAACTTCTTTTTGGAAGCATCAGTGTGTTCTTCTTGGACCTGAAGCCCTGCTGAACACTTAGAGCTACTCAACTAGTCTTTACAAACTGTTGTCCTGTAAAGTAATAAATGGTCCAAATTTCCTATACACTAATTAAAATTCCATTTCTCATGAATTCCTTAATCGAGAGCAAGTCATTATGTGCTTTGTTGATTCTTAAGTGCAAAGATAATTGCAATGGGCAGCATGAAAGTGGTTTGATTATTGCCTGTCGACTCTTGTGAATTCTAATAGGTCTAATTGCATAGCATCAATTCATCATCTCAGCATCACTTTTTATTATTAGCTCTCTGAATTGTAATGTGCTCATAAAGAAGTGTAGCAGTATATCAAGGCTGACATGGTACCTGGCCTATTGTAATTTTCCTTCCCTTACCTAATGTTACTATTGAAATTAGAAGTTTATTATACAGTCCCCCTTTCCAGAAACTAGTTTAAAATTTGTCTCCATGAAGAAAAGGATACTGTCTTTCTCTTTCTCTGAATTTGCATTTGTAATTTCTCTGCTAAATGATAGTTAGTCCTATTTTTTTTTTTAAAGTTTTCTAAATCGTTCCCATAAATCCTGACCGTAACGTGCTGGCTGCGAAACATCCATCAAAAGCTTTTTATGACAGGGTTCTTTGTTATTGCTGAATGTTAGTTAGATGATGGGGACTCTAATGAAGTGAAGTTCCCAACCAAACTTTTATTGGTTGAGAAGCATGAGAAAAGGAACATTTGGATATATTAGGATTTCCTTCGGTGGGAATTTGGGAAGGGAGATCAGTTTTGTGGGGTGTAATTTTTTTTTCTTTGCCTTTGCTTCCCCCCACCCCCGAAAGCCAAGGGTATCAGTTTAGAAAATCTTGAAAGTAGCTGAAGAGAACTGTAGAGGAAAGCACAATATTTTAACTAGAGGTTATGAGGTTCTGGATTAGTAATTTTTAGTAGGGTTTGCTGCAAATATGCAGAAGAATCCTAGCTTGTCTGAAAGATGAAGTTTCTACTGAGCCAAGTATTTAAATTGAAAACCATGAACACTGTCAGCACAAACATGGGATAAAAAAGTTTCCTCTTGAGTCTCCTTAAAAATGAAGAGATGCCTTTGTGCTTACATGAACGCTCTGCCTTTTTTTAAAAGTTCACAAATGTAGGGAGGTCATATCCCCAAATTCCTCATGCTTGGCCTCTTCCACCAGCTGCAGCAGCACAGGCACTATCTCTTTGAGGCTCCTCAAAGCACCAACAGCCAGTGCTGCAAAGGGATTTTGCACATCACACCACAGCCTGGGTGGGTTTTACACTCGACTATGAAAATGGCACTAGGGAAGCAACTGGATTTACCTTTCCCAGTGCGTTGCCGTCAGACACAGGATCCACACTGAGAACGCTCTGGGATGTTTGCTGTGACTGGTATCAAGGATTTGGCTCACTTGGAAAAATAAAAAGTGGAGTGGTTTGACAGGAACATGTGAAGGCACATGTCTGTGTGTCTGTGTTTGGTTTTATTTCTTGCTGTCTCGCCCAACATGTTTTTGCTCGCTTGGCTGTTTTATGTTGCTCATGTGGCAAGGTCAGCCAAGTGGTTTTGCTGCTTCACGTGCTCCGACTCTTTGCAAACAGTAAGAGCTGACGTTATTCTTGAAGCAAGTGCTTTCATTCTGAAAATGCCAGTATGTCTTTCCAACAACCCCAACATAAAGGGAGACAGCGCTGTGAAGTACAGCTTTGCACAGAGACTTCTAAAAGTTCCACCTCATCCTCAGGCTGGCATTTCCTCTTTTCCTGGAGAAGCGATGCATTGGGCTTTTGTGGGCACTGTGGGTGGCAAAATAACCATTTTGCTTCAATAAGAAGTGCAATAAAATTCACAAATATTTTTCTCGGTATGGTTTCTCAGAAACTGAGGAGTTCCCCTCAGCAAGGGATGGCCTCGTATTTGGAAATGGCATGTTGTTCTGATCCTGGGCACCCTTGTGAGTTTTGCCATCTCCACATTTGTTTTTTTTTTCAAAGGCATTGCTGTGTTGGCACATTATTTCTGTCATTTCTAGCCCCACTCTTTCTGATTCTCAGTTCCTAAACCCTGATATCCTGTTTGGATATACCTGAAATTCTCCACTTGCATTATTGTGAAGTGCTTGTGACAGCTTAGTGAGATGCTATGAAGTTACTGAGAGCAGAAGTTGACATCTTTAAGTCTGTGTTTCTTTTACAGAAAGTCAAAGCTCAGGACTGTCCTTCAGCAGCTCGTTTAGCTCATTACATGACTTTCCAGAAGGTTGTTTAAGTGCATTTTTCTCAATTGAGCTGAACAAGAGGTGACACCAGTGTTTCTCTAAGGGCTCTTCCTTGTGACTTTGACATGGAGAACATTAGCAGTGCAATAAGCCTCAGCAAGTTGCTAACAGTTCACTTTGCAATACATTTTTTTTATCTTGGGGGGGAAAAAAAAGAATGGTTTCTGTTTCTTGTTTTGTAACGTTTGCTCCTGCTGCAAGTTCAACTGTTTACAACTTTCACTGATGCAAAACACTCTCAAGATGTTTGTCAAAGCTTGTTTTTCACTTGGAACCACAGGAGCATTACATATTGTGCAAAATATCATACCACAATTTTCTCTAAATATCCTCGTTGGATGCATTTCACGTTTCTACTTAGCTTTTGTGTCTGCCAGCGATTCCGAGCGTGTTTGCTGGAGACTTTGAGCTCCTTTCCACCTCAGTGGTGCTCACCCCTCGTGTTGGTGAGCTGAGGGCAGCTCCTGTACCACAGTAGCCTTGCTGAGCTGGTCACAGCCCATGAGAGGGGGTATATATAAATTATAGATACACAATGTAAATTAGCTTCTTTGCTCATTCTGTTTGAACCTTGTTTATTAACAAAGCATGCAGGTAGCAGGGTTGAAGCACTGAAATTCTTCTCTAAATCTTTATTATTTCCCCCCGCCTCTATTCTGTATCTATAGCACATTCTGTGCAGATACATGTCTTTATTTCCCTCCCCCTTTAGGTTCAGGCTTGCTCATGCCCTGCCCCCATCATCTGCTGGGTTTGCTTTTAGGATGGATTGCAGAGCAGTGGATTCCAAATGCTAATATTTGTCTCGTTGCCAGCTGATGAAACTAAACTATCTTTCAAACTAGAGAGCATCTCTGGGGAAGAGGCGGGGAGGAAACAGTCAAATGAATTTATCACAGATTCTTGGCATGTATTGCATTCCCACAAGTTGGTGTCTGGAATATGTTGATATCAGGAGGGCTCTTTACTGTGGTTTCAGCCACCTAAAATTAAAATACAATTGATGATAGAAAGTGAGATTCCTCTTCTAGGCATGAAGTCTCATGCTACGGTTCAAAGAGCTGTCCAGTTATTTCACTTATCACACTTATATAAAGCAATTAAAGTGGCACTGCCAACTTGAAATCTAGTCAGCTTTTAAAAATGAGTTGAGCTTGCTTTTGGGCACTGCATCGTATGTCCCTGTTTTCATTGACTGTGTTTGACTGAGTTTGGGGGAGAGGTGGCAATAGTAAATTGAATTTTTTCCTCTTTTGGTTGTTTTTCGATGTGCTCATGGGTGTAGCAGGGAAAACCATCTCTGAAGGAACTGACTGCAGACAAAGACTTGTGAGAAGTATGGAAGAGAAATACTTAAGGTCAAGTAAATTAGAGAGACACTGTCTTGTGAAAGTAAAAAGGAGGTAAGAGTGAGATTTTTCAGTGATGCCCTTTAAAAGATAAAATGATAAATGTGCATTCCTTCATGCTGGAGAAGGTGTGCTCTCATTTCCTTTGCTGGTGTTTGGATCCTTGTTATCTTTAGGCACTGATTTCAGTGGGACTGCTCCTAGGCTGGAAAGGAATTCTGCAGTTTGGAGTTATAAACATTGCATTTATTGCTATGAGGAAAATACAGTATCCCCATTGTACAATGGAGTCACGTAGCTTGGTTCACATGTCTCCTCAGCTCTATCCTTGTAAACTTAGAACAGGTATTTACAAAAATATTTTGTCATTTCAGTTTTCTAGTTTCTAACTTTCTCCTCCTTCTGCATCCACTTGGCTTTGAGAGGTAATAAATGGTACCAAGAGGCTGCCCAGAGCTCTGCTATCTGTGCTGCAAAGACATTGTTTTTGTGTCAAGGAAAATACTAAACTTTAGCTTGGTTTTAAGTGTTTAATCTCAAAAGTTAATCAGGCTGATTTAGCTGCCATTGGTTTCTTTAGAACATAAGTGGAGAACCTGTAATTTTATCACATTTTTCTTTTTTTCTTGAAGAAGACATGCAAAATCCTTAGCAAAGCATCTATTTTCTGCTGTGAGGGGTATGTAGATTAGAAAAGTGTCAAATGAAAAAGATGTGCTCCAATTTTTGAGGTGAAAGAAGTTTGTTTATCCTCAAGAAAACGTATAGAAATAGCAAATGAAAAAAATGAATGTTGTAACTTTTTGTAATGTGCTGCCCTCAAGGAATAGATGCACCAGTGAGCTATGAATATAATACATTTTTCCTTGAAACTTTAAGTCATACTTTATTGCCTCTTGAAGAAGCCAATAAAACTTGCTATTAAAGAAACCATTCTTTCAGTCTGATTTTTTAAAAACCATTTTACCTGAAGGGATCTGATTAAAAAATTTGTATCCCTTCACTGGGCAGGTAAAACCAGTGCTGGCAGTTTCCTTTCTTCTCACCTGAGGTTATTCTGCCACTGATGTGTGATTAAGACTTGTTTAGTTTGTTCGTCTGAAAACTTTCTGCTATAATCACTGGTCCTCTCAAATGATCAATTTTTTGTAGACTTTTATGCTGACTTTCTTAAATCTCATGTGAAGGATGAATAATCGGAGTGATTGAATAATTCCACGAAGGGCAAGAAAGCCTTGAAGTATTGGCACAGCAATTTGGGGACCTGCTTGTGTTCAACATGTCCCTTGGCCATGGCAAACATGATGTGTTGGATTATTTTCTTAGTCTCTTGGGATGCCTTCCTTTGCTTCAGTGTCCCCACAATGATCTTGACCAATTGCTGAAAAGCAGGTTAATAATTAATGCAAATAAAGTTATTGAAACAGAATTTGCACAGGAAAAATCCTTAAAAGAGGAAATAAAGAGCTTCTGGTATAGGTTGTTAAATTATCAGAGCACTCTGTAGCGCTGTTCAGCACTCAGAGCAAAGTGGAAATATTCAGGTTCTGAGTGTTAATCTTTTCTGGATAGAAATAGCCTAGTATTGTTTTGTAGTGAAACTAAGGTTTTTTGTGGATGGGGTTGTTTTAGGGTGTTTTTTGTTTTCCTTATCCCCTAAAGTGCATATTTATGCTTTGATTGTGCAATAGACCAGCAGAGGTAACTCAATCAGTTTTAACTGAACCAGGTTGGACACTGAGAACAGCCCAAGTGTGACAAGGGGTCTGTGTTTTGAGAAGCTGAGAGCATTAATTAGCTCGTTTCTGATTTCTGTGCCCCTCTAATTAATCCAATTCCAAAACTGGAACTGGAGTTTACTTAAACCCCCTTGGCAATTTTACAACTTGTGTTGCACACTTTTGTGAATAATACTTGCAAGTTTCTCTTTTGAATTCAGAATCAAGTGGGGTTAAATATAGCTTGAACTTGTATTGCTGCTGTTACATCTTTCACCATGTGTATTTTGGTGTAAAATTTTTGTGGAACAGCACTAGAACTGTGTCTCAATATCTTAAGAATAAACACTCTCAATTTAGGGCAAACAAGCTTATTTTTGAGTGCTGAAAAGCTTTTTTGACTTGAGTTATCAGATGATAACTTCTTTTGCTGTTCAATATTGTGAAAATAGAGAATCTTTATGGCTTATGCTTTCCTACATGTAGCAAACAAACCAAAAGACAGATTAAGGCATTTTTTTTTGTCTGTAGCCTTGTCCCCTTGCAATGAATAATAGTCAGTGGAAGCTGGAGAGCATTGCTTGAGTCAAGGGCATCACTTGGTATGTGTTTCATGAGCCACTCAATGAGGACAGTGCTTGGCTGAGCTCCTCTGCTGCTACAGCAGATTGAGGTTTGCTCCAGTGTGCTGGGGACAAAATCTGCTTGGAGCAGGATAATTTCATATGTTCTCTTTTCCTGAGTATTTTAAGGTTTTTATTTGGGTGGGTGATGCATAGCAGGGAACAAGGGTAACATCTGAGCGTTTCTGCTGCAAATTCTTCTGGTCCAGATTAAAAAAGAAACCAGAAATAGCAAGGCATGGGTGTCACAATTTCACGTTAAGTCATGTTGTGTTCATTTCATGTTCATTCTTCTCACACTCTGAATATCCCAAGTGGAGCCGTTGCCTTTTAGCTTTACACGTAGGCAATTATTTCCATGGAAGTTGTGGGGCCGTCTGTCTCGCCACTGCTTTGACATCTGTCATCGTGGCACTAAATTGCTTTGTAAAACCTATTACTTTGGGATCTACTATAGTGTCTCTTAATTGCACCACTTGCTTCTCCTGCCTGAACAGAGCCTACTTTTGTTTCCGCCGCTAATGGCAAGGCCCTGATGGCAGAGCGATGCTGTAAGTTCATTGATGGGAGGGGAACTGCTCTGGGATTACACAGACATACTTGGGCCTTGTATTTTATGACAGGCACGAGTGCCAGAAAGGCTTGGGCTTTGACTTGTGTGACTTAATTCTCTGGCTGGCTGTCGAAGGCAGTGGTGTAACCATTGGGAACAAGCTCTCTGTGTTTTTCCAGCTTCCCACGGATGCCGAGCGGCTGCGCTCTGCTAAATGCAGCCTATTGAGCACAGGCTCCTGTGGCTCCCCCAAGGATCTCTCAGGCTCAGCAAATCCTTCGCCCCTCCCTTTGGGAATATTGTTTTCTGACTCTGCTGTCTCGCAGTTAGGATATACACCTAACCCGCTGCACGGGATGCTGGTTAATCATTTACAATAAAAATATTCTTTACTTTTTCTTGGCAGACAATGCCATTTAGGTGAAAAACGGCTTAAATATTTCACATGAATGACTTCTAGATATCATAGCTTTTGCAGCTAATGAAACGTTTTTATTTTTTTTTGGTTCACCCAAAACAGCTAATTAATCACTGAAGGCAGCTATAAAAGGTACAAAGTTCAGATTGGGCTGTGCTTATTGCCTCAAGCTTAAGAACCTGAGACTGCCTCTTTAACTGCTGATAAATGCAATATAAATGTATAAATAGTGAAGAAATGCTTCTGAACTGAGTAGCTGTGTCATGCATAGTCACACAGAGCATTGTGTGGTCTGTAAGACATCTTACATTTAAAATATTCAATTCTGCTAATCTAGTTTAGGAGACACATATTAGTAAATAAGTTAAATTACACTGTGGTCCTGTGGGATTCATTTAAGCTGAACTTAAATTAACAGTTGTTACATACCGAAAATGCACATTTTATGTGCAAGTGCATGTAACTAGAAATAGAAAATGAGCAAGCTGAGCAATTTCTTTACCAAAGCATTAGGCTGTGCCTGTTCCTCAAGAGCAGTGAGGATCAGTGGGTATGAATACCTGGAAGTGATTCCATTTCCCACCAACTCAACCTCAGCTATCCCTTCTCAGCACCAGTGTGGTGGGTGCTTATTGTGTAAGTGAACTGAGAAGATGTACAAATAGAGCCCTTTAATGGCCTGAGTTTTTTGTCAGATTATTTTTTGTTTAATTCAACGGCACACTCAGTGCAGTACCTTCCTTCTTAAAATTCATACGGTTCGGGCTGTGATTGACGGGGCAGAGCTTCATTATGCAGTTGGGGAGATGGGCTGATTATGGCTGTGAATGTGGGAATGGGGTGAAGGAGAGACGTGTAATTGATTGTGGCCGTGGTTCATTAATGGTGTGAGTGCTTCTGTAAGGGAAGGAGAGAGAGGAACTTATTTGTATTTTTCCAGGTGTTTGGAAAAATTCATTGCACTATAACGTTTTTGCCATCTAGGATCCCTTTTACAAAGAACAAGGGAGGAGTAAATTACATTGTTACAAAAGTAATTTACATCTGTCTTTCAGGTTGGTTTTTTGAGGCACAGTCACTTCTCTTCCTTCTTTTCCAGCTGGAAGTTGTGTTCCATCTTTACCTGTGCTTGCTGTGTCCTTTCTGCATAGCAGTGCAGATAAAAACTTGTGTGCCAAACAGCACGTTAAGATGTATGGACTGCCTACTTTAATAAAAAAGACCAGAGAAAACAAGCCTCATTGGCCTTTTTACACATAGTTTGTACTCTACAGCAGATGTAGCTTCATTTTTGAAATATCTCCTTTCCCTATAAACACCGCTTTAAACCTAAATGGCTTCATTAGCATTAGAAGCAGTTTGATCCATTGCTGTGGCCCGAATCCCAGATGAGAATACACCTTCCTCGGGGGCTCTCCACCTCGGTGTACTATTAAAAATGTAAGCAAACATCTCTGCTCTGTGTACACAAAGTGATTTACGAACCCGTGGATTGCAGCTTTCTTTTTAATGAAGTTTCCTATCAGTGTGCTTGGCTGGGAGAGTGACCACAGTAAATCAGCAGCTTCACAGCAGTGCTGGCAGCTTCATTCGGCATAAAAGTTAAAATACTACAAATGGTGAGTGTGGCATTCTCTGAGCCCTGACTGGTCCCAGGTTTGCTTGGTTTGCCTGGTTTTGAAGACTGAAAAAAAATGTGTTATGGCTTTTGGGAAATGTTTGCATCCTTGGCTCCTGTTTGACCTCATTAAGAAGTGCTCAGACAGCAAAAGGGTGCAGGAGCTACCAGAAGGAACAGGAGCTGGTTGGTAGCAGGGATGTCTACCAGGCTCTTCTAGGCAAACTAATTTTTTTTTGGAGTTTCTCTACATCTTCCCCAGTTTAAAAATCTCTAGGTGATGAGACCACTTGTGTTTCATGCTGTTGTGCCTCTCATGCACAGTGTACCTTCAGCCTGTCTTCATGGTCATCCCCACAGCCCGTGCTCCTGTCTGTGTTCCCCTCTGCTGTCAATCTGTTGTCTCCTGTGGCGAAGCTCAGCCCTGTGCCTGTGCCCTGTGGTGGTCCTTTACCGTGGGGGTTGCTTCAGGAAGGCCGTGCTCTTCTCCAGGGTGGTGGATGCTCCTTCTGGACAGCAGTGTGGGAAGGTTCTGGGTAGGGCTTGCACATCCATGGTTGTCCTTTCCAGCAGTGCTGGAGGGTTTGCATTTGAGACTGGCCGCTGTGGTGGGTGGTCAGGGCAGGGGTTCTGCCCCGAATCTTCTTGCAGACAAATGCCTGTAGACTCTCCCCTACAGCACACCTTCCATTCTCCAGCTCCACAACATACATATTTCTCTGACTCTGTACAGGTAAAATGTACGAGCATAAAGGAAACTTTATTGTGACAGGCAAGCTTGGAGATTGGCGTAGTCTTGGTCAATATATTAAAAATAAATGGCTCTCCTTCAGCCTGTGAAGTCTGATCCTGATGTAGTAACTGCATGGGCTGAAGGAGGGGGGAGAGGTGTTTTATTTTCTGGTTTGTTTGCTTTATGTCTGTATCATCTCAAACGGTTTTGCCTGCCTACAAACCTTAGGGTATTGTGGAATAGCTTGAGCAGAATAATGTGTAGTTTAGGAAATGTATGTATACGCTGATTTTATTGACAAAATATAGCAATAACATTATTACTTTCCTGTTTGTCTGCTGACCATGAAGCACTGGTATATTATTAATGCTGCTCTGCTAGTAAAGTCTTTATCATGTGTTTCAGAATAATAATGTGCCTAAGAAAAGCTTTTTTTTTTGTGCCAGTAATATGCTGTAAACTGTTACAACAGTTGTGATATTTTGTAAACCAATTCACATAATCATAGAATGCTTTGTGTTGGAAGTAACCTTAAAGCTCACCTGGTTCCAGTGCCCCTGCTGTGGGCAGGAATTCTCCCACTAGGTCACGTTGGTTGAGGCTCACTCACCACCTTCAGGGCCGTGTCTAAAGAGCCACCTATGATAGACTTGGAAAAATAAAATATAAAAGGGCCCCCAAAAAATACTAAATTGGGAAGTTCTGAAAAAGAGATGACAGGGAAAACATTTTGCATTTATTGAGCTGAGAATTCTTAAAACTTGTGTTTAATAATGAAAGACTAAAGGAATGGAGTTAAACATTTAACAAGAGAAATGT
Organism: Scytalopus superciliaris; assembly: GCA_013400415.1. NCBI lineage: Eukaryota > Metazoa > Chordata > Aves > Passeriformes > Rhinocryptidae > Scytalopus > Scytalopus superciliaris. The sequence continues at coordinate 801,235 of VXBX01008695.1, read as the reverse complement.
GTCCAGAAATTATACTGCGGGAGTTTCATGCAGAAAGACACAAGCAAAAATTTAGGACTTGGGCTGTTCCCCAAAACTCCTTCTTGTCTGTAATAAATTAATAATTTAAGTCCTTATACTTCAGCTTTCAAGCAACTGCACCTTGAAATGCAAGAAATTCAGTCTTAGCAGAAACAGGGAAATGTTTATGACTCTTTATTTTATTATTCATCCTTTACATGTTCTTTTTAGGTTGGTTTTATAGTTATTCCTTTATTTGCTTGGTGGCTGGTGGGAGTTGTGAATTTGAAATGCGTCGTGATACCTCTGACCTTGCTTTTCTATAAATGTAGAATGAATTGAGATCAGATTCATGAGTGTATTCCTTCCCCTGTAGAACCTTTGAATCATTCAGGTTGGAAGAGACCTCTAAATCCGTTGAGTCCAACTGTTAACCCAGCACTGCCAAGTCCACTATTAAACCATATCCCTTGCTTATTAGTTGCAGTTTGCCTCTTCCAAAAATAAGGAGCAAGAATAAAAAAAAAAGTCGAGAGAAGTTTTGTTGTTTTTTTTTATTCCCTCTGAAGTTGCCAACACTTCCAAATATAAACATTCCTTGGAAAGTTTCAACCTGAAGGGAACTGCTGTAGTCATGAGCTGTAATTATGGTCTTTACTAATGGAAGTAACTCACATGACATCACATAACATCTCTGCACACAGAAGCAAAATTTAAACCGGCCTGCTCTTTTTTCCTGGGTCCTAACAGGTCTCAGTTTATGACAGTAGCTAAAACACATGTGGAAATGTAACTCTTTTCCGAAATCCCAGGCTGTTTTAGTCCCCTGCTGTGTCATCCTGCCTGGCGGTGGATAAAGGCTCAACACCTCTGTGATGGGTCAGGTGCGGGGAGGGTTTGCTGGAGTCTCTGGCAGCTGTGATATTCAACAGAAATTAGCCAATCTGTCCATCTTGCTCCCACAACTGGAGATAATTACTGTGATCAAAATCAACCTTTTCTTTGCTTCTCAGGAGGGGCGTTTTCTGTAGCATTTGGGGAAGTTTAGCTCCTGTAAGTTTCAGTTTCCATCGCAGCGGATTCCTCAGTGTTTCTGGGCACTGGGATTCAGATGTGCTTTTATTTGTTGATTTATCAATACTTTGGGGCTAACGTAAAGAAGGATTTTGGAATTGTTCAGAACATCATGCCTCAAGCATATAAGCCACCTTTTAAGTAGCAGAGAGCAGGACTTGGCAGATGGCATTCTGATTTTTAAAAAGGGTATATTTTAATGTTAGTTTGTCCGTTTCCCTTATGCTTTGGTATAGGTTGGATGGAAATAATCAAAGAGAGCTTGGACAAAGAATAATGGTGTGAATTCTGTAGGATTTGAGAGTAAATTGAAGTATTCTGGAGTGTAGCAACAGCAGATGTTGCTTGGAAACCTGTCCCATATGGGATAGAAACACAACCAAACCAATGGGAACAGTGGTACTGCAATTGAAAGCATTGCCCTAATCCCTGTTTGTGCAACATTGCAAAAAAAAGTAGTGCCACTGTTTATTGCAGGTGTGTATTGTAGGGGGTGATAAGGAAAGGTGAAAAAAGAAATGTATGCCTACCACTATTACTCATTTTTTAGTGTTCACGTATGCTGTAGAAGAATGATACTTAAGAAGTAAATGTGCTTCCTTGTAGTAAAATTGTGATATGTTTTAGTTTGTAGATTTCTTTTAAAGGCTTTTTTACCCCAGGCTTGTAAACTCATTTTCCTTTTAGCACTTGAGAGACTTTGTTTGCAGTGTCTGACTTTGATGAGTCCAGAGGCCTCATACCTGAGATATTCCTGGACTGTTGCTTTCTTTTTTGGTCATTACAAATTCCTTCAAACGGAGTATTTTGTTTGTGTCTCCATCTGGTCTGACATGACAGGACAGTTTTTGAATAACTAACACATTCATAGGTCGCAACTTTTGTTCTCTGAAAATGGTTGCTGAGAGAAAGCAAAGACAGCCTGATGTGCTGAGGTTTTGTGTGGTGAACTTTCCCAGTGAGGAGACTTCAAGGAGTGAGAACAACTGTTTCAAAGTTTATAGTATTTACAGTTGTAGAGTCCTAAAGATTTAGAGGATTTGTGAAAACATTTCACGTCTCCTGTGTGTGCATTGCAGCAAACACCAAACAACTGTTTAATGCATCGTTTTCATTTTTTCCTTTAGTCCAAATACTTCAAGATTTAGCCTTTACTGCTTTCATTTTTAATTATTATGTGATTTCCAGTTACAAATGTCTTCTTACATTATAATGCCTGCCTTTGTATCAAGGTACAAGTCCACGTTGGATTGGTGTGTGATATAGTCGGGTCTCTAATGTTTCTTTATCTTTATTTCCTGCAGATGTGATCCACACTGTTGGGCCCATTGCAAGAGGCCACCTCACTGACACTCATAAAGAAAACTTAGCAAGTTGCTATAAATCCTCTCTGAAACTGGCAAAAGAAAACAACATCAGATCAATTGTGAGTATTTGTGTGAGAACACAATATTTCTTTGTCTCATTTGGATCTTTGTTTCATTGACGTGGAATGATTATAATTGTAAGCTGCCAGAAGCATTTCTTGCTCTTTGTGATGTGAAAAAGCAAGGAATTAAATGTGATTTGGCCAAAATAGTTGCTAAAGGAAAGGGATAAGGGTATTGTAGAAGTTAGGGGAAGCGTTCCTAGTCATAGGAGTACAAGCAGCTCTCTCCTTAGGGAAGGGAGGGAGCTGGTCACATGCCTCAGTCTGATACTGTATTATTTATTAAAAAAGATTGAAGAAGCCACTGGTCATGAGGATAAATGCATTCAGTATTGCCCCCTAAACAGCTGAGAAGTGATTAATGTGTTGCTTATTCTGCCCATGAGTGTTCCTAAAAATAAAGGTATTGGTCAAGTGATGGCGTTTATAGCAGCCTTTCCAAAAATCAATCATAAAATAACCTGTCAGAGGATATTTCATTGAGCTATAAGGATTCTTTGATTGCTTGAAATACATACTATAGTTTTGTACCTCAAAAGGCCATATTTTCAGAGTCAACAGATGAAAGGAACTTTTCCCTCTCTAGCTCTGGAGCTTTGATTCTGTAGCTCAAACCATTGCAGCTAAACTCTTTAGATATCCATAGGTTAGTTCCCTATAGGTTTGACAAGGAATTTGTCACCTGGGTCTGAGTTCACACTTTCTGGGTCATTTTGACTAGTTGTGTGATAATATATATGTTTAGCAACTTAAAATACACACACACAAACACAGAGTCATAGAAAACCAGTCTTAGTTGGACCAATGGTGGTGTATCAGGTGAAATAGTCCTTAAAGAGAAACTACTCATGTTGAGAAGTCACAAATGGAAAATACAGCTTTTTGAGGAGAGGGGTGTGATAGATGTAGGGCTTTGAACCCAAGTTACAAGTGCCTGTCAGAATCAGACCCAATGAACATTTCTAACTTCTTTCTTGTGTGCCCCTCACACTTTCTCTTCATGAAATCCTCTCTGGTTCTGCAAGTGGTGTCCAGCAAGCCCTCTTTTTGCCTTCACCCAAACAATGTGGGATTTGTTTTGTGGGGTTTTTTTATTTTATTTTTTAATGCTACCCACATGAATTAGAACTGAAAACAGCCTTGGTTTGGTGGGGTGTGTTTTGAACTTCTCTCTGGGATTTGTTTAAAAATACAAGGATGTTCCTTCCCTTTCTGTGGTTTGTATTGGAGCCTGTAAGCTCTCTGTGCTGTTGCTCCTACATCTGTCCTTGTTGATCCCTGCTCTGGGCAGGAGCTTCTTCTGGAGCTTTCAAGTTAGTGGCAGTAGAGTGCTTAACATGATGGGGGGATGTAAAATAAAGTAATAAATATGAAAGGGTGTAAAAAAGAATATTGAAATAACAAAGGAAAAACTTTGGTGGGCATTGTTCATGTCCTGATAATGTTTGTAGGGAGTCTGTATTTTCAGGACGTTCTAGGTGGGAGCTTGGTATTAACATGGAATAATAAAAAGTGGCCAGGCTCATGGGTATCATGAAAACTGTCCTGATATTTTAATAAGATGACCCCAGGAGAAATCATCCATGGGCTATTTCCTTGCTAGTTAAGAGCTGTTGACTGTGCACCTGTTTGAGATAAAAAATACTCCACACCCAGACTTGCAGAACACAGCTGCACAAGCTGAGCAGCAGCCAAGAGCCATTCATTCATACCAGTATTAAGAAGCTCAGCAAGCAATATGAATTTTAAAGTCCACATGACAGATCATGGACTGTTCTGAAAAGCCCTAAGTCCAGCAATTTCAGTGATGCCTTGGGAAGGGAAGGCTTCTTGAGTGTCTGTCCTAACCAGCAAATCAAGCCTGGAGCAAAGTAAGATGTATAATTCATTCAATTAAGGAGAACTAGATTACTGTGAGGCTGAAGGAAAGGAACACAAAGTGCAAGTTAGTTTAACAAGATCCAATGGAATTGGCAAAGAGGGAAAGGAATGAAAGTTAATAAAAGTATCTATAGATTTCTGAGGCTTGCACAGAGAAAGACTCAAATTTACTCAAATAGACAACATTTAAGTGCAGACTGAATTATGGCAACAGATATTGGTAGTAGGGAGAAGACATACAAAAATTGGGGTAAACAGAAAAGCATTACCTGTCCAAAATAAGGACAAGGAAATCAGCTGTGCTGATTGACAGTGTATTTTGATTGCCTCTTTAGCAAGAAGATGAAGTAAGTGTGTGAAAGAGAAAAATAAGGACTTTTAAAGTAAATCATAAGGAAAAGCAGTATACTTACAATATATAAATAAATAGGTATTGGTGATAGCAAGTTGTAGTACACGAAAAGAATGAAGTAAACCAGAAAGCATTGGAGCATTGGCAGTTGTAGGAAGTGAGAAGGAAGCAGGAAGACATTAAAGGATTGTAACAGCACAAATGTGTTACCTTCAAAATGGAAAGGGCAACGAGACTAGAAATTAATGCAAAAAGAGGGGGAAAAAACCCCACCACAATTCCAAATTGTTTTGAATATGAATTGTGTCATAGGAATTGAAATTGCTGGGGGCATTATGAATGGAGAGCGATGATGAATGGCAACATATCGAGTTGGACCGAAGCATGCAGGGTGACTCAGGGTGCACCACTAAACACAGTTTAATTTAACATCTTAATGATTTTTGAAGAGTACATAAACAGCTCATTAATTACATTTACAAATGATACTACATTAGGCAGTGTTGCAAACATTGGAAAAGGACAGAGATATATGATGACAATTGATTAGAGGCTGCACATACAACCTCATCCGCTCCGCAGCAGAAGGGAGTTTGTGCCTTCCTTGTAATGGAAGAGAGGTCAGAACTGGAGCTGACAGCTACAGTGGAACTCAGCATGGGAAATGATGAAGGAGCATATGGTGGGGAAAAATAACCCAGTTCACAAATAGTCAAAGGGAGAAGCGTGTTGGAAAACCAGCACAATGAGGAAATGGTCTTGAATAATAAGCCTCAAATTAGATATGCTTACAGCAGTCTCTTGTTTGGCTATTGCATATTGTTGAGCTGCCTATAGAGAAATGATGGATGCCACAGAGGTGGTATTTCAGTTCAAAGTGGATGGGGGAGAATAGGAATAGGATTCAAAACAGACCAAAATTCACTTATACATATGTGTATGTAGTTGTTTCACACCCTGAGGAAAGGAAGCAATAGCCTCAAAACACTGTGTAAATCATGAGATGCAGCTTTATGGAGGTGGAGGGAGAACAACGTCACTGTGTGTGTGACAAAAAGGTAGTTATGTGGTGTAGCTGATCTGGGTTGTGTTCATGTCCAGGGTGTCCAGGCATGGATGAGAGCAACTCTGTGCTAACTCCTGAGGGAGCGCTGGTATCTCATCTGAACATGTTGTCATCTCTGCATCAAAAGTGATGGGCACAACCGAAATTGAGATGAGGGGATGTGATGAAGTGCCAGTCAGCGTGATTGCCAAGGTTCATAATCCACCAGCAGCCCAGCTGTGGGTGAGGATCTGCATAGCCATTAAGGCAGGAAGAAAAGCCTCAGGAACAAATTTGATTGTGTGCAGGATTGTTCAGAGGAATCACACAGCCCCTGACATGTGTCTCCTGAGCCTGTTTTCTCAAACCTTTTATATTCAATACGAGGTTTCAAATGCCATATCAGCTGTTTTGTACACAGTTAGTCTCGCTCAGGTCATCTACTCCATCTGCCTTTTAGGCTACCAAAGTTTGTGTTTGTCCCTGTTATCTTGCATTCCCAAAACCATGCAGTGCTTTTCCCTCAGCACTTGTTTATGTAGCTGTGCCCACTGTAGGACACTTGAGCTGCTCTCTGGCTATTTGTGTGGTCAGTGGTGCTGAGTGAACCTTTTGTGTTGGATGAGTCATTTAAACAATGCTCTGTCTGGTTAAGAGGATACTTGAGACTTGTTTCAGTTTATCTCCACTGAAGTTGGTACAAATTAATGGGAGAAAAAACCATGTTTAAGGCAATACAAGGAGAGTAAATAGCTGGCACTTGAGCAAATTAAGTTTCTTAAATGTTCAGGATAGTTTTGTAATAATAATGAAGTTTTATTTTGATGTTGGTCTTGTTTAGCACAGTACTAGGGATTGCTATCCTGCATTAATTAAATCTATGTTGCTTGAAACACTGGGAATACAATATGGGCACCAAATCTTCACTAAAAGAAGAAATTATAAGAAATTAGTTGCTTTTTTACCCTGTTTTTTCTGTGCTGGTCTTCTAAACAAGAGTCTTACAGGCCAATTAATTCTTAGGTTATCAGGCAGACTTGGGTAGTTGTAGTCACTGTTTTCAGCAATTAAATTGGTCTTCTGTTTACACAGTCTTTGAAATTATTTACTCTGTGTGCTCTGACTTCTTCGTGGGACCTCTTGTCCTGTTTTCCTTTGCACAGACAGCTTTGAAGCCATCTGATACCCTGGAACTTTTCTGAACATCAAGCACTTCCCTGCCACCTACTTCAGTCAGGCTTTGCTTGTGTTAAAAAAAAAATCTTAATCAATTGCTATCAGTCAGAGGCAGGATTGCAGTTAGGAAGGCACTTTATGAACTATACAGGACATAAAAAATGATGCTGTGTTTTGCTGTGGGTGGGATCCACGCTAGAAAGGCTGCAGTGTGTTGACAGAAAAGGGAAGCTGGTGCTGGTCCCTCGCCCAGAAGGCAGGACAAGCTTCCTCTACGATGGTTATTGAGATGGAGGAGTTCTATTTGGCACTGTAGGTCTGATATTGTTCAAGACTGGTCAGAATTGCAGCCTTCAGGATCACTTCTTGTTGGCAGGGGGTGAATTTTAAAGCTTTAACAAGAAGCATTTCTTTTAGTCTGCGCTCTCTGACCTCCACCTCGAGGGAGAATTATGCCTGTTGGGGGGGGCTGGAGGAAATCCTCAAAGAATGTGGCTTTGTGAGTTCCAGAAGGAGCTCTGCTTATCACCAGCAAATGTATTAAGAACATTTTACACAAAATACTGAATTTTTTCTTTGGGTTCCCTAGAGTCAAGCAGGGAAGAGTTCATGCTGTTCTAGAGCCTCATTAGATTAGCTTGCTGTGGCATAAAAAACCCCCACACACATCAAAAAAATCAGTCTTTTTCTGCCTGGATGTTTGTGTTATGAATGCAAAAAGTAGTCCTGCTCCAGGGGAAGCCTCTTAGCTGGACTTTGCTCGTCAGCACAACACACTGCTCCTTCTGTCTGAAGTACATAAAGGCAAAAGGCCATCTAGAAATACCTCAGCAGTGAGAAGCCTATTCAGGGGCTGACTTGCTCATCGCCAGGTCGAGTGGAAAAGCCATCACTTGGTGGTGGGATGGCCAGTGACCTGTGATGATGGGATATTTCTGGGAGAGTAGGCTGTCTCTTTGGACCCTGAATAACATGTGTGCCTCCTGTGCACATAGCTTATGCTGCTTTTTGGGGAAGGTTATTACAAAAGTATGCCAAATAGGATCAGGACGTGCTTTTTGAAACCCACGTTTTGCCTCTGTTTCTGGGGCCTTCAATCAGTGTGCACAATGCAGGCTACTAGCTGTGCATTTGCAGTGCTTTTAAATGAAAGTATTATTTGGGGCAGTTGTTAGATATATTGTCCTTCTGTGTAAATATTAAGTTAATCTACAGAGAGTTTCAACTTGTATCCTTTTTGTATGTTTTTCATAAACAAGGGGTCACTAAGTTATATTTGTTGTCTGTGTATTGACAAAGTTAATACAAATACTAATATAACTTGTTTGTACAGAAACACACACTAATAATTATTCAGAGCAGCATATAAAAATACATCAGGGAAGATACCTGCCACTTACCTGTTTATAGCACTTACAAAAGAAACAATTTTTTGTAATTGTCTAAAATACTTGTCTCTGTAATTGGGGGTTTTAAAAGTAGACTGTGCAGGAATGCACTGATATTCCTGGTATTTGCATCCAGCTTTAAAAGGAAGCTGTACTTCTGATAGGCTGCACAGTTTCATTGAGCTTTGTTTGAGTGGAGACATAATTAGCCTCTGTGATGCGTGAATCAGTTGTAACTCATGGACTGAAATTTTCAATATCAATTTCAAACCCAGAGTGTTCTCAGCTCCTCCTGTTCTAAATTATGAAATTCACAAATGGGGAATTTTATTTGGAGTTGTAGAAAGGTTCTTAAAAAGGTGCACTGTAGTGTATTGGTCTGACAGTTTGGTTTGCAGTCATACCTTTACCCGTCTTGCTCTCTTGTGACCCAGAGTTAGGTTTTAGGGAAAAATAAAGTAATTTTTTTATTTTTTATTTTCAAGGAAACTTATTTCTTGCCGAGAATTTTACCATAGCAATGAGTTATAACTCTGAAATTCCTAAAGGTTGACTTTATTCTATCATCTGGTTTTCTGATAGAGATTCATACCCATCAATCAGAAGAGCTGCTTTGGAAGGAAATTTCCACAGTATTGTAAATCCACTTAATTTGTTTCTTTGAAACACTTGTTTAACTTGTAAGCTGTGATATGACTGATGTTACATTTTCAAACTCAGTTTTCTCTCCAGCTTAGCCTTCTTTTTTTTTTTCCCCATTCCTCTTGTCTTAGATATTTTCCAGATAATATCCTTAAAAATTAATCTGCTGTGATAAGTTTTTAAGTTTCCCTAATCATCATGTTGGTTTTTTGTATCTGCATCAGATGAGGAGGTTGTGGTCTTTTCCTTGTGGTTCCAGAAATTATTATGGCTGGCCATGCTTTTCTTAACCCAAGGCCTGTTGCTTTGTCTTGGATGTGCTCCCAACCACTTCTTCTGAAATGATCTTGGTAGATTGAATTGCAGCCCTGTTTCTTCAATAGGGATTTCATTAAACGAGATTTATTCGGTGAGATCAAGTGTAAATCGTTACACCTAAACAGAGATGCTCATTCAACTGAGAAAGGCTGAGGAATGATTGAAGCATTTGGCAGAGATTCCTCAGAGAATAAGCTGGAGTTTGTAGTGGATCATGCACTGGACATGAGTTGAACAGCCTTACCTTGTGGGAAAACCAAGAAAGGAGCAGCTTTAGAGTGACAGCTAAACAGGAAAGATCTGTGAATCTACCTATTGTGTTACTCTGCAACTGGGAGGCAGTGTTTGGGCCAGGGATGATTATGGAGCTAGAAATGCATCAAAAATAGAGCCAGGGGAAAGGTTTCTAAGTCCAGAGAATAGAAGACTAAAGGTGAGGAGAGGAAGATAGAAGAAAAGTTTAATGCATAAACATCTGTTGAGGAGTAAAAGTTAATAAATTGTTGTCTAGCTGGGGACAGGACAAAGAAGGAACAGTCTGATTTTTATAGGAATGGAGTTTTACGTTAGAGATGATGGGGAACTTACTAGCTCAAAGGATGGTAAAGCATTGGGAAAATTATTTAGGGAAGTTGTGGCTCCACTGGTATGTGTAGGTGCACCATCACTAGCATTTGAATTTTGTTTCTGCCATGATATATTATACATGCAGTATATATTTCCTAGGAGGAAATGGATTTGTTTTATTTGATGCTTGAAATGTATTGCAGTGTTTGCTTTCTGTGTGGCCAAGGGTGGCAGAAGCAGCTCAGAGGGGTACATTGATCAGCTGTGAGTATGTTTTATAGCAAGGTGCCATATAGAAATTATCACGCACTCGTGATGGTGTGACCTGATGGCATTATTCCTTTTTCAAGTATGATATGATGCCTGAATTCCTGCAAAAGGCTCTCAAAACAACATCAGTATGATGCCTCCTGAATAGGATACCCACATCCCCCCATTCAGAAGTGTTTTGAGTACAGACATAAACAGGAACAGCCCCAAACTGAGCGAGGGCTTGAACCTGTCCCGACTGATGGATCTTGGGATGCTGGGGCTTAGTTGTGCACCAAGGGACATGAACACGGGACAAAAGCCATTACAGCCCTTCCACCCACCTGGCTCATCTTCTGCCTGACCACAAACAGCTGTCTAGATGGTATAAAGAAATCACAATGGTGCTTTAGTAAACTGCATTACGAGGCAGTCCCAGTTCTGTTTTGTTGTTCAGTGATGTTACTGTTGTAGCTGTTCTGCAACACTGTGATTTTGTGATGGGAAGAGGGAGACAGGTGAGTGATTTTTGTTGGGTTTAATGAGACCGTACAGTTTGAAATAAAAAAAATTAAAAAAAAAAAAAAAAAAGGAAACAAAACACCCTTAGTTGGTGAAATAGAAAGGGAAATGGAGGAATATAAAAGGAAATGGCTTGCTCAGGAATAAATTCTGAAAGTTTGTGTATGTGATGGGTTTAATGTGTGATAATTTGCCAATCACCCTGTGGGAATTCTGTGCTTAAAAGGGTGAAACTTTCTAGAAACACTGCCTGTTGGCTCAATAATTGGGGAACTGTCTCATTAGGGAAGGACAAAGTACAGATCTGTCCGACACTGGACCACAATGGTGGTTATACAAGACAGCTCATAAAAGCCAGGGATTGCTGGAAAGTCTAAATCATAAAATGCAGAGGAAGAGAATGTTTGATGTTTCTGAGCAGAGGAAATTGTACTTCATTTGGATTGAAAGGGGGGAAAAATAGTAAAAATAGACCAGAGGAATTGTTACTTGCATGCAGATCTCAGCTGTGAGGAGCCAAGCCTATAAGATGCTTGTCACTATTTGAGTAGCAGGTTCTCGTAATGGAAATTCATAATGAAAGTTGATGGAATATATAAATTCCTATCAAATCCCAGAGAAGTGGTGGGCTGAGGCCATCGGGATCTGTGCAAAGCCATTGTTGTCCTTGTACATTGCTTGCTTTCACTGGCCTGTCCCCTTGTTGGCAGTTTGTAGGCACTTCAGGAGGGCTTGTATTTGCTCTGTAAGGGCACTCGGTGCAATCCCTGTTAAGTCTCATGGGATTCACAGCAATAGTAGTAATGGAAAATAGTAGTTACTGCAGGGTTAGTTTGTTTGGGGGGGAGTTTTTTATCACTCACTGCAGTGACTCTTTCCATTTCCAGAATTGGAGTCAAATTCTGCTGAAATTAGAAATTCCTTATTCACAGGTTGTCCTGCTTGGAAGTACCTCTGTGATGCCTAAAAATGTATGAAGGGCTGTCTGGCAGATAGTGACTTGTCACAACCAGATTTTTTTTCCCCTTCACAATTTGATGTTGAGGAAGAGAACATGTGATGTTGCATTTTAGCACTTCGTGGTGCTCACAAGGTCCCTGTCACTTGGCTTTTTTCATCTGATAGTTTTGAGGCACTTCTGTACATCCCCTTTGGATCTTTTAAACATCACCTGAATTTATCTATGTGAAGAACACACTATAGTATGAAACTTGTATCTGCTTTTTTACTTGTAATCAGCCCATTTTTCAAATAACAAATTAAAAAGTTGATAATTTTGAACATGGTTTTTATATTGGCATAGCTAATGTGAACCAAAGAAATGAGCAATTAAAAGCATAAATTACTCTGTATCAGATGGACATTATAATACTTAAATAGGTTAAAAAAAAAGTAATTCATTACAGTGTAATATCTATTTAGGATCAGAGTAAATATATTGGGAAGTAGTTTTGAGGAATAATCAGTAGGGGCATGCTTTTGTGAGCCTTATTTGCCAGCTCATTAAATATGTTTTTCTTGAATTGCTAGTAGTTGCTTGGAGCCATTTACATTATGCAGGAATGATATATTAAGTCCTAGTTGCATATAAAGAAACAGCAATGTTCAGTAGTCAGCTACAAAATTTATACCCTCACCTGAGAGGTTTTTTAATATTATTTCAGTATGATGATGTCACGTTATCTTTTAAAGACTCTACAGTGTAAAACCACTGTAATTGGAATAATATAATTCAAGTGATATGACTGGTACTTCAGTGTTTATCCTGATGAAATATTCATTTCTTTCACCTGGAAAACTGTTCTCACCCAATATAAATGACATGTGGTCAATATTCAAGTAAACAGTTTAACAGCCTCATTTTTTCAAAGCTGACTTGCCAACTCCTTGTGATGTCAGTCAGGATTTAGAGATTTGGTCATAGCGGAGTGGAAAACAAATATAACAAATGAAGTTAGTAGCTTTGGTAAAGGAAAATAAGATATAAAAGATGGGTTATTGTAGTATGACTTCCCATGGCTTGTCATGGAAAGACATCCACTGCTGACAGAGAATTCTTTTAAATTGGGAAAATGGTAGGTAAATGAATTTTTCATTTTCTCTTGTTATGCCTTTCCTAAAAGACCACTGAGTGAAATCTGTAAGCCAGAACACACATTTCTGCAGACTGCAGTTGGCTCGAGTGCATTTAGTCTACTAGTGGTCCTTCTAAAAACTTATTTGTTCTATTCACATTGAAATATAAAATGTGTTATGTTGTAAATCTTCTTCTAAGGAGATAAATCAGTGTATTGCTGGTTTGAGTGGTCCTACCTTTCTGAACTTTGTTTGAATTAAATCTTTATGAAATGAATCTCGACCACAGAACTGTGCATCTCCAAAGGGGAGCAGGCGTGGAGCAGTGGGTTTGGTTCATAGTAATTGATGTAGTTTGGGCACAAACCTTGGGTGAGGACCTCAGTCTTGTCCCTTGCTTGTGTGAAAAAAAAAAAGCTGAGTGTGCCAGAGTCCAGATGAAAGCTGAGAGAGTATAAGCCCAACAAGTTTTTATATTTATTTCCTGTTGGTATTCCTTATTTGTTGTGGAATGCATCCCTCCCTGAGTCAAGCACAGACAGTCAGGCTTTGTGCAGGGAATTTTGCCAGCATGGGAGTGATGGGATTAATCCTCCTACTTTGTAAGCAGATGGTGCTGTTTCAGTACAACTTCCCTGTACTTGTTACTTTTGCCTGCCCTGGGTTTGTGTCTGGCCACCTTTGTGAATGTGCTTCTTTGTGTTCTGGCATGTTGGAACTGAAATGTGCCCCTGATTGTCACATCCCCGAAGCTCAACATTTGAGTGTTTGCACAATACAGAAAGCTATGTGCTTCCTGCCATTAATGATTCTGGATCACTGAAATGTTCTCAATTATGTCCTTTCTAAGTCCTTGCATGAGTGTGGTTTTTTCCAACTGGATCCTTGCAGATCAGAATTTTGCTTTTCAAAGCAAAATGCACCATGGTTCAAACCATTTCTCCCCACCTCCGTTACGTGCCAACATTCCCATCTGACCTCCCCTCCTTCCATTTTCAAATACACCAGGACTAAGTTTGGTGACAAGGACAAGCTCAAGACAAATTAAGTCATCAAACTGCTGCTTTTTCTTTCTTGCTGCTGAATTAATGTCTCCCTTGCATTCTAATCCCTTGCTTACGTACCATGGTGCCGTATTTTCCTTCTTTAACAAAGAAGCACATTGTTCCAAACGTGGTATTATTACTTACTGCAATCTTGAATCATTATGTTGTTGTCTGTTTGTTTCTTTTAAGCTTTTATGAACTTCCTTTCTTTGATGCCTCAAGTGTTTCATAGATTTTGAATTCCATAGGACGTTTATTTATTTGCTTTTCCTAATCTCTCCGAACCTCCCTTTTGTTCTTGAGTCTCATGTGTCTTCATTATTTCACCCCTTTTGAATCATCTTTCAAAATTTTAAGGGTCTTTGACTGTCAGAGCTGCCGAGTTAAACAGAAGCAAAGTTGTTTTCAGGCCTAAGTAAAACAGCAGATGTGTGAAGATTGTCATTTGATTATGTCTCTTCTCCACTGGCCTGGCACAGAGATGAGGAGCGTGGCATATAAACTGAATTCTTGCTGCAGTATTAATAGCCGAATGCTCATAATTCCCCAGTTCAGTTCCCTCTTTTCTTAGAAATGCAAGCAAGCCTATAGCACCGTATCCATTTATATTTGAAATAAAATACAACAATTCTGCTAAAAGATGGCATTCTTAAAAGTAGTTTCATTAGACCACCACCCATTTGGTTGTCCAAGAACCATGTTGCTAGAAAGCTGCACGGTGGCAATGCTGCCTGAAAATGGTTCAGTTGAGCAAGCTGCCATTTGAAATGGTGTATATCCATCATATTTCATCCCAGACCTTCACCTCCAGAAGCTAATGACGTTAATGATGGCTAATTCTACTCAGGTCTGATGGTGGCAGTGACTACATCTTGTAATCAGGCGTTAGAAACATCCCACTTGATAAATTCAAGGATGCTGAGCCAAATCACCTACTTTGCTGTTGACTTTAATTAAAATTGCTCCTGATGGATGTTTTTAAAAGCAGGAGCTGGTAGTGTTGTTCATTCATGGGAATTGTGCATCATTTCAGTGGTACATCTGTTTCCTTCATTTGTAGCTGGGTGGGGAAAATATTTTGCTGTTGTCATGTATTTGGCCTAAGTTGAATTTTTTGGGGTGTTTTTTGGAAGGCCTAATCCAGCGTTACCAACATCATCTGAAGGGTTTCTGAAGGTACCGGAAACAATTGAAATAACTTACCCTAATTTGGCTAAATATTCATGAATTTGAACCAAAAAGAGCTCTGTCACAGCTGCAATGTCTGTAGTCTCTGAGCTGGGTAGCTTGGATGTGTTAGTACGATTTATCATCATACCTTTCTTTTGCAGTGCAGATGTACTTTGAGTAAATGAAACCATTTTTCTTTATTATCTCCTTGTTAAGAAAACCAGCCCTTGCATTTTCCCCAAGTGAAGGGCTTCTCTGAATAAATATGCAAAGTATCATTTCACAAAATGACATTCTCCTGAATCCCTTTGTACTTAGTCCCGCCAGAGGAGGGAGAGCTGAGATGGTTTATAAAACAAATGCGTGCACCTTGCAAGTCTTTATGAGGCAGTTTGGGGAAAATAATGGAATGCTACAAAAGAGCCAGGGAGATTTTGGTTAAATGAGGGGCTCCAGAAAAGGCTTTGGAGTAGAAAATGCAAAATTAAATTCTCACTAGTACCTAAATAACAGCCTGGACTTAATAGAAGCATTTTCAGCTAAATAAAGCCTTGGGTAGTTTGGGCTGAATTGTGAAAGGTTTTGTTAGTTAAGGATAACAATTCCCTTGTAGTTCTGGCTGGTGAATAGTACCTATTTCAGCAGTTAAATCCAAAAGGGAGAATAGCAAATAGGCAGGAATACTCAGGCGTGAATGCAGCTTAAGTATAGGTCAGGAGGAGCTTGAAAAATCCTACCCAAGGCAAGCTTGCAAATTGGATGAACACTTGTGGAGAGGCTAATGAGAAGCAGATGCTTAGTCCTTTGGAGTTCCAGCAGGACCCAGGGCAGGCGTTGGGAAGGGTGAAGTCAAAGACTTCCTTAAAAGCATTATATATGTCTTTAAAAAAAATAAATAAAAATCAGCCATATAACCTTTGCATTTCTTGTGAAGTTATGAATATACAAGTGATGATGTTTAATTAAACTGTTCCTAGGAGTAGGTACCTGGTGCTTCGTGGTTGTGCTTCTGTTTGTCACCTCTGTGTCTGCTGAGAGCGTGACAGTGCCAACATCAGCAGGAAAGTTTTCACTGAGATGTTTGTGTGTCTCATTTTAGTATCTTCTGGTATGCAAAAGAGCTTGGATTTCATTAGAGAAATGGCAGCTGATCAAAGTGAAGTGCTCCTCTAAGAATTAGTAAGCAATAGTGGCACTGTTAATAGCCCAAAGATTTCTCAATCAGTGCAAAGAGCTGGTTTATGTTGATAAAGAAACTTTAACTGACATGAGTTCATGTCCAGACTTTCACCTTATAAAGCTATCAGGAAACCTCCTGTGCCTTTATACTGGTTTATTTCTTTTTTTTTCTTTTCTTTGAATGGCTCAGGTGATCCTTTCTGTAAATCCTGTGGGTTCTGTGGCAATCACTTTCCTAAAAGAGTTAGAATTAGAGTCAACGAGCTAAGTTCATGTTAAATAATAGCTCACTTAGAATAAGAATGCTGTTTTACATAAAAATCTGTAAATAAAAAGGTATGTGTCCAATGGACCACTTTCCTATTTTTCCTATGTTTTTTTCAGCTTATTTTGTTTATAAGCTTTTCCAGAATACAGTTTAGTGACATTTTAGACTGAAGAATAAATAATAAATCAAACACCTTTAATTAATGCAGCAGGCTCTCTTAGTGGTGAAAAGAGGGCTTGCAGCTACACCAGTGTCCTCTTCTGAGGAGAAATAACCTTTCAAGCGCTCTTGAACACAATGGCATTAATTATATGTACACGTTAGGGGGGGGAGAGGGAAGCCAACCAAAAACCCACCCCCAAATATGAAATCATTTGACTTTAAATTGATTAATGGGAACTGTGCTTTTTCCCAGCCATTGGGGATGAAAAATTTGGACTCAGATGAAGCTGTTGGTGTCAAGCTCCCATGTTGTGTATCTGAAGTAAATCTAAAAAATCTCAGCACCTCAAATGACTTCATCTGCTATCAATAAATAATAATCAAGTCTCAAACTAGAGAAGGGAAGGCTCTGTAAACACTGTGGTACATCACATGTCACCATGTTGATGTCAGAAAACAGCACCAGTGGAAGTTATCAAAGTGGGGTGATATTCTACAGTATCAAAGAATTTAAGCTTCTGCAAAAAGACTCACCCAATTCCCTATAAAGTTTCATTTCTATTATGACCTCACTCATGGCATACTTCAGAAGGGCTTCAGCTGTTGCTGGAAGCCCTTTACACGTGCTTATCTCAGATCATGGTCCCTTGCCTTCCCATCACTTCAATGGAACAAAAATGATTAAAGGCTTGGGGCAGGTAATACTTTAAAAGACCGAAATGCTGGTATACTTTGAAAGCTAATAGGTGATATTTGCCTTGAGGAGAGTGATGGACAAAGCCCTGGCAGTGGAGTAGTTGCAAATAGTTGGACACATAGTGGGAGCTGAGTGCAGCAGTAAACCTGCCTCCTAAGACATGCCCTGGCTGCAGGGAAATGTTTGATGTGGATAGATTTTTTTTTTTTTTTGGATTCAAAAACTGTAGCAGGTAAGGCTCTGCACAGAGAACCAAGGCTGGTCTTACATTTGCTCTGTTTTCCTTGGTTTTAATCTATCTTTTCCTGGCAAAGCAACATGAAAGTGCATGTTTGGCTGACAGAGTAGAGTGTGAGAGCTTCGTGGGGGAAGGTTTGTGTCCTGTTTGGATTGACTGAGAGGGGATTAAAAATCTTGGCACGCTTTGAAGTTAGAGACATTCCTGTAGTAATGTCCAGCATGGAAAAAGACACACTTAAGAGAATAGGAAATTAAATGTAGAGGAGGCTTGATTATGAAATCAATGACAGAAACAGAGTGAAGAATAATGTAATTGAAAAAACAATTTAGTTGCAGAATGTAGTTTGAGTCACAGTACGTTGGAACAGGAAAGAGGCAGAATGGATAGCAGGTATTGGATTATTATTATTTTTATTTTTTTGAATGAATTTTGGGGTCAAGGTAAAACAAAATCTTGGATGTTTTGGGAGATGACTTGAAGGTTAAATCTTCTATGACAAAGGTCAGGATGAGAGGCTAGTGAAGAAAGAATTAAAATGGGAGCTCTCTGAAAGGAAAGGATGAAGAGATAATAGGGTTTTACCAAGTAATATTTTCATGGTACAAGTAGGAAGTTTATTTGCTTTTTCCCTTGGAAAAGCAGATAGGCAGGTGTGGACAGGGGCAGGCTGGAGCAGAAGGTGGTTCCATGCAAGGCAGTGTGGGAAAGCTTTGGTGACCCTGTTTGAGCCCACTTAAATACCTACATAAATATTTACCTGGAAAGTGAAGTTTACTTCTCTCTGTAGGGTGCAGCTGTTGTGAAACAGGTATCTCTGAGTCCTAATTACTCCCTTTCCACCTGTTACTGAACTGTGGTGGGCTGAAGGAGTGTGGAAGCCCACAGGGATGCATGTAAAAATAGTAGGGACTGTCAATGGAAATCATAACCTGACTCATTAATGCAGCCTTGGTAGCAGCAGGAGGAAGACTGTAACTTTTCCCCGGTACATTTGGAGTCAGTAATTAGCCAGTGACATTGTCAGCATTGCACTAGTGTTTTTAGAGTAGCTGTGGATGAGCTGCTCTTGGGTGACTTGTCGCTCCCTTGTAGAAACCTGCTCTTTCGTCCATGCCAAGTTTTGAAATACAGCAGAGGGGAAGAGAATCCAAGAGTTTTCTGAAGCAGATGAATAGGAAAACCCTGAGGTAACAGGCTGGCACATCCTGAACATCAACTACTGCGTGTGGGGCTGCTCTTTGAGGCAGAGTGACTCACCTCAGCTCCCGGTGCTGCTCACGGTGGGGTGTGTGTGCATCCCCATCCTCTGCACCCACAGGGTTCTGCAGGCTGGCACACAAATCTCCTTTCTTAGCCTGCTCTCCAGGCTGCTGGAGCCCTGGCTGCTGTCTCATGTGAGGGAAAAATAGCTTCTATTTCTAATTCCGCTGCTCCCTCTTTACTTAGAGTTGACACAGGAGGCTGAAGGAGAGATTACAAATGCATTAGAGATGTGTTATTGTTAGAAGGTTTAATGCATCTTACATGTTTTCCCAACAGATGCAGATTTCCACATTGTTGTTATTTTTGTCATTATATAGACAATGTTTAAACTAAGGATAGTTTGGGAAAGTCTTTTTTATAATACTACCAAAGGCTTTAACGTGAGCGCTGTAGCTTATCCTGAACTATTTTTAATTAGCAGTGCTTTGTTTTTTCTACATTGTTATCCAGATAAATGGAACAAATGGAGAAAGGCTAATTGATTTACCTTGCTCAATTTATGGTAATGCTTTTGATAACATTTGACATCATTTCATTAAACGTGATGGAGAAGGGAGAGTGGTGGAATGTTTTGTTCTTCCTGGTGTGTTATTTTTGGTAAGTGTCTGGGGTGCATTTAGATAAACTACAGTGCTAAGTCTGAGCAAGAAAGACCTAAATATCCAGTGAATTACTCCTATTTGCATTGAGAAATTAACTGTAATTAGCATTCAAGTTTTAATGATATTGTATTTGGGAAGCTGATAAGGCCTCTGGGAGTGTGATTGCAAGAAACTTCTATTGTTTACTATATGCAAATGGAGCCACTTAGCTTTAATTAGAGGTTGAAACCTGGAGCAATTATCAGCAGTTGCTTTAGTATTAATGAGCTTGAGAGAGCTGTCCATCACAGTGTTTTATATGATTGAGAATTAGAATATTTAATCCCAGTTGGTTCACTGTTCAAAGAACGTGCAGCCTTCGTCAAGCAAAACCATTTCCTTTAGCGTGCCATCCATTTTGTCAGTTCCAGTTACTGGAAAGACTGAAATCCTTATAAATTTGTGTAGCTGCTATTTTCTGCAGGATAGTTGGTGAATATATGAGAGAATTTATTTTAAGGCTTATGTTGCTGGTATGGTTTTTAAAAATTAAATGGTTCTAAGAGCAGTTGTATGGTTGCACTATAGAATTCAGTTGCTTGACATCTGAGTAATAGAACTTATGATGATTGATGATTTTTTTTTATTGACTGATGATTTTTCTCACAAAATTAGCTGGTGTCTCCCTGTGTGTGATGGTGTTGGATATTTCCTTTCGCATTCTGGGGACAACAAAAGAGGTGCAAAGGAAAGGGAGAAAAAGCTTATAATGCTTAGCCCTGGAATGCTTTTTATTTCCCTCTCAATGGAACGAACCCTTAATGACTTCTGTTACTGTTCTTTAATAGTTTGTTTGCTTTTTTAAAAAAAGCAGCTTTTGTGTCATAGAAGTAAAAGGTTTCCACAGAAGATCTATATGGGGGGGGGGAGGGAAGGGGAATTAAAATGTGTCGCAGTTAGTACTTTTGGATACACTTGAAAGTTTTCTCTTTTTGGGCTATTAATTTTTGAAACAGTTCTCCCTTCCACAAGCCTTTAAGCAATTAGAATAAGTACTTTATGGAGATATATGTAGAAAAAATGTAATGGATCTTTATATATTATTTTTATTGTTGTTTGACAGAGAGCAAAACATGATTTTGGGCTTGTGCTCTCACAGGTGAGGCAGAAACAAACCCACCAATGGATTTTCTAGCATCTCTCAGGTTTCCTTCAGATGCAAAAAGCTTTGCTGTATTGAAAACGATGCAGTGCCTTCTAAACTGCTGAGCACTGGAGCATGAAATGCTGTTTTAGTCCATCTGTATTTAAATACTAGAGGTTGCAGTTTTTTCAACAGAGATGGCAGACTGGAAGCATTTACAGAACATTATTTTATGAGGTGCTGTCGAACAGCCCCAAGTTTGAAAGTACAGGGGTAGGGCGAACTCTGGGAATGACTTATGGCAGGGTGGGGAAGCACCTTTTTAGGGGGCCTGTACTGCCATTGGGATGGGCATTTGGGTTCTTGTGTGAATGGGGGTGCTGCCCTTGCTGCAGGGTGAGTTTTCCTTTCTTCTGGGGGTTCAGGTTGCCCTCCTGTCCCTACATTTCTCCAGGACCATCTGCCGCTCACAAGACAAAGCCTGGTTATGTGCTTAGCATTGGAAGCCTCGTATTAAAAAACAAAGCTCTGTTTTTCAGAGGGAAGGACAACTATAGAATGTTTTAAAAGGCTAAATAACAATGCATGTTCTAGATCAGTATCTTTGACAGCTGAATACTGCAGGGAAAATAACATGCTGAGTTTCAGTGGTTTGTAATTCCAGGTAAGCCAGGCAGAGCTGGATGGAGGAGAATTATCAGACGTGGAGGTGCTAGTACCAATTTATTCCTCCAGGAAAACACAGTTCCTAAGCCATGTGTAGCCACGCTTGTGAATGTGTTTCTTGGTGAACAGAGTTGAGGTTAAGGGACCAATGCTGTATCTCACAGGCAATCAATTGGGTTGTTATGCAGCCACGTTGTATAGGAAATGTTAGTATATAGTGATTTTCTTAGCTATTTTATCTTTGGGAAAAGGCTAGTTAGGGGCATCAAAGAAAGTGATCCATCTGGCTGATTAGAAGCCATTAATTGCTAACTAACTCTCAAACCATCATCTTTCCACTTTCGGCCTGTGAGTCACTGCTGTGATTGTCCATAGAGGGGCCAACTTTGGCATAATCATATGTTACAGTAATCTATAATTCACACAGTGTCTGGTAATTTGATTTAAGGAACAGACCACACAGCCTACTAAAGGATAAAAGACAGCACATAAGTTACTCACCTTAATGAGGCTTGTTTGAGCTGTGCTTTTCTAGTTTATTATTAAACAGTGAAAATGGGATCCATTTTGCTCCTCTACCCTCTGGCGTCAGAGGAAATTAAAAAATTGCTGCGTATAAAATTTCCTTATTGATATTTTCCCTGCTATTAATTTTATCATAATACCATATTCATTTTTTCAGTACCTAAATTGCATAAAGCGTTCGTTCTTCAAAGGTTTGTTTTCCCCATCTTTTTTTCAGCAAGGAAACTGTGATTTAGTCTTTCCTTAATTCGCTCTGAAGGTTAAATGTGGTTACAACAAAAGGAGAGATTGGTGGTGTTTCTAAATGCTCCTAGACTCTTGAAGTATTTTTGGCATATGGAAAATTTACCATTACTATACAGTAATAAGTATTTAGCATTTGTTATCTTTTTTCTGGCTCCTATTAGTTATTATATTCCTAAAGATAAAAGACCCATAAATTACCAGTGAATCAAACCCACATTTAGCTGTAGTTACTAATCCAGTCATGCAATGTTTCTGGTTTTGTTTAGAGCTCTTTATGTCCCATTACTCTTTTATATTTATAGCCACTTACCCACAACAGCTTTGTTAAATTTTTGCAAATAGGTGACACGTTCAGCGCTCTTTAAAGCCTTCCAGTGGCAGACTCTCTTTTGTTGGTGTGTTTTTTCCATGTTTTACCCGCTTTATTTGAAATCTTAATGGCAAAAACCTGCAGGAGGAGGGTTTGAGTGTTTTTATTACGTTTATTTTATTTTACTTGAAAATTTGAAGTAGGCTTAACATTACAATTTCTCCTAGGAAAGGTTTTGCCTGCTCTCTGATCAGATGTGACCATATCAAACAAGCATCACTCGGAACATAACAAAGTTTGGGAGCAGGGATTGCGTTTTCTAGGCTGCCAGGGGCATTTTAGAAGGTGCACTGCTATTTGTTGTAGATAGAACTCTTTGAGTTTGCTTCCATCAAATCTCTCTTGCACTTGCCTAAGTGGTAGCTCTGATAAACTCCCCAGTAAACAACACAAGGTCATTGCAATTCATCCCCGGGAGTCGCTCCTCGCTGTGGAGCAATCACTTCAAGGCACACGTTTGTTGTTTAGCGAAGAGCAAAGGAGAGATGGGATGTTGCTGCAGCTTTAGGGCGGCTTTGATCTTCTCTTTCCTAACAACAGTGCACAATGGTAATTACAGCTCCTTTTAAAACATGTTACAGAGGTAGGATAATAAGTGAAAAGGGAATTTTCAGTCGTTTTCAATGTCGATGAATGCGTTATTAACTCCCAGTGATTTTGCAGATGCTATTTGTGCCAGATGAGCCTGAATGAGTGAGTGGCGCTTGCCAGATCAGCTATTTAAGGAACTCTGTTTTCTGCACTCAGCAAGGGATGGTTCCAGTCAAGTCTCGTTGTAAATCCGAATCTGGGAGACGGGGTGTCTGTTCAGGCTGCCAGGATATTATGTTACCCCAGCTCTGATTCTTTTGTCTAGAGCAAACCCAGAAACCCTGCTCAAAATTCCCTGTTTGATGACTGCAGCCTTGGCTGGCTGGCTTAGTTCTGCATCATGGAGGGGCGATTAACTTTGCAGATGTGTCTGGGCGAGCAATGAAACTGAGCAACGCTGCAAAGAGAGGCCCTTCCAAGACAAAATGGACCACCCCGGATGGGATATGGGATCATCAACATCCACGCAAGCAAGTTCTGATATCACAGAATCCTTTAGGTTGGAAAAGACCTGTAAGATCATGGACTACAACATTAACCTCAAAGCACCAAGTTCCACCACTAAACCCTGTCACCAAGTGCCATATGTACAAATTCCCATGTTTTATCTGACTGGGGAACCTTCTGGGCTCCTTGATGTCTTGAGGTGTGTGAAATTTGAGTAAAGACATTCCATGTGACAGTGACTCCCTCAGTATTAAGTATTTAAATTCACCTGTCACTGGGCAACAGTGGTATGTTTTGGTGTGTTTTTTAAGGAAAAATTTGGACTTCTGAGGTTAAAAAGCTTAAACTTTTAAAAATTGTCCTAACCCGTAGGTCTGTATAATTTTTGTTAGAAATTAACTTGACTGTTCAGGCCAACTCCATGTTTAGTAGAGGCTGTAATGGCATTCCTGAGCTCATAAATAGCAGCACATCTACGGGATCAGTTTTAGTAATCCATTGGCAGTATTGCTTACCAAAAAAAAGTGTACACTTTGAAGTGACTTCAGCAAAAAGCTAATAAAGCTTAGTCACACTCTCTGAATGACTAACTCCTGCCTAGCAATTTTGCTTGATTCTACATATGCTACAAGAGCTGCAGTTTTGTGGTTTCATGGAAGATTATCTAAACTAATGGCTTTTCAGAACAACTCCGCTGTTAAAGAATGTGAGAAGAGGATTTCCATGATCTTTTTCATTTTGTTTTTCCCCTGGACAATATCTCAGGACTAAACTTGTCTTTCTCTATTTCATTCAGTCTTGACAGTTGTAGCTCCTTTAATGTATTTAGTTATCTTTCTCTGCAACTGTTTGGATGTGGTGAAGGGGAAAAAATTACAACCAGTCAAAACACTCATGTGAAGCTGCCGAGTCTTTGTTCTTGTTGCGTTCGAAAGTAGGATCTCAGGTTCGCAATTTGAAATTTGTGTGCCGTAAAATTGGAAGCCAGAAAAGAATTTCATGAGCAAACAAATAACGTAACAGCACCTGTAGGAACATGATGACTGCAAGCTGTTCCCCATGTTATCTTTAAAATGCTGTGTTTTTTTAGGAGATGCATCAAAACCTCAGTTCCCAAGAGATTGTTTTGTATCAGATCAGTTGGGAAGGTTTCTAAGAGAACTTCTTTGGTTCATACGCATTTCCTTGTACAACCTGATGGAAAATAGTGTGTGTGTGGGGGGGGTGTAAATATAAGGAAAATTCATTTAACACTTCATTTAACAATTAAGTTTATAATTGCTCTGATTTTTCTTTTTTTTTTTCAAAGTCAAAATAATGCTACATACTCAGAGTAGATGTTTTCTGAAAAGAAAGCTTTGCTCAAATTCTCTTGTGAAGACAGTGCTCCTTTTTAGCATTCACTCGCCAGGCTTATTTCTACTAAAAGATGACAATCAAAAACATTTGAAGAGGACTCAGACTTGGACTGCATAGTCCTTTCTTGAACACTAAGGAATTTAAATGGATTTACATTCTTCCTCCTCCGTTTTCTACATGTTCTTTTCCTGGATGTATTTTAATGTGATTTAATTTCTCATATGTACTGTTACTACTTTATTTCTTTCTGCTCCTCAGTGTTTCTAAGGCCTAGAATCCACAGATATGGCCCAAGGGTTTTGCAGTAGAGTGACTTCAGGAGGAGTTAAAAAAATGTAGTTTTACCGTGTATTTGATGTGTAATTGTCTTCTAGTTTGAGTTGCTGGCAGGAACATTCAGGAGGGAGTGTTCATGTTCTTGCTGCCATTGTCTTGAACACCTCCCTTCAGGATTGAAGTCATTAAGCTGGTGTTGACACTCCACTGTCACTTGTATGCTGAGGAGGGAGTTATTTTAGAATCACAGAATCGTTTAAGTTGGAAAAGACCTTTAAGATCATCAAGTCCGACCATTAACCCAGCACTGCCAAGCCCACCACTAAACCACATCCCTGTGTGCTGCATCTTTTGCTACGCATTTTACTACACTTCTTGTTGCTTGTCCTCTAGAACAATTTGGATGTTCTGAAGTTTTTATGCAGGTAGAAGAGTTTCTCCACCCTGCTCACTTCAGTGGGATTTGGTATCAGTCCATATTGAACTAAAAGTCCTTTTAAAGAGATTTGTAACTGTCCTGGTTATAGATCCCTTTTTTTGGTCACATTTAATAAGCACAGTGTTAGGGTGTTGAGGCACCTTGAAAATAACCTGCTGTGTTTTGCTTCCTTTAGACCTGCAGTGGCAATATACAATAATAAACCTTTCCAAATTTGTATCTGTTTTTGTTGAGCCATCTGGCTCATCCTGTAAATAAAATATGTAACAATCAGGAAAGCATTTATAGCCTATCTAGTGCTGATGCTATTAAATTGAAATTCTTGTATAATTTAATAATGTTTTAATTCATAGTCCCTTTATCAAATCGTGCTGTTCTTGTAGCAGAAGCACCAGAAAGGTGTTGCTGAGTCAGACTGTGGATCTTGCTAATTCTGCTCTCGAGGAGCAGCCAAGTGCAAATACTTGGAGAAAAGCATGAGCAAAGGAGAAAAGCATGCAGCAATATGAGGGTTTTTTTAAAAATCTTTGTTTGCTTTTCTTAATCTCTGCTAAGCACTGAGCTGATGTGTTTTTTTCAGAATCACATATAACTCCAAGCTCTCATTTCTGAGTTCTAATAACTAAATTACAGCTTATCATTGTGTAAGTAAAGTCAGGAATGTTTTTCCAATGCATGTTAATTCACATTTGTCAACATAGCATTTCATCTGCCATTTCATCACCTAAGCAGCCAATTATTGTGGCATCTTTTCACAGCTGTTTGCAGTGGGATTTGTTTTTCAGCTCTCTTGAATGGCTTTACCCAGGCACAGGCAGGTCCCTGCCACAGGGCAGGGTTGGTGGTGGGTGTATGGATGTTCTCTCCGTGGCTGCTGGAAGTCCTTGCAGAGCCTTGGGGGCTGAGGTGACAGTGGTGCGACTGTCCCAAGACACCAGCTGTAAGGGTTGTAGTCCTTCAGAATATTTCCATAAGGACTGAACTGCATGTCTCAGTGTTAGAAAAGCTGTTGAGCTTTGGTTCAGCTTCCTTGCCTTGCTTTTGTTTCTTGGTTTAAGTTTTAGAAGTAGTTCATGGGAGCTTTCTAACAGTGTTAGAAGTGGCTCACTGACTCCACAAAGTCCTCACCACTTGCCCTGCCCATCTGAATTGTCGTCTGGCTTAGTCTGGTTTCTCTTTTTACAGGAAATATGTTTAGGATCAGAGACAACTCACCCATGCAGATGCTGATGGTGTTTTGGTACGGGTTAAAGGTTCTAATACAAGACACTGCTTTTGACAGGTCATAGTCCAAATCTGACTGATTTCATAATTTAACACCTCTTTAAGAAATTGTAGTCCCAACCACACTGCTGTTGGCTCTGAAAGCCCAGCGTGCCTTTTCTACTCATATCACTGCCTGTGCTGTTGTTGTTGTCCATGTTTTTTTCATAATTGATGCCTTCTTATTGGATTGCCAAGAAAAGTTCCTCAGCACATCCTTCTTCCATGGCATCTTTGGTGAGCTGCTCGTAGCAACCAGGCTGTGGATTTTGGCAGCAGGGAACTGAACTGCTCTCAGCTTTTTCAGATGGATGCTGATGGGAGACACTGGGATGTTTGACTTCCAGTGGGGAGTGTGAGTCAACAAATGAGAGCTGGTGTGAAATAATAAGGGAGCTTTGCTTAACATTTATTTCTTTGTCTTTCATTAGTGTCTTAAGAACATTACTGTCAAAAGATTATTTGTCTCCTGAGAAGAAATGCCACACATTTGTGGTGTGGGGTATTCTTGGGGGGGAAAATGGAACTACACGTCTTAGGCAGCATCACTAATTTGGGTCAGGTTGGCTTTGTGAGGAAGAGTTGGTTTTGGCTGCCTGGCTTGTTGGTTTATTTTTAAATTAATTTAAAATATGCCCCATTAGATAGTGTAGATGTCTTGTGTAAATCTTTTGCCCAGATATGTCTCTGTTTTGATCAATGTGTGCCCTGGGAAGAAGCAGCACTTTTCTACCTCCTTAGGGAAAATTCTGATAGTGTGATGAGAACTGTGAGGAGTATTTGTGGTTTTAATTATTTTGTTCTGTGCCTTCCAAATAAACTTTTTCCTAAAAGAATATTGTACAAGGGGCATTAGGGAAGCTCATTAATGGACATAAAGTACAAACCAGTACAAAAGGATGTTTCTGAGATGTGGAACTGTCTGTCTGATCTTTTCTTGCTCTTAAACAACTAGTTTAAATATAAAAACAAAGCCCTGTCCTCCCTCTTCCCTGGCTAAGTGGTGCTTCAAAACACTATCAAGGTCTCATGTGAGCTTTTATATGTTCATAAATTGATAAAGAAATACAAAGAAAGGTTCAACAGGGGATTTATTTGGAGGAAAAAAACTTAATGAATGCTTTAGTCATTTAAGTGACTACCATGGGATAGCTTATTTTCTCAATAATTATGACACTTAATTTTTTTTGACGATTTATCTTTTGCCACAGAACACAATTAAAATGTCAGTTGTTAAATAATAGCTTTAATAATTTCTCAAGTTTTTTTCCTGTTACTGGGAACTTTTAAAAGAGGGTTTTTTAATCATTAGCAGTTACATTTCTTGATAATTAAATGCAAGTTTCATAATCTTACCACTTTTAATTTGTCCCAGAATGATGTGGGAGAATTGGGAAGTTGTTGTAATGCTCCTAGTCAAGGACACACTGTTTTAAATCTGTCTGTATCTTACCAGTGATTGGGCAGCTTTCTAAGATGCATATAAATCCTTGCTCACTGTTGGAAAGTGATAGACAGAAGGTTTTGAAGTAGAAACAGGTTGTGACAAAGCAGTTGGCAGGAATATTGGATTTTGGAAAATTCATTAAAATCTCAGAAACTGATCTCACAAGCAGGGAAAAGCTAGTTTTTATTTCTGAATGATTTTTGAAGGACCACAGAAAGATGCTGCAGTTTAGCTGCCTAATTAATCACTCTTTACTGCTGCTTTACCCATTGGAATTAGGGTAGTCAGGAGTGCCTTGCTTCTTTTGGCACTACAGGCTTCCATTTTTCTGGACTTGGGTGTTAACAGTTAATATTTTGGTCCAGCTGAAAGCCTTGGGAGTTTCAACTGTGATGGATAGATTTGCAATTCTGTGTTGAAAGATTTGGGAGGGGTTAGGTTTATGCAAGCCTCATTATTTTTATGAAAATCAACTATTTCGAGTTCTAATTCAGTTTCTGGAAGGAAAAAAAGGGTGATTGAAAATGTCACACTAGTCCACTGAGGTCTCTTGGTGAAAAAATATGCAGAATGAAAGTGATTGTCAAGCAGAGTAAGGAAGACTTAATGAAAATGCTGCTCAGTGCAATTTCATGAATAAGCATCACAGAAAAAGTAGTCTTTGCTAATAATGGGAAAGTCCATATGTATGTGTTTGTCTTGTTCCAGTGTGAAAGAAAAAGTCATCATTCTGTCCCTTTTCTGTTCAGAAATGTCATTGGGTTTATTGTTCTGTGCTATTTTGAGACAAACATTGCAAATGCATCATCAGAGATTTCCGATTCTTTAACCTCCACAAGAGACCCCCATCCCTGATTCATTCCCAGAACTCTCCTCTAAACTTTTAATTGATGCTAATATTGTTTCTTATTTAATATTAAGAAAACTCAAGCTGTGTTAAAACCTTTGGCAAGACGGCTAAGTCACGTAAACTTATTTTTGTCCTGTCCCGTGGTGGGGAGTTCCTTATGTTATTGATAAGAGTATTTGTGGCAGTATGAGAAAAACAAAAGGAAAATAAAGCCATAATTTGCTTTTTCTCTGTATTAATCTCTGCGCTTCAGGCTTTCTCCTTGCTATGCATCTTCCTTTCTGACATAGGAGTGCAGGTATGATTTAAGTGAGTGTAAAATGGGGCAGCTGGGACACCCAAAGTGACACAGCAGGGCCGTGTGGGCATCGGCACAGCTGGATTTGCTTTGCCTCATTGCACAGAACCCCGTGTGGTGTCCATGCAGCCCAAGGTAAATGATCCCAGCGTTTGCAGTCTCCTTCCATGAGAGCTTAGCTGGGCAGTTCAGGAGTCTTTGAACCCTCTCTAATTCTACAAAATACTTCTGGTGGTGCTTGGTGTGCTCGTAACCTCTCAAATCATCCGTGCTGACACCTGTGTGCTGCAGACCCCGGTGTTTCCAGAGCTTTCCCCATGGCAGTGATCCTTGTTAACATTTTTGCAATATCAAAATACATAGGAACTGTTATGAAATATTTGTTATTTTTAACTCTGGGTTAACTTCATTTTATTAATGTCAGTCCATGAACTTTAGTGGAATGCTTAATGTGGTCTAATATCCTTGGATAGTTTGTTCCTCTACTTTCCCCCCCTTCCTTAAAGCTAAATGTTCTTGCTTTCCTATTCTGTTGTGTCCAAAGAATTGTCTGAAAAAGCAAATACACTGCTGTGCTGTGAGGTCAGTGTGTACTCACACAAAAATCTGCAAGGTAGGGCTGGAAATAAAGGAAAGATCTTTTCCAAGGTAGATTTTTTTGGTAAGATTTAGAGAAATTCAAAATACGGAAGAAGCCTTTGTCACGCTGTGCTGTGTTTCTGGACTGAGATTTTCCCAGTGAAACTGTGATTTAAGATGAGGGCAGAATTGCCAAAGCAAAACTCTTTCAAAAGTACCATCTCTCTTGGTTTGTACAGCAGTGGCATATGTTGAGTTCCCTTGTCCTTTACAAACCATAGCACATACCACTTTTCTTTTTAGGCCTTATATGTAAACGGACTTAAAATATAACATGCCTGGTTTGTACCAGGTGAAAGGTACAGCAAGAGTAACCAAGTAGATGGTTGACCTACTTCTTTTGCATATAGGCATGGCAATGTTTTGTCTGTTACTGGGAAAATACAATGTTTTAATAGTTATGATAGCACAGTTAAATTATCAGCGGGCATTTGGTATAGGGAAATATAAATCACTTGTGTTAGAGCTGTTCCAATATTCTAGCTGCTTTCTAAGTGAGGCAAATGAGGTTATTTAAAATGCTGTAAGGCATGTCCCATGACCAAACCTATTTTATGGATTTTTCTATTCAGAACCATTAAAAAAATAATATAAAACAGCAACGTAAAATGTTAATATGTAGGTTTGAAGGATTGTTTGTCCCAGGTTACAGAGTGTTCAGTATGAACAGATAGCTTGGGAGAATTACCCTTCTAATGGTGATTTGTGGCCACTTAACAACATGATAAACACAAGGGTTGCATTGGCATCATGTTATTGATGGCACATGTTGGAAGGGATAGGTCATTCCCTTCATTAGTTGCACCAACACTGCACAGTGTGAGATGATGGGAGGACAGGATGACTGGTCGCTGTGACACGGGAGGACTTCTGAAAGAAGCCATGGCAATTCAGAGGGATTGCTGAGGAGGTTCTTCCTCAGAGTGGGCCAAAGCAATGCGGTTTCCATAGGTGTTACATCTTTTCTTCTTGCTTTCTCCACCCTTTTTAAAGCCTGTTCCAGTTCTTTTTGTCTCCTCTGAACAGCTGATGCCTGTTGTTTAGCTGTGCCGTGGAGATCAGCTGTGCTGAAAGCTGTGAGCCAAGAGGAAAAACTTTATCTTCCA
The DNA here is from genome assembly GCA_013400415.1 of Scytalopus superciliaris. Classification (NCBI taxonomy): domain Eukaryota; kingdom Metazoa; phylum Chordata; class Aves; order Passeriformes; family Rhinocryptidae; genus Scytalopus; species Scytalopus superciliaris. The sequence continues at coordinate 770,243 of VXBX01008695.1, read as the reverse complement.
GTTCTATTTCAGATTTTCATGGCAGCAAGTGTCCTAGGAAATCTGCAGGAGAACACTTTTTCCTTGTAAATACTGCATGATCTAGGTCATGTTTTCTGTTCTGGTGTCAGGTATAAGTGGGGCAAGAACAGCAGGAACCTGAGGCTGAGGTACTTGCAGGTCTCTTGTAGTGCCCCAAACCTTTGCCCAAAGTCTTGCTTCAACCAAATGAAGTGCTTAAAAGGTTGCAGTGCTTTTGGGAAGTGAGCAATGGTTTAGCCTCTTGGGGAAGCTCCCTCTAACATTCTGTGTTTGTTAGTTCAGCAATAAAAGCTTAATTCATGGTGGTTTCCTGCAACTGGCAGCTCTCCCACAGTGACACATCTGGATGTGACCAAAGCCATGTCACAGTCGTGTGTTTGCTTTTCAGCACAGCTGGCACATCTGAGCATGCAGTGGATAAATTCTTAGTGGGTAGGTGTCTTCTCTATCTTCTGGAGGGGATGAAGGAAGAGAGGAAGTCTTTCTATCTTATGTGTGTAAATACAAACATAGTAAGCAAAATAAAGTGATTAGAGACACAACGCTAAATATTATTCACTGGCAAGCTAGAAAACATGAATATCTACACTGTGGAAGTTCCTCCTCTCGAAGGGTTAAAAATAAAAACAAAACTAAACAAACTCCACTAAACCCCACCAAACAAACAAAAAAGACCCCTACCAACAATGTTCCTGGTGACATTTTTTCCTATCTTAAGTCAGTGACCTCTTCCCTGCATGTGAGGAGTGAGACAGTGAGGCTTGGAGGTAGCACAAACTACTTTAGGTTATCATATCATAGCTGCCTGTGCAGTATGCCATTGTTTTCAGGAGAAAAATCACTTTGATTTAATTTGTCACTGTTGTTCTTAAGAGTTCTGTACATCCTCCGTGAATAGTTTCAAAAAGCTTACTGAAATCAAAATACTGCTCACTGGAAAACTTAATTACTTATCGCTGAAGGAGACTTTGCAGAAAAAAGTATTTTTATTTTTTTTTTAACTCCCAGCTGTTTCTGTACTGAAGAAGTTGAACAAAAGGATTTTTAAATTATGTTTTTTTTCGTGAAAAATTTGTTTTGACTGTTCATGCAAAAGTGGTTGAATCAATTTCTTCCAAGTACCTAGAAAAATCCAGCTTAGGACACAGCCTGATATGTGGAAATTTCAGAGTATATTGAGACTGAGTTAATCTTAAATAGAATGTTGGGGTTTTAGACAATCTTAAAGTTACTTCTCTGCATGCTTCTCCATCCATAATACAAATCTGAGAGAATTTGGTGTAATATTAATCTGTAAAGTTTCATTCAGCAAGAACATAGGTTGATGAAGGGATTGTATTAAGTTAAATAACTTGCTGAATGGGGGTCTCAAACATTAAGTAACAGTAACTTTTTTAACTTAAATGTGTGAAAATTAACTGGGGCAATAGGCAATGTTTTAAACTTTTAATGCTTTTTGCCATTTTCCCTTTCTGCCAGTTGCAGCCCGTTATGAAATGGCCAGTGTCTCTTAGTGATTCTGTGGGCCATACAGATCATACTCATGGAAAATTTCTTAATTTTACAGCTGTTTCAATAGCTGATAGTTCTGCTGTCACTGGTCTGATTTATGTACCCAGTTTGACAGGGTGAAGGGATTCTCTGTCTCTGAAGCTGGAATGCCATTGGTGCATGCAGATTTTATACCCAACATCTCTTTACATCACTAGAAAAGCAAAACACTTTTTTTTCAATTTTTTTTTTTCCTCCAGTATGCAGGAGAGGTTCCTGCTCCTGAGGTGTTTATCCTCACCTTTAAAGATAAAACCACTTCAGTGGGCATCTCAATCTGAATATACTTTACTGCTGCCTGACACGTGATTAGAAGAGGACCCACCAGTGCAGTAGGTTGGGGTGTTAACAACCTTTTGACATACATTAAATAACATTTTTATTACTAAAGTGCAACCAGGCTTTTCACAGCTCTGCTGTTGTCCCTTTCTCTGGCTTCAATACTGAGATGGGACTTGCCCAACTGCATCAGACTTGATGTCACTCCATCCCCAGCCCTAACACTGGTGTGTCTGGGTGATTCAGAGGTGGCAGTTCTAGTACTGAGCTATTGAAAAAGAGACAAAAGCCTTTGCTAATGATTTGGGGCATCATGTTGAAGATACTTAGGCTTCTTTACTTTTTGTTCTTAAATAAAGGAGCAGTGGCATTTTCTTCAAATTTGATGCTTATTAATATATAGATTACTGGGCAGCTGATCTCTGATGTACTCCTAATGAATCTATTAACAATTTGTCAAACCTCTGCCAACAATTTCACAGTCTAGGGCTGGGATATTACTTCTTTTTTCCTCTAATTTTGAAGGCTGGTTAATTAGAACACTTGGATAATGAAATGCTGTTAATAATTGAACTGCTCAAGAGACCAGTTTTGCAAATAATTTCTAGATCAGGAATTGAATAAAAACGTTTTTGTGACCAAAACCTTTTCCCCCAAACAAAGCAAGATGTAGGAACCCTGCTTTAGGCTTGCAGGAACCTCATAGAAGGGATAATCTCCTGAGCTGTGAGAAGTCTGTGCTTCCCTGGCACCACAGCTGTCCCCTAAACCTCAGGTGGCTTTGTCAGCCTCTTTCTCCCCTTCTCCTGATGTCCCTTTTTACTTATTTCAGATAATTAAATATTCATTTGGCTGAATATTTGATAGGGAGAGAGAGAGACTGATGATTTTTTTCAGCATGTGGGAGACTCAGGTTCCCTGTAACAGTCCCTGAGTTGTCTGTATGAACTAGAGCGGCTTCAACAGGACCAGACTGAGAGACACAAATTCCTCAACCTGCTAGGTAGGGAAGTGCTCTTGAAATATGTGGGGAAAGGAATTTAACTCTGTTCTTCACCTTATACCATGTGTGCTCTTCTGTCATACTGAAGGAATGTTTACAAAGATAATGTGTAAAAAAATACCTGGGGGTTCTCACCAGATTTTAGAAGACCCTTCTCTCATTTGACTTGATTCATGTATCTCAAGCTTCCAGTCTATCCCAGCAGAAAGCTTTATTTTCTCTGTGACAGGAGAAGGAACATGTGTGAGTTGGAAAGAGATGTCAACAGGTCACCTCTGAAACTGGTCAGTGTCAGTAAACCCCCTGACTGATCTGCTGTGCGCTGCCCTTGCAGCTGTGCCTGTGGCTAGAAAGGAGTCTGGGTTTTGGGCAAGGTTGGGTGTAATTTGATTGGTTGCTCCACGAGAGCTTCTCTTTCTTTAGTCTGCTGGGTTCAGTGCAGTGTCAATCAAATACGCATAAGGTTTTCTGTTAGATGTTGAGCTGCTTTTTAATCTGGGTTTAATTGAAGACTATTGCATATTAATGATGCTGTTTTGCTCTCTCCCTGGAAGTTAGATCCAAGATGCTAAAAGGCAATATTCACTATCTCTGGTACTTGTTTAGAGTTTTCCTTTGGGCTGGAAAAATAAGCTTTGTAAGAAGAAAGAGTGTGTTTCATATAATGAATCAAATCAGTCTCTCAGGAATGTTAATGAGTCTAATTACTAAAAATTATGTGATGCTTAATTGTTTTAATAATTTGGGAGGAGCTGGTGTTTTATCTTGACTGCAGTAAGCAGTTTTGATGACATTTAAGAAAACCTTTTCTTCAGGGAAAGGGTGAATCCAATTTCCGTTTATTCTTTCATTTGCTTTTGGTTCCGGGCAAATATTTTCAGATTATTGTCAAACAATTAAGGTAGGATTCTGTTTTGGTTATCACAGAATATTAATTCCCTAAGATATTACTGTACACAAGTGAAGATTAGATAGGCTTGGGTAAAGGGCAGGTGTCTTAGTGATGTCTGGCTTTTTTTTTTTTTTTTAATGATATACCCTAGAACCTTTGTTCTGATCTTTTCAAATCACATGGAGAAAATATTGAATCTAGTTTAGAGACGGGCAAATAGTTATGACCTTCATTTGAGGCATTAAACCTTTGTTTTGGAACCAAGCTTTTGTTAGGTTGAAGTGCTATAGTTAGAATTTAGAATGAAGTTGAGACTCGACTGAAGCAAGTACATGAATTCCCTTTACTTTTGATGGAACTCATTTAATAGTCACCCAAGGTGGTGATTCACCAACCTCTTGGAGGAAATGGCCTCTTTCAGGGTCTCGAAGCCTGAGGAAAAACATCATCGTTCTTCCTTGTGAGACATTCCGGAGCCCAAATGTGTCAGTGTCACTGGTTTATGTGATTTGTTGGAGCATCTGCAAGTTGCTGGGGGTGCCACACTGACCATTGGCTGGGACTGACCCAGCACTGGGGTTGAAGCTCTGGGGTTGGAGGGAGCTCTTGCATGTTTGTCCTCCAAAACTGGAGCTGTAGCTGATACAGTGTGTATTCAAGTGCTGCTCTGTGCCAGTGCATTCATCACTTCATACCCTCAGTTTCACTGGGTTTCTTTGGTCCACCTTTTGTGAAGTCACTTAATATAGATCAGAGATAGAATAAGGGATTATACATTTTTTTAGTCCCTCTGTGTTTGATGCCCAAATAAATAACAATAGCTGAGAATAATTTAACCATTGTATGCCTTTGACGAACAAATAGGTAGCATAATTTTTTTCCTCTTGGCTAGTTGTGTTTGGTCTGGCTGTTTTGTTTCATGTTATTCTGTTTGCAGAGCCAACTTTGCTGATGCTCCTGTACCTATTTCCAAGGCCAAGCATCTTTGTCTTTACTTGCTGTATATTTTAGCTCTGACCATGAATCAGATGCATAATTGTATCTCATTACTTAAATCACCAGACTCTGTTAACTACAAAGGCTTTTTTTTTTTTTTTTTTTTT
>VXBX01008695.1:703960-740400 GCA_013400415.1 Scytalopus superciliaris | reverse complement strand
CATCCCTGACTTGGCCATGCTGGTCCTCATGCAGCAGGATGATCATTTTGAGGAACTTGGGAGTACATCCCAATCATTCCAAAATCTGCCAGAGGCCCTTTCTGCTCACTGTGTCGAAAGCTTTGGTGAGGTCAACAAAGGTCACATAGAGACCTTTGTTCTGTTCCCTACACTTCTCTTGCAGTTGCCTGAGAACAAATACCATGTCTGTGGTACTCCTGTTGGCTCTGAAGCCACATTGGCTTTCAGGTAGAAGTTCCTCTGCGATGGCGGGTACTAATCTGTTCAAAAGTATTCTTGCAAGGATTTTACCAGCAATGGAGAGCAGAGTAATACCTCGGTAATTTGAGCAGTCCGATTCCATAAACATTTAGGCAGGACCAGGCTTTAAGGCTCATTCTTTGTATAACCAACATGTGGAGAGAAAAACATAATGCTCTAAGAAATTCAAACTTTTCTGGAAAAACCATGGCTATAAAGGATTTCAGCAACTTCAGTTCCATAGAAGTTAGGATGGATTTGTGTGTCACCAGGAGTGAGGTGGTCAAGAAATACCTTAGCAAGGGTATGGTTGGTGTATATTGTGTGATTTGCAAGATCTTACAAGTATAAAATACTCTGGCTTGCAGAATTTCACAACAGTTAATGTTGCTTTGAGAGTAAATATTTTTGATAGTTAAAATAGAGATGTGATTTAGCTCCGAGTGAAGCTTGCATAAGGAAGCAAGTAATACTTGAAACAAATCATCTTTTCCCTTACATGCTTCTAATCATATTGCTTTCTGGGAATTTCCAAAAAATTTAAGTTTGGATTGGACCTTTTCCTTCCTCCTTCTCTTATTTGTCCACACAGCTGCATGCACTGAGGAAGATTATTTTGCAGGAAGGGTTACTATTTTATGAAGTAGGTTTGTTACTTGTTTGTTCTTGGAGTTTCCACATTAAAATAAAACACTGATAAATTTGGGGTTTACAGTGTCTGCAGTTGCAGCCAAATGCTCTGTGAAACTCTCTGATCTTACAGGTGTTCTTAGAGTAAAACTTGTATTCTCATTGCTTTTTCCTTTCCTACCAATTTTCCTTAATTGGGTATAATATTCCAGTTCTCAGCCAAGCCATTACAAGTGTCCTTCACTATCCCGAGTGATGTCCTGGAAACTCTGGGGGCTTGAGACCCCACTGAAGGGGTATTGCAACTCCAGGGATGGACACTGGGGAAAGGATTACATTTTCTGCCAGATCACACATGGATTTTCTGAGTCTCATGATGGATCTGGCCACTTTCTATTCCTTATCTTAAGGCCGTACTGGTTCTAACAGAGTAAAACATATTAGTGTTGGTATTAACTATAGGTGAAGTGGCAGCCAAAATCCTGAACTGTATTAAAGTGGGTTTAGCTTAATCTGTATATTTTAATGTTCTGCTTTTTAGTTCATAAAGAATTTATGGGTTGTCTGGACTGACCCCAGCAGCTGAAGAGACAAAATCAGTCATAGCTGATGCTTTTTTATTGCTGGTGTATTTAAGATTGCTGCTTAAAGACCAGGAGCCCACTGAAGAGGTATTGTTAGCTGTTACGATTTGAGGTAGGCACAGTGTAACACCAGGTTACATTTTGTGAAGTTTTTTAGACACTGGTTTTGAAGGAATAATTTGAAGGAGAGAAATGAGACAGCTTTGTGCCTCCCTTGCTGGTAGCCGGCCAAATCACCTCAAATATATTCCGTGTACAGCCTAAACCACAGTATTTTGACGTATCATTAGTCAATGTGCTGCTATTTTTACGAGTGCTGCTTGCTGTTACAACATTTGTAAAATGAAACATTTTCTTCTTGAGAAGAAAAGCCAGAACCTTGAGCAGTGCTCTCCATCCTGTGGCCACGGGATCCAGCAAGCTGCAGCCAGGGTTGCTGTCACAGCAGCCCACATGCCAGGCGAGGCGAGGGCTGATGTTGCCTGCGGTGTATGGACTGAGAAAGGTCAAGGGCCGCTGCTCAATGGCATGTTCAAGCTATTTCTCTTGTTTATTATTAGAACAGCTCAAAACCTGACTGAAAAGTCGCTTGTGTTGGCCTTCCTTTTTTTGTGTTTGCTTCCATTTGGTATTGCTGGTTTTGCCTGGCTCAACCCCTCTGTCCAGGGCAGTGTGTGCCCCCTTCACTGAGCTGGGGACGAAAGTCTTGACTATCTAGTCTGGAAGCTCCAGAGAGAGTCTCCTACCCTATTTCTGTCACCAGCTAGACCAGGAAGGCTTGTGCTGCAATTGCCCTTCCATTCCTTCCTGGCTATTGTTGAGAAAATGAGCAGCGTTGTTTATTGACCGAATAATAGACCAGAAAAGATTCATGGGATGGAGAAGTTGATGGCCTTTGGAAGTTATGGATTAAAAATCAATTAGGAAATGAGAAATGAATACAAAGAATAAAAAAGCCATTCTCTTGATGAGAGAGGTTAACAGTAGTATTAAGGGGAGCAGTGTCAGGACCAGTTTTGCTCCATATATTTAACAGCATTTCCAGCACTGCAGTAAAGAGGGTTATAATTTGCTGATGACTCAGAATGACTGACAATATATATAAACTTCAAAGACTTTAGATAAAAATTGCAGAATCCACAATGGAATCACGTAAATGACTAAACCATGCATGGGTTCTTAATTAGTTGTAACTCCTTGGGGAAAAATTTGCTGAAAGTGATTTTTGGATGGCTTCTTGGAAACAGTGCTGGCTGGAAAGGCAAATCAAATGCTCAGCTGGGTGATGTGTTCTTTAGGGGGATAGATAATGTGAATACTGCTATCAGATGGAACAGTGAGTTACCAAAAAGATACAGCAGAAGTAGTAGAGATTAGTCAAATATTTAAAATATTATGAACATGGGTGTATTTGATATGTTCATGAATATGAAACGTATTTATAAAACACACCTCTTTCATCATAAAGCAAGATGTTTGGATTGGGAGAGCTCTTCACTGTGCAAGGGTAAGTCTTTCCTAAAGCCTCACACATTGGGAAGAAGCAATGGAGACCAGGGAGAGAAAGGCTGCACAAGAGAAGTGAGAAGGCTGGTTGGTGCCTGGAGCAAATCCCACAAGGATAAGGAGGGTCTGTAGTTCCTTTTATGATTAGCACTGGGTGGTTTGATACACATTCCTTTTTGCCTATTTGGCAATTACTGTTATTCTGATGCAATTCATTGTTTTCAACAGATCTCTAGTTTATGAGAAACCCCAAAACCACACCTCTTGCCAGCTTGTCCATAATTTTCTCTGTAGTTGTGCGGAGAGTTTGCTGCAGAGTGTTTGAAGGGCCACGCTGGGTCAGGCCAAATGTCACTCTCAGTGCCCTGCCCTGGCTTTGGCTGAGAGCTGATGCTCAGTGAGGAGTGTAAGGACAGGGGAAGGATTTGTCAGAACACTTCATGGCTCAGGGAATTTGTGATCCACAAATTTTATCTTCTTGCTTTAAATCCCTCATTGGCTTTTTCTCAGGTGAATTCATAATATTGAGTTTCCAACTCCCCTAAACTTGTCTTGTTTGTGTGGCATCCACGCTACTTTATGTGAGGAAGCATCTCCTTTTGTGCCTTTTGACCTTTCAACTTGCTGATTTCAGCTGATATCCCCTATTTTTGTTGTCCACCCCCAAGTTTTGAGTTGAAGGACCCCTAGTCTTTACTGTTCTAATGCAATGTAGCATCACTGTGTGCCACGCTATAACAACACAGTTTTATTGTGCTGGGTATTTCATTGCAGTGCTTTGCTGATGTGTAAAGGGGACAATGCACATGCTTTAGCTGAAGAAACTGTGTTTTGTTGTTCTTTTTCTTTTTTAACTTCAGCTGTTTGGTTTTTTTAATATAGAATTAGTCTTGATAATCTGTTGAGTATAATGTAGTTCTACTTAGTGCTATATTGCAAATGATTTAGCATTGTAATTCAAGGCTACAATGGGATTATTATCCAAATATATTTCTTTTCTCGCAACTGGGTAAGTCTTGACTATAACAGTAATTTTTGAATATTACTTGATTCTTGAGCTGATGGTTAATAATGTCAGCTTTTAGGGAAATAAACACTGTGTCTCCATCTACTGGAAAAATACACGAAGGGACCTACACATTTTGCCCATGTCTAATCTCCTCTTTGCTAGCTAATGTGGCAAGATTTTAGAAAACATGGGTGGGAGAAAACATGGGTGGGAGGTCTGTCAGATGTGGGTGGTGCATGAATGAGTCCCAGTGAGTAGGGTTTGAGGGGAGAGAGGGACAGACAGGGATGGAGAGACACTCTTTCCAAAGAACAAATGTGCAAAAGGTCAGAGAAAATGTGGCAATGCCTATAGGAGCAACAATAAAATCCCTTAACTAGTTGAAGGAACATTTAAAGGACTGGGGAAACAGATGGTGCATAAGTTAAAACTGTACAGGAGCAACTTACCTTCTGCAGCAATCTCAGCAAGACAGTTATTTCCGTGGTTGTTACTCTCTCATTCAATCACAACATGCAATTACTACAGCGAACCTTCTGTCACATTGCACACGTTTTCACACTTGTCAGAGGAAAAGTCATAGATTAAACAATATGGTTTAAAGTACTGTTTAGTTATGAATTTCATAACTGTATTTGAATGCAAGACAGAAGCGTTCTGTTGGAGCAGACCTCAAAAGAATAAGAACCAGGGGAGTGTTCCTGGGGGGAAAAACAAGCAGCACTGGCCATACAGACCCCATTAACACAAATGGAAATGTATTTGTGTTACTGCCTTTGCAGCAGTCTGAAAACACAAGCAATTAGAGCCCCATCCTGGAGTCACTGCATGTGCAGAACAGTCAGAAATCAATGGGTGCTTGAGAAACAACAGAAAGAACTGGGGCCTTAATGTTGCACTACCATTTGCCCTTGGCTTTGATACAGTTTTTACCATAGCACATGGTACAAAATCTTTTAGTTATTTCTTAACTCTCTTCCAGGTGTTTGAAAGGAAGAAACTGTAAAACCATTTAACTATGTTAAACCATTACCATCCTCAGATTCAAGTTTTTAATTTCATTCATTTTCCTTCCTGCTTTGAGATTTTTTGGTATGGGTTGGTTTTTTGTTAGGTTGTTTTTCTGTTTGCTGTTTGTTGGTTTCTCGCCCTGCTGTGGACTGTATTTGTTCTCTAGAGCTGGTATCTATTTGGCATACACATAGTTGTAGATAGATCTATCTCTATATCTATTTATCTCTGCATCTATCTCTCTATCTATATATATAGGCTGCTTTTGTCTCTCGTGCTAAATAGTTTGCATAAATGATAAAGTATTAGTAATGCAAGTGGTTGTTCCTTGTAACGTTTCTTGAATAATAATGTGTCTCTGGTTAAGATCTTTTCATGTCTGTCTTTGCTTTAAAAAAAATTCAAAGCAACAGCACAAGGATCTCAATATGCTTTTTTTTCTGAAAAAAAATGAAAAGGGCATCTGGGGGTAACTCAACCAGAAAAGACAGGGAAATCAAAGTGATAACTGTATTTTTCTGTTCCATTTTTGATTATGCTTTGCAGTTTTCTTCATTTGGAAAACACATATTTAAAAGAAGAGAGAGGCCTTTATGCCTTTTTTCCACTTCTGTTGTTTCTGCTGTTTTAAAAATATATCCACTAGTTATTTCCATACTAAACATTTGAAAATGGGAAGAATTTGACAAGGCATTAAGTGTTACTGGAATCCAATACAAAAACCTGCCTGGATCATTATATTAAACAGGAGGACATGGAAAATTAAAGTTGCACTTCCATTTTAAATTGTTAACCTTGTATTTTTGCAGCAGCACCTCTCAAGAGAAGGAATAAATGTGTATAAGAGAATGGAAGCTGAAAGAACCTGAAGAAAATAGACCTATTTTTTTCAGATTTGGGGTTTTTTTCTTTCTACTTTTCCCATATGTGCGGTGGCCTTTCTTGCACTGACATTGAAGTTTTATTGAGACAAATCCTGACACATTTACTGGTGCCAAGTGAAGCATTAGGCAGATTCATCCAACTTGATAGCAACACTGTTGGGGTTACTCAGAACGAGGAAATGTGTCAGAACCTGCAAACCTGGCTTGGCCTCCCTTCAGGACTCTTCATTTTGCGAGCGCCCTGTTGAATTCAGCGCCACTGCTTTTTCCAAAACCTTTTCTCACTGTGTTTTTTTCTGAACCAACCCCATTGGACCAGAATTGAGGTACCCAGACTTGCTGACCCATTTTTTTGGCAATACTGGTGCAGCTTAACTTGTTTATTTGTCTCATTCAACAGCAGCTTGAAAGAGGAGAATCGGTGGGTACAGGGTTTGGATTGCAGTGGAAGCTGAGGGTTTCTTGCTGCCTGAGATGGCTCTGAATCAAGCCACAGATGGTGGCGAGGTTCCCGTAGCTGCTGCTCTCCTTGCACAGGCATTCCAGCAATGCTGACAGCGAGGCAGGGCCTTAGGAAAAATCGTAAAGTGGATCCGAGAGCAGATGTGCCCCAGCTGTAAGGGAAGTGATAATGGAAGCAGTGAATTTGGAGCGGGGCGGATGGCGGCAATCTGTCATCGGGAGGGAGTGTGCGGAAGGATGGAAAGGAAAAAACTACACAGTGGGGTGACAGCAGAAAATAAATAGGGAGGGGGGAAATACTGGGATGAGGGGCCTCACAATAGCCATAGGAACATCTGTAGGAAACGTGCTTGGGAACAGTAGAAAATAAGTTAAAAAATACTAATAACCTCCTTGGTGTTCAGAAAAGAGTCTCAAGTTGTCTTTATGGTGATTTATGTTACCAGGCCTCCTCCACAGAATTACAGTTGTGTTATCTGCAACTGCTGTTATTTATTCGGGATAAAGAAGGCAATTTTGACTGTGTTCTTCCTTGACATTTCCCAAGGTCTACTCCTGTCTCGTACCTTTCATCATCTTGTACTTCAAGGCGTCTCTCTTACCTCTCCCCAAAAGAAACATGCATTTCAGTCGCTCACTCTGGACCAGAGTGACACAGACCTTACAGGTTAGGAGAGATCAATTGCATAGCCCTGCTCCTCTTCACCTGGGAGGATCTTTGATGTGTTGACAAGGCTGGAATCCAAATCGGACATTAACCCACTGTGTTGCAGTGGTTAAGGTGGCAGGGAGGATATAAAACAGCATCCTGCCCAACAAGGTATTCTCCCTTTTTCATTTTACAATCTGTGTCAATGGCAGTTGGAACTATTAGACCTGCATTAAAATTACATATTACTTATATAAATGGGAGCTATAAATATCACAAATAGTAAAACTAAAATTGCACTGAGGTTCAGGAGACAGTGTGTCTAAAACCTACAAAATTAAGGGCATTTAGAGGAAAGCCTCAATATCCATCTGCCCTTAATTTACCTCATTATTCTTGGTTGTCAGAGTATGATTTCAGTACTACGTTAATGTCATTTAATGACTTTTTCTTGCAAGGTTGGCTCAGATCTGAATCAAACCACAGTAAAGGTGCAGTGATATTTCCTAGGGTATGTTGGTTTATATGAATCAGTAAGGACGGGCTACCACTGAGGGATGAAGCAGTTATTGTCACTGTGGTCAGTAAATACTTTTGTCACTGAATGTCTCCTTTCCAATGTTTTTATATTAATGTAGTCCAGTGGGTTCTTAGTCTTTTTTCATTTGCAAAGACTGTAAATGTAAAGCTAGTATTGCTCTGTAGCTGTGGCATAATATTGACTAGAATGAGACAAAACCTAGACGCTAAAACTGAGCTCGTTAAGAAGGTATTAGTCAGTGTTAGTGATCTGCATGCTGGAAGTGCTGATGCTGGATTAGGTGTGTCCTCTGCTACCAGCCCGTATGGGCTCAGGCCAGGCTTGAAGTGCCTGTGTTTTCTGAGCACAAGTTGTGGCCCAGCATTGGCATCCCCTGGAGTGGAGATGTCCCTGGACTGAGGAGCCTACACTGGGGTAACAGATCTGATTCTCCCAGCTGTGCTCCTGGAAGTGAGACCAAGACACAGAACTGAGGATGCTGTGTAGTTCTTGATTAGCCCTTTGGAGAAACAGAGTGGATTCTCTGGCCTGGAGGTGCCTGCTCAGTGCTGGCATGTGAATATCCCTGTTTGAGGCAGGATTGTGCCAGTCAGACCCTTTCCTGGACTGTTTTAAGCTCTCCTTTGCCATCACACCTGTGAGGCTGACTACCATATAGGATCATCTTGTGAAGCTGGAGAAGTCTGGCTCAGCGTTTTTCAATAAAAGTAAATTTATATTAAATCAATGGAAATAATATTCCTGTGGTTAGGACTCAGGAGAGAAGAGAGAGTTCCTGAATCTGCTTTCTGGCGAGCACATATGATTTCCTGTGCTCAGGGGAAGATTTGTTTCACCTAAATTTAGCTTGGGTATCTAGCTTCCCTCTGTAGTCAGCAGTTCCCCACGAGAGCCATTCATTTGACCTGAAACAGCTGAATTACTCTCTTTATTAACTGGAGAGAGAATCTGAGACCAGAAGTCCAGCCTCGAAATGGCTTGGCAGAGATGAAGCTGGATCCCAGCTTTCCTCTTAGCAATACACATGTAAGATGAGGTCTGTGGATCCCATGGGATCTTGTCAGTAGGAATATGCCAGTGGGGGTGAGATGCCCAAACACTGCCATGCAAGGGGCCTGAAGGAATGGAATCCCTTAATACAACAAGGGTTTTCTAAGTGAGTATGATTAAACAGCTATTATTAGTCTTCTGAAAACAGTCAATAACCTTCATATAGAAAAAAAAAAAGTAATAATGGGTGTATCTGTGTTATTCTTGTGAGGGAAGTTGCATTTTCAAGCTGCTCTTCTCCAAGTAATTAGACACTGAGAGTTCAGGGACTCTTGAGGCAACTGCTCTGTGCTCTGCAGCACCGAGGGGGCGATGCAGTGTGGGGCACGGAGGTCAATGTTCCTTTATCTTCTGGAAAAAGGCAAGAGGATTTTTAATTTCTTGTTCTTCAGCATGAAGGAAACTCATAACTGTTCTTTACTGGGGCTAAAACCGTGTCACAGATGTGGTTCAGAATCAGTTTGTCGTTGGTTTCAAGAAAAAATAAATCTCTTCTAAATTCTCATTTGCTGTTTTATTCTTTCCTTATCTGTGGTTTTGCTGCTTTAAGTGGTGTTTCAACTGCAATGGCTTCTGAACGTTCTAGACAGATGCTGTCTTAGAAACCCAACAGTTGTCTTTTTGTCTATTTTTTTTTTTTTTTAAATTGCTGTTCAAGTGGTGGACTGGAAACTGGCTGAGGTGCTGGGATTTACAGGGTTGTGCTCAGTGGCAGAAGGTCCAGCTGGAGGCCAGTCAGGGGCTGTGTACCCCAGGGGCCGATTGCTGGTCCAAGGCTGTTAAAGATCTCCCTTAGTGACTCAGATGATGGGGAAGAAACCACACTGGGGAGTCTTCAGACAATACCAAGCTGGGAGGACCCGTGTTTAAACATAAGATATCACTTACTTAGTCTCTGGTCAAACAGCAGAAGTTGCCCACAGTGGTGGAGTCTCCATCCTTGGAAATATTGCAACATTACTGGCCATGGTGCTGGGTGACTGGCTTTAGATGACCCTGCTTTGAATGGTTGGGTTGCATATCTGAGTATTCCTAAATATAAAGGATGATGATTTTTAAAAATGCGTGCCAAACTGTTGGTTTGTAGCTCCCCTATAAACTCTTCATTCTGACTACAAATATTCAAATAGTTTAGGAAAAACCCAGGCAAGCCTCACCCCACAACTGAGTTTGTATGTGGAAAAAGCAAACAATTCGACCAACTTTCGGTTCAGACCTTTATCCAGGCAGTTAATTGAGCTATTGCTTTTAATTACTGAAAGATGATAAATTTGAAAATTTTAGAATAACAATTTGGTGAAATCCCTCAAATAGTAAATTGTCTTAATTCCATACTACAGTTCTGTATTGTCTTGTGTAGGCTACTGTTGCAGCTGGTTTCGGTGTCTTCAATGCATAAAGTTAGAATACATACATGCTAAAAATAGTTTGTAAATCTTGGTAGTGATTCCTTTGATATTTTTTCCCCATACTCATTGTTCAGTCTGCATTGTTTAGTCGAAAATTTTGATTATTTCAATAAAATTGTCATTCATTGCATAAGATGACACATAATTTGATAACGAGAACATTGCTATGTTTTTGGCAAACAGGTCATCAAAGGAAGAGCCTCCCCTGGAGGGCCCCGCTCTGTTTAGTTTGGTTAACAGGAAAGATTAAAGATCTTCTTTTTGCCCTTTTAACCTCTGGGGTGGCCTCTTTCAGTAGCTGTCCTTTTGTGTAAATAAACAGAAAAACTGCAGCCTTGGCAGTAAATACTTACCTGGAGCAGCATTGCCAGCAAGGAGGGGGAAACTTGTGGAGATCCTCTGAAAGCCTGACAGACATTTGTTTTGGATTTGTGTGTTTTCTGAGTTATGATGAAATTCTCTGTGTGCTTTTTGCAAATCATTTTAACTAAACAGGAGTCCTTCAATCAGCTGTCAGCATCTTTGTGGCAGGTTTGCTCTCTCAACAATCACTTGCCACACAGCTGTTAAATTTTTATTTGGTTATTGTTCTGTATCATTTTCTAAACCCGTTGTCCTTTTGTTCAATATGAACATATATTTTTGTAAATGAAGGTGCACAGAGGAGCCCTGAGCCGCAATGTGGGGGGGGATCTTTAATGTTGGATCTGAATCTGAACTTCAGCTGTAGTTGCTGGACCAGCATCCTTTGGGACCCTCCCTATTGCTGGTGTGTGAACTTTAAGGCTTGTAAAATAGCTGGGTGCTTATGTTTCTACCAGAAAATTCCCTCCAACTTCTTTTTGGCACTGGCATGCCCAGTGTTTGACTCTGATAAAGAGAACCTGCCAGTGTGTGAGTAAGGGAGCTCCTACAAATGCCTAAAGGCTTGTGTGTGACCTGCTGTGTTCAAGACATTGACTCATTTTTGAGCCAGTAATTACTTTTGCATTCTTTAAAGGCACATTAATAAACCCGCTAATATTGTCTGTACTGAAAACTGAGTTTAAACATTCTCACACTCAATTCTTTCATTTGATTTCTTAACTTTCAGTGTAGGGAATTGTGTTGGAATTTTCTCTTTGTAACTTTGAGTGATAGTTACCTCCAAAATGTGTTATATTACAGTTCAGAATGATCACAAATATAGAATTAATGTCAGGAGATGGACTGGAAAATTACTTTTTAGTTTATTTTTCTTCCAGATAGTAATATAAGGATTTTTAAAAGGGAACAGGATAGTATTATAGTTAGTGGTTTATAAAATCATTTGATTTATAAGTTTAATCTGGTAAAAGCAGCAAAACTTGACTCTGAATATTTGATGTTACTGATATCTTAAATATGTGTATACGTACCCTGTGAGTACTTTGGGCAGCTAAAGAGATACAATAGGCCCTGAGTTTTATGGGTTTACTGTGTTTTTTGGAGTTAGGTGTTTTTATAGAGACTGTTATTTTGGAAGTCACTCAAGTGTTTCAGCTTTGGCTGATAAATGGAAATATCAGTAATGCAAGTGGCATGAAGGACTGGCCCTCAAACACAAGAATTGGTCCTCTTCATGAGATGATGCACTGAAATCAGAGAGGACTCATTTGAGTTGGATATTAATTTTGTCTGCTGCATTATATGCTGGAAGAGAAGCGCTTACCTTGCATGTGGCTTGGTTGTGGCAAAAACGACACTGGGAATGCCGAGCACTTAATTTGAAGGAAGTCCTTGCTCTGTGGAAGCAATTGCTAGGACTGCAGTAGGAGGCATCTGGTCGTGTAGACATAGCAATTGTATTCATCTAATGTATAACAGTTAATACATTGCAGCTCAGTGTGAACTAGAACCCCTTGATGTAGATAAGCCCTTAAGTATTTAAATGCCCAGGTCCTTCTCACTGAAATGTCTTAGAGTCCAACTTGGCCTCCGCGTGGTGACTATTGTAAATGTTCCTCATGAAGCTGCATTACATTTCATCCTAATTAGCACTGCTGCTGTAGCCTTAGTAAAGAAACATTGGATTAAAAAGAACCAGAGGCTGAGCGCCCACATCCTCTCCTACAGGAATTAAATCAATTTCAGCCTTACAGTATTCACAGAGCTGATTTAATTTGGCCTCTTTCTCTAGACGATTGCAGAACCGTAGTAGTAGTAGGAAGCTCTTGCCTTTTCTTACATATGTTTAACTCCAGAGTTGTGTCTGTTTTGGGTGCTGTCAGGGTAGCATTTCGTATTAGTCCCCAAGTATAGCAAACATGCTATTTCAGAGGCAAAGAAATTAAAGGTTCGTCAATAAATAGCAGTTACCAGCAACAAATTAAGATGAGAAATGCTTTTATTGTAGAAATAGGAATGAACGTTTCCTACTGTGAAACTGAATTTTTTATTGAAATCAGATATATAATTAAGTTATTATTGTGCACAGAAAAGGTTAGAAACCTTAACATCTTTTGTCCATAAGCCAAATATTGCAGTATGTTGATATCCATGCTGTGAATTCCCCATTACTGCTCTGCCAGTAATTTCAACCTGGCATCTAGACTAAATTGTCTCCCTAGGAGCCAAAAGGAAACACAGTTGATATGTGATCTCGGGCACGGGTCTTTCTTGAATGAATAAAAGCACTGTCACATTTTACGAAATTACGTCTGCTGGTTATGTGCTGTGATCATCTCTGAATGAGGGAGAGGGCAGAGCTCATCTGAGTTATGGCACAGACCCCTCTTCCAAAGGAGCTTGATGGGATTTTATACACTCTTGTACCTCCATTCCAGATATGTTTCAGCTGCATGACAGCAACTGAAAGCCAGGTAATGATTGTGATGTGTCTGCACAGTAATTTTAAAGTATTAAGAAGCACGCAGGACACACAAATTGCCAGCCAGTGCTCTGAGTGGCGTGTTCTGTGAGTGGAGATGAATGAATGCAACAAGTGTCTGCCGTGCAGTGCTGGAAATGAACTTGTCTCATCTTCTCCAAGCAAAGCTGGGAAGGAAGCCTGGTCCCCTGGAGCCCTCAGGCACTCAGCTCCAGGCCCCCCAGTGCTCAGCTGTGGTGCCAGATGCTGGCAGTGTGTGCTGAGCCCGTCCCGTAGTGCGGCCGCCTGTCTTGTAAATCCCTTCAACATCACCATCAGAGCTTTAAGTAGATTCATTTAATGGTTGGACTTGATGATTTTAGAGGTCTTTTCCAGCCTTAACAATTCATTACCTTGCTTGGATGCCGTACCAGCCTGGCACCCTTTGCTTTTGCAGTGGGGATGAGTGTGCCACCCTGGCCCAAATGCCCCCAGGTGGGTGGCTTTGCCACACGTGGGGGTATGAAATTAGTAGTGGTGCTGCTTCCTGTAGGCACCATGTGGGGTTTTGCACAAGGAGCCCCAGGATTGATGGAGTTTTGGAGGTGCCAAAGGACTTTCCCCTTACCGGAGTTGTGGAGCCAGTAAGAGAAGCAGGCTTGAACGCTCTGTTATTCACTTCCTGAGGCAAATAGATATCTAAATCCTGTGCTGTTACTCAGTTTCTGCGAAGAATGGAAAACAAAACACTTGGTTGGAGTGATTACCTCTTAACTGTGAAACTTCAACAATGGTGAATTTTAAAATCTGTTTCTAAACTGTACAAAACCATCCTTTATGACTCTCTTGTGTTGCTGGAGCATCTGTTGGCACCTCAGCCTGAGCTCTGTAATGGTGTTGTGGTTGTGTTGGTTTTTTTTTTTCTTCTCCATTCCTCATTTCCTTAAAGAGTTGATTCGTTGTGATTTATTGGGTACAAACTACAAAGCTAAGTATTTTTCAGGATGTAAGTTGTAGTGGTTGTGAGAAGGAATGAGACTATAATTCTCCTCCACTTTATTTTACTTAAGTATTTTCAGAGGGGAGGGTAGGATGTATTCTTTCCATTAGACCTCTCCTTTCTTAATCACCATTCCCTAATTAATTCCCTGGTTAAATATAAAGCAAGCATTAGCTTTGAATAATGTTTTCCTGTGTGATTAAGTAAAGAAGAATTCCTTTCTTTTGTATGATGACTCATCGCTGGGGGATCTGGAAGGAGCCTCGGGGTGGATATTTGAGACTTTGGTCCCAGGTGCTCTCATACCTTTGAGCTGTGTTTGCTGTCAGTCCAGAGGTGGGAGGCAAAGGTGATATCACATATCAGCTGAACACAAAGAAAATTGTCTCCCTTGTGAAACCACAGCTTTGGTTTCTCCTGGTGGAAAACTGACTCTGGCTTGCAGAAATGCAAATCTGGAGACAGCACATACAGCTACAAAAAATGTAAATTATTGTTCTTGCTGGCACAGTGTCTGTAACACCTCTTGTTGTATGATGCATTTTCTTTGGTGTCCAGAATGACTCAAAAATGTACCCTTTCTTTTCACCCAGCGTCTTCCAGTTCCTCCCCCAGCACCACTTTGCCAGCCTTTGGCTTGTAGCTGCACAGCTGTGTTGGGCCACACCATAAACCTTGTGTCTGAAAGAGCCGACGTTAAAAATGAAAAGCTCTGCATCAAAAAAGGAGGTTATAGTAAATGAGGGCATGGCAAAGAGGCAGGGGCAGGGTTTAAGCTGGCCAAGCTTATTTTACTGCTGAAGAAACATTGTCTAACTCTACCCAGATAATGTGACTTTTTTTTTTCCCTACTGTAGTAACTTATGGTGTTAATTTTTAGCTCATGGCATTAATTTGTAGCTCAAAAGGCAGTTTTAAGAATGGCTCTGGGTTCAAATGTTGCTCAGAGCTCAAGATGAGAAAAAGAATGCAGCTTTATTAGCATGGCAGCAAGGAAAACATATGGAATATGTTTCATATAATGACATGAGAATGCCTGTGATTTGACTGCCATAACAGGGAATGCTACAACGTGTAATCTCTGGGTGTTGAAAAACAGACATTTAAAAACACTCTTGGTTTTGATAAAACGTTCAGCAAACAGAAATCCCACTAACTTTTTTTTTCCCTTTCCTTTTCATTTGTTTTACAGGCCTTTCCCTGTATTTCAACCGGAATTTATGGTAAGTAAGACCTTAATGTCACTTATTCTTACCCGTTTCTTCCCATTATTGCTGTTTCAAACAGTGATATTTCATATCAGATGTCTCGTCAGTCATTTTGGCTTGCCAGTGTATTTATCCTGTGTTAAATAACAGAGACCCAAAGCCCTTGGCTGTGACTGGATACTGGTGTGCTGGGAAGTGGGATACTGGTGAGCAGCCTTTAGTGAAACCCTCAGGGCCTGTGAGCCAAGACCTGCAACTGTGATTACACTTCTGCAGTAACTCTTAAAAACACTGCTGTGGCTTCAACAGGGATAAAATAGGGGTCTGGCAAAATTCGCAATCCAGAAGGAAAACAAGAAAGATGCCACATTGTCCAAGACTGAGGGAGGATGGAAAAGATGTTTTTCTCAAGCCAACTTGCTAGAATAACATGAAATTATCTCAGCTCCCTCGAGCTTCCACACTTGTAGTTTATTAATTTACATGCAAATTAATTGCCTGAAGGAACTAGAAAGAAAGGGTTATTATAGAAGTTTGTCACTTGCTTTGTTGTAATCTTAAGGTAATCCATCACTAATAGTCAACTGGTTTTGGTTGACATTGTGAAAAAAGTGGGAATTATATTTGAAGAAGAAAGAAGACAATCAGATCAGTATTTAGGAAAAATACGGAGAAATTTGAAAGGACATGCACGTTACAAAGAGGCAAAAATATTTTTTTTTAATTTCACAATAACCTAAGCTGCTTTTTCTTTCATTTAGGTTCAGTAAATGCAACGAAATAGTTGTAGGTTTGATTATTTATACAATTTAAAGTTTTTAAGTAAGGATGTTGTAAAGAAACATATGGATGCTGCATTCTTGGAGGTGTTCAAGGCCAGGTTGGATGGGACTTTGAGCAACCTGGTCTAGTGAAGGTATCCGTGCCCATGGCAGGAGGATTGGAACTGGATGATCTTTAAGATCCCTTCCAACCCAAACCATTCCATGATTTTATGCTAAGCAGCAATAAATAAATTTTTAAAATCATGTTGTATGCTATAACTGCTGCAGCATGAAAATAACATATAGTAATTTTTAGATAAATAATTTGAGCTTTGACTAGTTAGAGACTGCAGATGCAGAAGGAGGAAAAAGTGGGACAGAAATATTTGGGGTTGTTTGTTCTTTTTCCGGGGCCTCTGATTTAAATTTTTTTGGTGATTTTAAGTTTGAATTAGGTTTCAGAAGGTAGAATCTAATTTACTTCGGTGCTGTATTCTTTTCTACTTGAACTGCACATTCATTGTTGCAGGAGAACATGTAGATGCCATTTCCACAAGCACCAGAACTGGCTGAACATGACTGTGGTTTCAGATAAAGTTCTGCTTCTGTTCTCAGCTCTGGTCCCCCTCTTGAACTTTGAGGGCAGCTCTGCATTTTAGTCCTTGACTCACTGATTTAAATCTTGAGCTTTCACATAGACACGTTTTATTATTATTTTACAAAAACAAACAAGACATGGTATAAATATATAGAAATTACTAGTAGGTAGGATGTACAAATAGTAATAGTTCACTTCAATTTTAGAATTGGTCTAGTTAGTAAGAAAGGTCTCAGCAGGTGAGGAGTATGGTTCCCTGAAGCCAGTTAAGAAAATTGGAAAGGATCTCTGGTAGGAATCATGAGTTTGTAATTTATTGGAGTTTTTTCTTGAAGGTAGGCTGTGGCATTACTGAAACATTATGTAGTGTGGCAGATGCTTTTTTTGTACTTGTTTGCTCTTTCCACCACTGGAAATTAATTAAGATTCATTTCTGCTAAAATACTGTTTTTCTGAGGCTGCTTTTTTATTCGTTTTGGGAATGCAGTCTCTAATTGATTGTACTGTTTACATTTTAATAAGTATTTTCTATTCCTCAATTAAAAAAAAATTCTTTCCTTCTTTCCAGACTCTCAGATGCACTGTCTGAGAGTAGTAACTAAACAGGCAGCTCTGCATCAGGCTTCAGGTGTCAATATTTTCAAGCATGTTTGATAGCAGTTGCATTGCTAAAGTTATGCTGTATGACATGTGTTTGCAGTGTAAAGTACACCCAAACCCCACACAGCTATGCTTTCATCTTTCTGGTTTTGTTGGGGTTTCCCCCTTTATCCATGCACATTCCTTTAGATAAAGGCAGTGTCTAGACAAGCAAGTGGACCAACCTCATTCCTGGTGGCCAAGCTGATTAGGATATCTTTGTGCTGTACACGTAACACTGGACTCTCCCAGTAAAGTGCTTTTGCAGGAACACACAGTGTTGATTCCTTACCTCAGATCTGCATGAACAAATGCTGTCCCTTCAGAAACCCGTGGCTCATAATGGAGTTTCTCTTCCAAATGGAAACAGAGACATTTCCAAGAGATCAACTGAGCGTGTCCAACTGGAGAATCTGGATTGAGTTCTGCTCCAGACTCTTATAAATGCTGAGATTTGCTCACCTTTACTCTTATGGTTAGGAGAGAGGTCACACTTCTCTGGAGAGCACTCCTTTCCTGTTTGCATCACTGCAGAGCATTCCTTTCCTCCCATAAAAAGGAAACTGGGAAGAAATAAGCATGCAAGGCTCTTCCTGAGGTCTTGGCGAAGGGCAGATTGCTTTTCATGGGAAGGCTTGTCTGCCTTTCCTCCCCAAACACTTTCCTGATGCTCCGTCTCCACCCATTGTCCTCTGGATGTTCCAGCTTGAACGAGTTACAGCCCAGAGAGGACCATTTGCCATTTAAGGCCCCGTGCCAGGAGTCAAAACCCCAGTTTTAACGTGCTCCTATTTAAAGAGCACTGGCAACAAGTTCACTCACAAGGGATCTTTGGTTTGGAAGTCTGGTGGCTTCAAATGAGGGGCTGCATCTTTAAAAAATGACATAGAGAGAAACAAATGCTGAATGTTTGTAAGGACTACAAAACAAGTTAGGTCTACCCACAGGCACTTTGAGAAAAAAGAATTCCCTACGCGATCCCTAATTCCTAATATGTTTTCCTAAGAGATCTGTGTCACCTTTAATAAGCTCATAAACTGCTAATCAGTCTAAGAAAGCAAAGGTTGTGAAGGCTCACATCCCCATGGATCCCTCTGTTACTCTTTTCTGTTGCAACAAATGTTTTCATTTATATCAAGAGCGTGAAGTTTCCTAAATAAAAAAGCTTCAAGAGGAGGGCTGAGGATTTGCATCACTCCCATGGCATTAGGGAGGTCCTGGAGTATCAAGCTAAACCTCCTCAGTAGCTCAGACAGGAGCCAGAGTGCAGTCTTAATCTTACCACACCTTTTTCTAGGCCAGCTAGATGTTTAGGAATCTTCTTACATTTTATCTCTTTTCCCTTTTTAAAGCAATTTTACTATCTGTTAAAAATAAAAATTAAAAGGGATAAAAAAAACTATCTGCAGACAAATCTATAGTTCAGAGGGTACAAAGTGTTATTTTAGCCTGTACTCTGTCAGATTTTCATGTTATTCCAGTGGATCACCATTTACACGTCCACTTTCCCCATAATTACCATCTTGTTATGTCTGAGGTACTGCCAGAAGAGAGGGGTAAAAAAAAAAAGCCACTTTCTTTACTAGAGTTTACAGAAGAACACCTCATTATCGTGTCTTTAAGAAGGTATCCAGAAATCCTGGTGTTTGCAGCCTGCAAAGTGAACAAGAATGTCTGATATGGTGCTACAAACCTTCTGAGCCACAAAATTAAAACAAGGCTCCACAGATGAGTTTGGGGAGGCAAGAATTTTCATGTTTGTCATAATACTCTGTTGAGAGATAATTATGGGATAGGCTACATATGGAAGGAATTGAAGATGTTACGGTCTATACACACCTATTTGTTACCTCCTTACTGTTATTTTACAGTAATAGTTTGGCTTCTGTTCCTAGATACTTATGTTGGCAACATAAGCTGCTCTCTGGCATGAGAAACAAGTATTTAAACGTTATTTTAAACTTAAGGGGAGGGGGGTGGGGGGGAAGTAAGGGTAAAAAGATATAATTCTAAGAATTCTCCAGTTGGTGTGTATTTTTGTCTCTATATCAATATAGCTGTATGTTTTACCTTAGCTTAATTTCATGAAAACTATGTCTTCTATCCTTTCTGAGGAAAAAAAAATAATGGCAGCTCTCAGTTCTGATATGAATTTATATTTGCATTTCTTTTAAATAAAACACAGAGAAAGAAAAAGACTAAATGCCATGAAAGTGCAGAATGGCTGTGATGATTTAGGTGGTGGAAACACATGGTTTCACCACATTTTGAACACCTCTATTACATTGGAGCAAATCTTGTTTCTTGTAGAACCAGGCCACTTGTAGCTTTTGGCCCGGTCATGGCAAAACATTGCAAGGTTTAATTTACTATGCGTTGCTAAAGGAGAGCCTGAAAAGAAAAGAGAGAGTGAAGTAGGGAGCGTGTATAGAAAATAGAAGCGTATAATCTGCTCTCAAGGGAGGGTGCAGGGAGGTAACAAAGATCCTCTGCTCTGCTTTGTGTCTGGAGGGGAGAGGTCCCTTGGTCCAGTGTCACTGCTGTCCTGGCCCCCAGTGCATCCTCCCCAGTGTCCAAAGAATGATCCATCCTGCCAGCCCACAGAGGGCTGGGAGCGTCTCTGTCAGCTCCCCTCCCCGTGAGGTGATCCGAGATAGATTACAGCAAGGGATTAACCGACAGGTGCGCCACTGAGGGATTATAAAAGCCCTCTGAAAATCTGAGTCAGAAGACTAAACCAAATGTTTTCAAAGGCAGGATAAATTCCCGACACGGGGCTAAAGGTTGAGGCCATCTATTTCCGTCTTTCTCATCTGGTTTTTTAACTCATTTTTCTGTTGGCGTCTCATTTCTAGGATAGGTATTTCTTTAATGAGCAATTCTAATAAGGGTTGCACCGTCATCTTTCTGAGGAAGGAGTTAGCTGCAAAATGTTCAGAGACACTCTACACAAATGTGTAATAAGAAACCATGAAGCAGTCTTTGTATTTATCTCCAGTCTGGTGCTTTGGGTCCCTGTAACCATCAAAAAGGTCTGATGTGCTGTACATGATGATCAGCATTTGGATATTGTGATGTCAATTAAGGTGACCCAGGCAAATGGATATTATCATATAAATTCTCTGTGACGAAGAAGAAAAATAATCCAGTGGGTCACATAAGGAAAGTATCCATTAAAAAGATTTTCATAACTAATTTTTTAACTTGATCATCCCTCAACTTAGACCACATCAACTCCTTTGATGCTATGTGGTTTTAACAGATATTTTTTTGTAACTCATTGGGGAGTTAATTGCATTTTGTTATTTACTCCGTAATTGGCATAATGTAATATTTTAGTGAAAATGAAGATATATGAGAACTCATTCTTTGAAGCTTCTTCTGGGACTGATCACCAGTTAACTGAGATTATTATTAAAATTAATAATAGTAACAGCTATGAAATGACTATTATAATATTCAAGTAATCCTAGAAATCTAATTACTACTTGTATAAAAATTTGTTGCATGCATTATTTAACAGTGTTCTTATTTCAGTGTAGTGTCCATGATACTAATTGGTCTCTTCCCATAATTTAAATACTAAAAAAATTATTACAGGAAAGTGTAAATCGATGAGCTCTCGACAGTCTAAAATTAACATTCATATGATGCATTTAGCAAGGAGAAGCTTTAACTTGATTCCAGACGAGAGCCTTAATAAGCTCTCTTTTTCAGTGGAAATTGGCATTTTATGGATAATGTAGTTAGACTATCTAGAGTTTTATCTATTCTGAAGTTCTTGCTGACCGGTCCAATGTAGAGTATTTGCCCTGAACACTGGAGGACAAATCCTGTCCTTCATTAAAGTGGCGATTAGTGACTGTCCTTAAAAATTTCCCACTGACTGTTGAACCCTTAATACTCCATTGCCTCATGGCCTTTCTGTCTTTTCCATTTTCTCTTTAGGAAGAGGCAGAAAGTCTAGGTAGTTACTTTTTTCTTTTTAAATTATATTTATATTTAATTCATATTTATACTAGCTATATATTATTATATTAATCCCCCCCTTCAATCCTGCACCATCTGCCCATGCTCTTTAACCTCACTGTCTGGGTTCTACTCTGCAAGAAAGAATTGTTTCTGTGCTCTCTTCCTCTTACTTCATAGTGTCTTAACATCTTGAAGCTCCTCACACAGCTCTACTTGCTTTTGCACTGAGCTTTGTAAGTATCCCCAGACTGTTGAGGAAGAGCCAGCAACATCTCCAAAGGCATCAAAAACACATCTCGCTTTGGGCACTTTTTCCCTTTTTCCTTTCACTTTTTGCATTATTACTATTTGTCAGGCAAACTATTCTGCAAAGCATAAAAGAGTTGGAAAAGTTCTCTGCTATTCAGAAAGCATATTGCTGGTATCACAAGCAGGGGTTCAGCTGGTCAGATGTATTATTTGTTTTCCTATTTGTGGTTTTCCATTGAAAGAATTCAGAATGTCTCAATTACCGTGATGAAAGTTAAAACTCTATATTGTTGTACACCAACAGAATCACTTAATTCCTTTTTCTAAATTTTCCTGGCTGATGTCAACAAGATAATCTGATGTGTTTGTTCTGTGGCCTTACACTCCAGAAAAGCTAAAGCTCTTTGAAGCTAATTTGTTAAGAAATGAACTGAAGTAAGAAAATAAAGCTATACAGACCTTATCCTCGAGACATTACATTAACATGATACATGAAGTATAAAATGTTTCTTGGTAAAAGGCCCAATTATCGCTATCCAGATTTTTTCTTTGATGTACTCTTGCCCCTTCCCCCAGGAAAGAGCATGTCTCTAAAACTTAACTTTGGAGCCCAGTCCATTAGTGAACTCCACTGTATTGTTGTGGGTGTCTTTTAACCACACTCATGATTAGATGTGGTGTGAAAACATAGTCATTATAAGAATATCTTTCTTTGTGCCTTCTACATTTCTACAGAAAATGTATTTGAAGTATGTTTCCTCCGAGTTTTAAACACATTGTGAAAAGACAGACAGCTAGTTTAATGGCTTCGGTCAAATTTCATGATGCAGCTGAGCTTCCTTGAAAGGAGGAACTTAATATAAAATTAATCTAGTTAGAGAAGAATAGATATCATCCTGACAGCTGTAACACTACTCATGGGTTGGAAAACTTGCACTAGAGGTGATGTGTGTCATGTTGGCAGTGACATAACCAGTCTTGCAGTCTTAGTTATACAACGCACCTTCTGTGCACTCCAGCAGTTAGAAAAATATCTAAAAAGTACCTAGAGTAAGATTTTTAGTCCTAGATCATTACCCACAATCACTTTAATACCGTACAGTCCTTTTATTTGGAGTTTACAAATGTAAACTGTTAACAAAAGGAAGCTGTTGTGAAACCAGATGAACATGGTGCCCTTAGTCCTGTGATTTAGTTTTAGGCAGTCCTGCGAGGAGCAGAGAGTCAGACTCAGTGATCCTTATGGTTCCCTTCTAACTTGAGATATTCCGTGACTCTCAGTCTATTCAGCTGAGTCCCACTCACAGCTTAAAACTCGTTCTGTGAGAAAAGAATAGTCATTCTAGTCTGCGCTTGTGTGCACTTAAGGAGCTTTTAGAAGCCCTGACACACTGAAGCTGAATAGGAATAATATTTGTGATATCACGTATATGAAATAGTCAACACCTTTGTAGTAAAACTATGTTTTCTATCTCATTCTACTCTTATTTTTAGTGCAGAGTGCTGTGCCTGATCAGGTCTGGCCACAGAATATTGTTGTGCTGGCCCCTATTTGTCCTAATTTTTTTAGTATTCTCCATAGCAGACATTGTCTCTTACTGTTTGTTTATACGATATCTATTGTAATGATCCTAGTCAGTGTTGGAGACCCTCCAGTACAAAGTAAGCCACCATATACATAAATTTACATTGCCAAGATCATCCCTCATTCTTGTCTTTGTTCACTCTGAGAAGTCTGGAGGAAGTATGTGTTGAGAATACTGGGGCTTTTAGGTGGCCCATGAAAGGCAAAAATGTAATGCTGTTGGGGCAAATAACTTTCTCTGTCTCCTGAACTGAAAGAAAACAGCAACTGAATAGACCTTCTGTTCTGAGTCTCATTAAAGCACCTGAAAAACAAGCTAAAGGTGTCTCTGCCTCTGAGGGTCATTCACTGTGTTGTCCTTATTCCTGCATCTTTTTTAGACAGGAATGCTGCCATATATCATTGGAAAGGGCAACTGCCGCTGAGGCAGGAGAACAGCAGGGCTGGGTGATTCAGTGTGATGAATGACTGATCTGCTTCTAAGCCAGAATCCTGTTTATGAAATGTGTTCTGCAGCTCTGCACACCGCAGAGCTTGGTGGTGGTTGGGTTAATGGAATGCCACCTGGGGCCTGGAAGAGACTTAGTTGTGCCTTTTTCTCTTGGCAATACATTTAAAGCTGTTGTGGGCCACCAGCTGTTGGGAAAACATTCACCTTTCCTCTGTCTGAAGGTGTGATGACCAAGACAATAGTATAAAATACAGTGAATTTCAACAATGGAAGGAAGCATCCATTATAGTGTCCTGAATTTTCCTGTGGGAAAAGGGATTTTCTTTTTGACTGGTAATTTCTGAGGTAATAAAAAGTTAGATTTGTACACACGCTTAGAATTTATGCAACTTGAGTGATTTGCTGATGATTGTATCAGTGCATAGAATGAATTGCATGCATGTGCTACTGGGACTGAGGTGTTATTTCTCAAATCCAATATTAATAATTATTAATAAAAAACCAGGCTGTTGTGGAATTAATTCCTGTTTGATTAATCTATCAGAATCTGATTATTCAATTTAAGGTAGTTGCCTATATAAATGATATATTACACAGCTCCTAAGAACACACGAGGTTTGTTTAGTGCAGAGAAATGCAGGAGTCAGAATCTACCTTTCTGTGAGCACCATTGGGGAGAGAGTTTGACTGCTTTCCAGAGCTTCTGTGCAGAGCAGAGTCAGTGCTGGGCTTGTTTACTTGGCAGGAATGGTATACATATTAAATTCCCCTTCAGGCTTACCCAGGGCAAGGCTTGCAGAAACAAATGAGCACCTTGTTGAGGAGCGTTAAGTCAGGAGTTCAGTACGGCTTAACAAGGTGACTGAGAAAATAAATGTGGATGGGCTTTTTGTGTACCTGCCAGGCAGGCGGGATGGAAGTCAACCACTTACTGAAGAGCTGGTTTGGGCAGGGGGGAAGTCACCTTCTGCTTTCAAATACACTTTGGGTCAGGTTTCTGCTCAATAGAGCTGCGTTCGGCTTATTTCTGAGCTGTCACCGCTGCAGAATAGCAGCAGTTCGAGGGGTGTGCTGCGAGAAGCCTAACTGTAATTGGCAATCCATTTCTTCATTTCCATGCTATAGCCAGCCTTGACGAATTAATCACGATCAAATCGAGGCTGCGGGAAGGGGGTGACCCGCGTAGCGCAGAAGAAAAATGAGGCCCTGTGCCGGCGTGACAGACTAATCCTTCAATTCACCCCGTTGGACTTGAACGAGGGGACTTGTTGGTGTGCCTGTCACCTGCACTGCCCGTAAACAAACTGTTCAGGCTCAGTGATGGGGTTTGGCGGGTGCAATAAAGGTTATTGAGAGCATCCCGACGCCTCGTCCATCACTGATGTGGAATGGGGATCTCCTGGATTAGCCCTCGGGAGGGAGAGTTCCTGTGCAGTGGCTTAAAAGATCCTGCCCTGGAGACAGAACAGCCTAAAAGGTGTTTGAGGAGTGAATTTGTGTCTAATCCCATAGGAACTGAAATGGCTCCTTAGTCTGGGTGGATGTGTTACAGCTTCTGCACAAGAGAGCAAAGATTGGGGGTTGAAGCTTAGATAATATTTAAGGTCTTCCAACCCAAGCCTTTCCATGGTTCTCTTATTATTGCTGGCAGGTCTCAGCAGTGATGGCTCAGATAGACTAAATTTGTCCCAGGGACCAGCATATAGGTTGGTTCCAATGGAAAGGTAAAGAACTTGATTTGCTCTGTCAGCTATGTAGAGAACTTGAGATCTTTCGGTAGATGTTTAGATAGCTTTCTTCTTACCCACTTCTTGGAATGGTGCAGCATTTGTGTGGTTTCTGGAGTTGTATTAGGAATACGAGACCCTGTTTTAACTGGCCTACTCATAATAACATTCTTTACATGATAATGTTTTTTAGGCTTTCATCTGGTAACTAAAATGGAAGGAGCTAAAATTCATGCTGGAGTATGCTGGTTTCAGAGAAGTGATGGTGGTTTGCACTAGCTGTGAAATATTCCATTGCACGGAGAGGAATAAATGTAGTTGTTTGTAATTGACCAGATTCACTTTGACTCTAACTGAATTGAGCTCGGCACAGAAGAAATCTGGTTCAATGAATCATACCTTTCTTAAAATGTTCATTTTGGGCAGGGAAGACTTTGTTATCTTACTTTTTTTTCTGAAAGAGTATCTAGCCCCTTGAAAAGAACATTACTTTAAAGTCTGATTTGTAAACGATTTGTGTCTCTTTTTATTCCTTTCAATATATTACTTGTATATGAGAGAATAGAAGTGCTTGCTTTCCTATATATTACTAGATGATAAACTGTATCTATCATTTTCCAATTTAGTTTTGGACAATGCAGCATATCACTTTTTTTTCCCCCTTTCCCTTCTCTGCATGATGTTTGAAAGAACCCTTTAACAGAAATAATGTATAATACTATTTAAAGGGTAATAATTCACTGTATGTGACGCTGCGACAGTGGAAGACTTTCTGTCGCCTTCTGTTTTCATTGCTCTCTAGAATACGAATATTAAACCTTCATTTTCTGGGAGTTGGAAGTATCCCATATGGAAAATATAATCTTTCATCACACATTGTTACTTGTTTTTGTTAAAAAACAAATTTTGGTTTGCTTAATGCAACTGAGTAGCACTTGCAATTTGCTCATTGACGAAGTTACTGTTCAATGTCACTGATTTTATGCTGATCCTACATGGGAAAAACATGGTTCAGACACCCCTGAGCTAAATGAGAGCCAGTATAAATGTCAGCACATTGTTTTAGCTGGCAGCCAGTGCTGTATTTTCTGCATCCATTTTCCTGTTTCTCGGTTTTGATGATCAAAAGCATATTTCTAAATTGGAGGAGACGACAGCGTGAACTGCTGGGCATTTTGATGAGAAGAATACAGAATAGGAGGATCTAGAATTTAAGATGAAGAAACAGGATGAGAGTAAATCGACTGTTCCAGCAGTGACCGGCGTGTGGTGCGTAGTTTAAGGTTTATGTACCAGCTTATTATCCAATGTTGGGAAAAAATGGAGTACCAGTTTTATGCAGAATGTGTATCAGGCTAAATTGCCCAGTGTAGGCTATGAGCTGCAGACAGTGCAATCATAATAGCTTTTGAACTGATGCAGTTTTATGGCTCCAGAACATTAATCATTCTCTTATGCCCTTAATTACTGTTAGGTAGTTACACTCATGTCCATAATAGGTGCTAAACATTCTGCCACTGATGGGTTTTTAACCATTCTTGTTGTTGCAGCAGCAAACGCACCATAGCAGACCCTTAGGAGCCCAGAACATATTTTTGAGCTGAGTGCCATTAGAAGCATTACTGTAACTCCAGTGATATTTGAGCTGTATTTGCTGGCTGGTTGTAGTCTTATTTTTGGTGTGTTTTTTTCTGTCTTTGGGAATGAAAGGCAACAGTTCCATTGCTAAGCAGGCAATTAAGAGATGATTTTTGTCCCTTTTGGCCTGGTTTGCAAAGTGAGAAAGAAAGCAAAAAGTTGATGCATTTTCTGCACTACTAAACACAATGTAGAAGAAAACAGTGATGCTACTTAAGTGCTGACTGTGCTGGTCAATGCTCTAAGAATCTTCTGTTTTATTTGGCTGTCAGCATGGTAAGTTAAATTTTACTAGTTTTCAGTAAAGCAATGATTTACTGATTTATAGTAGGCCCTTCCCAAAAGAAGGTGTGAGATTCAAAGCTCCCTTCTAATTGAGGCTGCTAGCCAGGATGCAGGTAATGAGGGTGCATATTGGCAGTGCTTCTGTGTCATTCCTAATGAGCATTTCGTGTTTTGGAACCTGATACCCGTCTCTCTATTTTGTGGCTTGATTAATGGGTTGTCACCACGTTATTGACTATAGGTAATCAGAAACACTGACTGTATTCACCCTGATTGGCAGCAGAGGTAGAGAATGTACAACTGACAAACTTGAATTTACAAGAATCTCTTACTGCTTAATTTACATGCACAAGGTTTTAGCAACTCCCCGTATATGTTTTCAGTTCCTATTTTTCAAAGTTGTGCACAAGTGACATGAAAATATTTAACTGCTGTGCTGTTGAATTTGTTTAAAAATTCCAGCATATTCAAAATTGTCTTACCAAGGGCAGTCAATGATGTTCAGGCTGTGGAATTCGATGCATTTGGTGGTAAAGAATGAACTTCCAAATCCTTTCTTAACTTGATTCATGTTTTGAAGATTCTCTTTCTTAGTCATTGACCTTCTTCTGAGTTTCCCATGTTGATTACATGGCATTTATGCTGACCTTAACTAAGCTGAACACTTTCTGAAAAGGAATAGATAGAAACATTTCTCCATCAGTACTAATGCCAATGAAACACAGGCTTGAAGTTCATAAACATATATTAAGTTTAAATTACATATGATTTCAAGAAATTATCTACTTCAAAAAAAATTACATTTGATAACAAATTATGTTTACTTGATAGACCAATTTCCACAAATCGTTCAAGTTTCATGGTATCAAAGCTTTCTGCTAGGAAGAGGTCACCTTGATATTGGCACTGAATACATTTCAGTCTTGGCTCCACATTTTTTCATCATTCTTGATGTCTTAAATTTTTTCTTACCTCCACAATTTTTTTTAATCTACTTATTTTTATTATTTGTTTTCATGACTCTTACTGTCAACATATTTCACTGGTTTTCTACTTACTAAACAAAACGGTTCTGCCTGAATTTCATTTGTAGCTTTAATTTTGTAACTTTTAATGTACGACCTGTGCTATTTAGGTAACTGTATTTATTACTTGTTTTTGTCACTGCCTACTAAATACATTAATGTCTGAGAATCTCTAAATTATAAGGCTCCTCTCTTCCCTTAAAAATGTCAGGACTGATGATGAAACTCTCTTCCTATTCCTTCACAACAAATCTAAATATCCACTTAATAAACACTGGGAATAATCATGGGCTTCAATCCTATCCGGAATTATCTGTCTATAATTTTCAGCACTTAAGACAGTATCATCACATTAACACACATTGGATGCAGTTGTTTAAAAGACACTTTACTTTATTAAAAACACCAAATCCACCACCACCAAATCACCCAGACAGTCGTATTTCAGCAATACGTGGCCACTCCAGTTCCAAGTGCTGTGAGGTTGCTCACCCCAGTTCAGGACTCACAGCCTCCCCAGGTCTGTCAGTCCCCCTCCTTGCTCCTCCCTTTCAATCCCAAGGAGTGTGGCTGGATAAAAAAGCCCGCCTAGACTGAACCTGCTGAAGCCATCCCATCCCACTGGAATCTGGACCACAGCAAAGGATGTCCACACAAACCTTTCAGCCACCAGGTCTGAGCATGCAGTAACTCCTGGGGGACAGGGATGTGGCAGCAGCATCTTCAGATTTTAAAACTGGATTTAGAAGGGGGTGTTTTTTTCCCCACACTCTGAACTTGCTTTGTTAAAACTCGTTTGTGAGCTTTTTCATTTCTTTACTGGATTTTCAAAATTTCCTCAATCCTTTTGAAGCATCAGTTCTTTCCCAGTGTGTTCCTGGTGGTATTATCCCACTTTTACATACACAGCACATGAGAAAGGTGGATGTGGAATCTGATGGGAACTGATAGGAAACAACATTCATATTAAAATTTCAGCACAAGAGATGTCCCAGTAGCTCACACATTCATTGTTTCCTCCTTTGACTTAGTACTCTTCTTGCACACTAATTCTTTCAAACTTATTCAAAACATTTTTGAAACTGTTTGAAAAAGTTAGTCTTAGCATATTTTTCCTTCTTTCTGCTCTCTCAGTCTGTATAGAGGGTTTTTTCCAAATTCCTACTGGAGAGGGGTTTCCTAGTTTGACTTAATTTCCCTTCTTTTGGTGTTTGCATGAACTTGGATAACCTGCAGCAATTAGTCTTTCTATTTGTTCAAAATGTGTCTTAGAAGTTTAAATGTGATCACTTTATTTCTAAGGAATATAAATCCTTCTTCTTTGATCCTTGTGAATTTTGGAGATGCTTTTCCCATTTGGATGTCCACCACTTTATTTCTCTGTTCCTAGAATACTTTTAAATACTGAGTACTGATTATAGGGTGATTTCAACAAGGCTTGATTAGTATCTATTACAGTGCTAGTATAATTTATTTTTATTTATTCTTAACTGGCTTTTATAACAACTGCACCTTTGCTTTTTGAAATAATTTTTAATGGTAATATTCAGACCTTCAGTGACATAACACCACAAACCTTCAGTCTCTTGTTCTTTTTCTGTCTCCAGGTAGTTACTGTAAGTTCAACTTTTATTTGCATCAGCACGAACCTGCATGAGATTATTTTGCAAAGTTCATATATAAATATGTATAATTCAAATCAGCATAAGTATTCATCTCATTGGGTTTAACTCATCAGTGCTGTGAGTTTTTCTGTTTTTCTTGGGAAGTCCTTTGTTCAGCAACTGATCTATACAAATCAACCTTGTTTCTTGTAGAAGGGTGGTTTCTCAGTTTTGTAAATCTAACTGGAAAAGTCTAATTAGAATTGGGGGTTCCCAAGTACCTTACACTGGTGTCTACAGCATAAGTACTCTCATGCCTTAATTTTCCATTCCCTGCCTTTTTAATAGTTAATAAATAGCTTGCAAGGATGTTTTNCCCCCCCCCCCCATTCACAGGCACTGTTTTGCCCTCTCTAGATTCTCACCCATATACTGGTAACTTTGCCTTCTTCATGCAGTTTTGGGCTTTTTCACTGGTTTCTGTCCCCAGAGATGTGGGGAAGACTGTGCTGTAGAGATTGGTGTTTGCATATTGATAATTCCACTGAAATAATCCCCCCTTGACTCACCATTGCAGTGTTTTTCACAATCTGGAGATGTGCAGCTGTCATTGTAATGCAAACTATCTTGAGAGTAATAGTTCATGTAGAGGAGATCCTTTGATAAAATAAATGGAAATCACATTGTCTAAAGCTGCTCCCTAAGCTCAACTCTAATGCCTGCATTTAGTTTTGATTATGTAACAAATTCTTTTGAATTTACCCACCTTCTTTTTATGTATCCCCCTCATTTAAAGGTCTTTTTTCTTATTTGTCTCGTTGCTTAACAATCAATGAGGTTCCTCTATGCAATACATTTAATGTTTTTCCATATAGTTTCTGCTAATCTACCTGGGATGTCTTGTTTCCAGGAGGATTAGTTGTGTTTGGCTGTGCTGGGAGCCCAGGGATCTGCCTCATACAGGGCATTTTCCCCAGGCAAACCGTGGGTCTTCTCATGCTGACCATACACGTAACCTAAATTTAATAAAGCACTGGAACAAACCACCCCTTTGCCGCCACATGGCCGCGTTTACAAGGAAATTGAGGTGGGGAGGTCAATTTTCACTTGAAGACTAGGGTTGGAGATGCCTGGGTTTTTAAGTGAAAGCCTTTAAATCTCGGTTGTCTGACAGGTGGTAAGAAATTTACATTTAAATTGTCCACATCAGCTTCTGATTTGTACTGTGGTGTTGGAGAAAAGGAATTTCTCAGTCTTCCAAATCCTTCGCTGCTTGATCTGACCAACCATAGCATCAGCTCCTTTGTTTGAAATCTGGGCATTGCTTCTGACTACAGTAATTGTCTTTGCTTTTTCTCTTATCTCAATTTGAATATCATTCCAAATTGCTTGGAAAACATGTGTATTCATGTTTTTTCTTTCCCCCTGAAGAGTGGCCTCTTGCAAAATGAAATCTTTTACTTTAAGGTCTAACCAGAAATGTTGATGTTTGTTAAACCATTCTAAACATCAGGAATTCCCATTCCTTGCTTAAACAGAATGCTTTTACTCATACAATGATTTAAAAATAAATGAAAAAACCCCAACACACTGACAGCTTATCAGAATACATGGTGAAAATGCTATTTAAAACAAGTGTTAATAAGACCTAAAGTTCATATCAAGACTAAATTGGATTTGAATTTCTGGGCTTGGAAGTGTCATTAACTAGTTATTTAATTTCCTTTTTGATTGAAGTACGCAAGACTCAGTAAATGCATAATTGTGAGGGAAATGCAAATTAGAGTAGTTAGCAGAAATCGTATTTTTAACAAATACTTGTTTGACAATTAATGCTGTGATCTTTTGCCACACTGAAGAACCTGATGAGCTCTGGGTTACCTTGTTGATCGACTGAGGGTGTTGGGTTTAAAAGCAACAGATGCTGGGGGAAATTGTCAATCAAAAGAAGTGCTGCAGTGAGGGGGGTGCTAATGTGGTTATATATAATTAGTGTGTGAGTAAATGAGTCCTTAAAAACAGGAAGAAGGTGGAAGAAGAGTCAAGGTTTCCCAAGAGATTAGGATATTTTTGTATTTTACTCATTAATGTTTTATTTTATACTCTTTAGCATTTGAAGTCTTGCTAAGAGCATTGGAAGTGTTGTACCCAGGCAACTTCGCTGCAATCAGAGTATTAAATTTCAACCTTGCTTTAAACCAGTTTTCCCATTCATGCAATCCTAAAACCTTTCCTAATGGCATTTCTCCTTTTGTGTACATTGCTGTGATCTCAGAACAAGCAAAAAGAGTTTTCAGTGCAGCATTGGGAGAAAAGTTCAAGAGCTGCTTGTGGCTTCCATGTAGTTTTTGTTGACAAAGTTGCTGCAATAGATCCTGAAATTAAGTTAAGTAGAGTAGATTGGCTGGTTGCTGATACATACAGCAGCATAAAATCAAATAAGGTACAGTATGACCTTTTTTGCTGGACAGAAAGAAGGATGTGGGGAGATCACCTCTTGCCAGGTGAATGACTACTACAGAAATGAAGTAGCATCTAGGCAAGGGGGGAAAAATGCTTCCTCTTAAAAAATTAATGCATAAAATTGTCAAGGTAGTGCAATGATGTGTCAAGTCCAACGTCCTGCACAAGCACTTGTTTTAGCAGCATACACATAGCGGGTGTTCAAGTAGCATGAAGTGCCTTTCTGTACAGTGAAGAACAAGCCATTAAGCATCAAATATAAAATGCAACCCCCCCACCCCCTCAGTCACTCCTAAATGCACTGGCATTTTTGAACTCCAGATTGGCTGGAAATATTTTGGTTTTGAGCTGTTGTAGAGTTCCTGAATACAATAGCTGCTGGTCTGTGTGACCCTTTAGGATGCTTTATCACTGCCTGAGGCAAGAACGGGGAAAAAATCCACAGTGTGAATAATAAATACAAACCAAAAATCAATAATGCATTTGTTAAAAAGACTAAACTAAGTAGATTAAATACGCCAGACACAGTATCTTGCTGTTTCACCCAACCTGCCCTCAAACTTTCTTCCACATATGTCTCTTGGGGGAAAAGATAAAAGAACATCTTTATTACCTCTTTTTTTCTTTTTTTCCCTTTCACAAGGAGTAAATATATGTTGTTTCAGCTGATTTTCTTTATGTGCTCCTAGGAAATCTTTGATTTCCCTCAGAGAGGAGATAAGAACAGAGCTTCAGTAGAAATAATGTCAGATTGTTTTGTTTGTTCTTGTACGTGACTGGCCTTCTCCAAGTACTCTGTTGGTTTTAGATAATCCAGCTAGGTCTTTGGGTTGCATCTGTCAGAGCAATTGAACATGGTGGAAGTGATTTAAAGGCTAGAGCTGGGCTGGCAACACTGTCTGTGTTCTTTGTGACTTTGTGGGGTTTTCTATTGCCTGTGTAGGTTTGATTCCTCTGAAGTTTCTCAGGCTTTTTATGCTGCCATCTCCCTTCATTTTGCTGTGCTGGCTCATGTCCATTATATGTGTGCCCCCAAGTTGTTCAAACTCCTGTCATGATGTGCTTCCTATTCTACTCAAAGGGCTGAGAGGTCCAACAAAGCCAACAGCCTTGAGATTGTCAGATTCAGCCCCCTCCCCAAAATTGTAAACCCCATCTTGTGCTCCCTCTCTTTCCTCCTCTTCCTCCACTGCACTTCAGTGTATTTTCCCTGCTCCTGTTGCCTGCACAAAGATCCTGTCAATAAGAAGAAAGAGTCTCTCATAGCAATTCCTCCCCTCCTGCCCAGCCTGTAGTGGCAGAGTATTAGACATTGGAGACTCAACAGGAATATCTCGGCTTCAGGCAACCCTTCAATTAGAGCCCGAAATCAATAGGAAGAGGCATTTCCATAGGGAACTGGGCTTTGTAAGGTCCAGGATCATTGCTTTATTCCCACTGCTGAATAGCAGATCTTCCCTCAGTGCTTAGAGGCAGTATGTGTCAAGGAGGGCCTGGGATAGTGACAGGGAAGGTGAAGCATCTCTGCACTGGACCACATTTTTTAGGAGAAAGTTCCAGTTTCAAGTGGAATCCAGAGTGCGTGGGTGTGTGGGGTTGTTTTTTATCTCTTGTGGCATTAGCAAGGCACTTCAGGAGGGTAGGATTTATTCCCTATACTTTGCTTCACTTGAGAACAACAAGGCATTTTTATTTAAATCAGTGGGTAGAATAAATGTTTAACCTTGTTGGAGTTGTAACTACACTGAAGCCAATATCCCTTTGCTGTGCAATTCAGTGTATGATGGGAGATTTCACACTTGACTAGTGCTTTACACTTTGTTTCAAATTACTTTGGCTGTATTATGTTGCCACCCTAAAAACCCAACCTGCTTGCTATATATGGCTAAGTAGAAGATGAAATACTCTGCATTGACGAACTCATGTACACTTTGAAACCTCTTTCAATTAACATTTCTCTGTACAAGACTTGTTTCTGGCATAGTAATTCTGGATATGGTGTAGCGCGTGTTTTAAGGAGAATGATGTGCTTGAGCTCAGGAACAGCTGCATACCTGTGTCTGAACAGCTGTGTAATTTACACAGACATCTCATAGGTAGATTTTATAATTGCAAAACTACCTGTGTGAGTATATCTTCCACTTGCGTTTGCATTGTGTATACTTTCTCTTACCAGAGGAGAATGCTAATTAGCAGACCAGTGAGATCTTTTCCCTTTCAGTGTTGTGCTGGTGTCTTTGTGGTGTTTTCCCTACTTTGCTCAGCTTGAAGCCTTAATGTTCCACATGGGCATTAGAAATTCCCTGACAGACAGAAAAGCTCCATCACACAGCGCAGTAAACAGCACAGCTATGATGCAGTTTGCTTCCCAGAGTCTCTGAGTATTGCTTGCTATGTTGTTTTTTTTTACAAGACTGCTAGAGAATCCATTTATCCATGATGTGGTCCTCCTGCAAGCCTACTCTTTTATAAGTGCTGGAAAAATGAACCCAAAACCTTGACTTCTAATAAAAAAAATGTACTGACTGCTGCAGAAAAGTGATATTCTTGCACCCGTGCAGGTCTCCTGAAGAATGGCAGTATGATAAATCCTTCAGCAAGGTACTCATAGGAAAACTCTGTTCCTTCTCAGTAGTCAAAGTGTTAATGCATTTTCACTACAACTTCAGTGCTAATAAATATCAAACAGCTCAATGTACTTGAAATCTAGTTTTTCCTCAGTGGAATCTTAAGACCTGTTGGTGCCAGCCTCTGTTCACATGACCTAAATAATTACAGTGTATGTCTATAGTCACCTGATGTTTCTAAATCAATTATATGGCAGGTGTTTTTCCCATGATATGGCTGTAGCAGAGTGTGAAGGGAAGCATGGTGTGAAACGGCAGTGATGTGGCTTGGCTTGCATCTTGGCCACCTTTGGGTGACTGACCCCTTTTGAGTGCAGCTGTGAGCTCAGTTCAGATGTGCAGCTCGTGCAGAGAAGCACCTGAGCTGTGGGTGGCGAAGGTGGGTTGCTGTGCTGATCATACAGCAGAGCCCTGTCAGCCAGCACAGCCAAGAGCATGCACTGGGCAGCTTTTCTGACAGGCTGAGGCTGAACAAGCCCTGTTGTCAAGTGAACCAGAGTATCTTGACCTGCAGCTTGCTTTGGTCTCACTGGTTTGCGTGAGGTTCATCGTGTGCCCTACACAGGGATCACTGAGTTACCCAGTGCACTTTGGTGAATGAAGAGGAGCTCTGCATTATTTCAGTTCTCTATTTGCTTTGTGTCCCTGTGTCATAGCAGAGACATTCTGTTTCTTGCATTAGATGCTTCTTTTGAGGTTTTTTATTGAAAACTTCCACCAGCTGCCTCTGTCATGTCATTTGAATCCAAATGGAAATGATTCTTCAGGAACTGCATGCAGTTCTCTGTTGCTGCTGAATTTTTTCGCTCACGTCAAGTGAAAAGGCATGTTCCTTTCTTGGGAGGAATTGAGAGGCATAGGATGTTTTCTTCAGAAGAATGGTTTGTTTATGCATTTTGAAAATTCCTTGTTATCCCTTGATGCTAATTAATTACTCTAGCACAGTCCATGAAGGATACAGTGAGTAGGTGTAGCTTTGTTTCTCAGGGTAGAAGAAAGGTTACTGGCTTTTCACAGTACTTAATTTCACTCCCTTTCCTAGAGTTACTTTTTGAGTGGACAGCAAATAAGGTTTTCTCTGGCTGAATGAGTTCAATAAGGCAAGGTAGGTTATTTAGCAGAAGATTCATGGCTCTTCTGTTTAGACTTCAATGTAGCTGATCCAAATGAGGGCACTTTCTTTCCAGGTTAGGAGTATCCACAAGAATGTTCAAAGTAGCAACTTTGCTTGTTTGTCCAATCACTACATGACTATGGTTTAAAAAAACCAAAAAACAGAGAGGGAGAGGGGAAAAAAAAAAGAAAAAAAGCTCAAGAATAACAACTCAACGAGCTTCTTGGTAGAGAACAACCATCTCTGCTTCCAAAAGGGCTGGATTTACCATGGTAATGGGAATCAACCTAGCATGAGTGAATTCATTTTGACTACTAAAATACATCTTTGACATGATGATTATATGGGATCAGTTGCAAGATTATACTGCTTGTTTCACAGCTGAAGGACAAGTGGATGTATTGAGTTAACCCTACCTCAGGCATGCTGGGCTGTGCATCTCATTTGTTTCCTTCTATTGTCATAAAGTGATGAGGCTGAAGGACTATGATCAGCATGTTGTCAATAGCTGGCCTTAACCCACATGGCCATAATGAGTTATTTACATGTCTGTTGTGATTCAGGAAGCATTTGCAGCACCAGTAATAATACTGGGTTTCAGAACATGTATAGAATAAATGCCTAGGGCCTTTTTTTCTTTTCCTTCCCCCTTCTTTCCATCTTCTTTC
>VXBX01008695.1:558959-698741 GCA_013400415.1 Scytalopus superciliaris | reverse complement strand
TTTTCTTATATATATATATATATATAAGAAAATATTCCTTTTATTTATCTCTGATTTCTTCTCTCTTTAGGTTTTCCAAATGAGCCTGCTGCTGTCATTGCCCTTAACACTATTAAGGAATGGTTAAGCAAGAATCACAATGAGGTATGGAATAAAANGCACAAGCTAAATGTTGGTGTTACCCCAAAGATTGAGTATTTTACTTGCTGTTCTTGCTGGATGGTTGTCACCTCTCACTTCAAAACACTACACGTGCTGCTGGACCAAATCCTTGAGGAGTCCAGTGGCAGAGTGTGATGTTTTGGGGATGTGACACAGTGGAGGGACTTTGTTTTGGTTTGGTTTTTTTTTTCTACTCTTGCAATGCACAAGTTCTGAAAAAGGGCAAAAGAGGATATGAGTCAAAAAGCTGGACAATTCTAATTTTTGCAGTGTCTGCATTTCAGTTCCTGGTGCGGGGGCGATGTGTAAGAAAGGCTGCATCTGCACAGCTGTACACCAAATTTCATGACTTTTTCTTTCTAGCCCTGTTGCTTACTTGTCCACTGTGCCTGCAGCTCCACCTCTTCAAAGCCTGTTCTATTAATCGAACCTACTGAGAGCGATTCATAGAGCTTATGGCTTTTTATTTTTAAATCCTCACATAAATGATTTGCTGCCCTCAAGTTAGGAATTTAAAGGAAAATTAAATTAAGGCTGCCTAAGTAACGAAAGCATCTTTGGGTTTAATAGATAGAGGCCATCAAAGCAAAAAGGCTGTATCCCTGGAAAGATTTCTGATATTTTTTTAGTGCTGGGGGGGAGTTCCTATTGCTAGTACACTGTGCAACATCAGGCCTTATGCTTTGTGAATTCCTTAATTTCCAATGTTGCTTGTTATGATTTAGGTCATAAATCGAGAGATTTCCAACTCAAACATTTCTATCTTTATAAGGCCTATGGCCTTGGGGTCATAGTGTGGTATAGTTTTGCTGACAGATGGATTAAAGAAAGAAAGCCCTTATGCCTTAAGAAATGTCTAAATTTTTCTTGCCTGCCACGAACTGTAAGCCTAATATTTGTTACTGTGATATATGTGTTATATGGTTGCCTGCCTGGTATGACACATGTATAGCTCTCTATTCTTTCATCTTCTCTTGAGTGGTGGAGCTTTCCTAACTAGAGTGAAGTAAAATAACAAAACCAAATCAAATAAAACATCACTGGGCCTATTTTCAATTTCTTTAGCTGGGGAAAAAACTAATGGATGTTACCTAAAAGCTTTATA
The DNA here is from genome assembly GCA_013400415.1 of Scytalopus superciliaris. NCBI lineage: Eukaryota > Metazoa > Chordata > Aves > Passeriformes > Rhinocryptidae > Scytalopus > Scytalopus superciliaris. The sequence continues at coordinate 697,474 of VXBX01008695.1, read as the reverse complement.
GAAATCTGTGAAGAAGGGAGTTGACCAGCTGTGGTTCCAAAACCTTTCAAAAAAATAGGTAGAAAAAAATGAAAGCTGATATTTTTTTTTTTCTTTCCACATTTCTGTTTAAGATTATGGTCTTTGACTCCAGAACTGTGAGAAGAGTAAACATAGGCTTGAGCCTCGAAGTCTTTTGTTATTTAGTCTTAGGACCATTGAAGTCAGGTCAGGACAATATAGCTGGGGGAAGATTGTTGTATCTAAAAACTACACTGGAGTTGAAGGGAAATACCTTTGTTTGAAACCATACTGTGCGTTTCCTGTGCATTGTAATCTTTCCTGGCAAAGCAAAAGACTATTCTCTTCCTAAGCTGTTTGTGAGTGTCAGAGTTTTTGGGTAATAATGAGGAGATTCTTGGAAAGGAAATGTGTATACCAATTGTCAGTAGAAACAGCCACCAAAGGTCAGTGGTGTTCCGGGGGTCACTTTACAGTGAAGAGCTGTAGGATATATTCTATTTTCATTAATTTTTGGTTTGCTTACAGTAAAGTGTTTGTTTTCCCTGAAACACTCGCTAAATAAGTGGATTTTTAACAAGACTGGTCCAGTGGTAACATTGGATAGTGATTATTTGTGCAAGACAAAGAAATAGGCTTTCAGCAGAGTGATCTCCATCTTTCTAGGTTTTGTCTTTGTGTGGTTTGAGTTCTTAGCAGGCTGATAGTTCCTGGTGTTGGGTTGGAGAAGTGCAGCAAAGAAATGACAAAACAAATAAAATAATCATGTCTTAAACTGACAATCTGCCTGTTTCCTCGTGATGACAGCCAGCATATTCCAGACAGCTAGAGTTGTTCAGTATTTTGTCTGGAAACATCGAACAAAGCATCCAGTGGAGAAGCACTGCATACAGGGACATAATTAGTAATATTTTTCCTCTAGCAATATATTCAGGTGGCCTTTTTTTCCCAGGAATCTGATACGTTGAGGGTACGAATTTAGCAATTTTATGCTGTTTGGTTTGGGTTTTGCCAGCTTTGAACTGAAAGGAAATAGTACACTGAGATTTGAACGGTATGCTGAGGTTTTCAAACCTGGAGGTTCACTAAGGGGTGCGTACATCTTAGGACACTGGTTCATTATAGCTCTGAGTACTTGGTTGCTGTGGCTTTCATTGCTGTCACAGTTGCTTCCTGTGACTTAGGACCTGAGCTGTGAAGCAGGAGTTCTGGATGGACAGGCTTCATTAACACTATAGGTGCCTAAGTATTGTCATCTTAGCCATGGACTGAGATTTTGTGGGATTTTGTTAGTTAATATGTAATTTTAACCTTGAAATGCAAGGATAGAACCTGTATGTTTGTGCTGCTTTATCCTCTTACAATTTCTCCTAGTTGCATATTTACCACATAATTTAAGAAAACAGAATAATTTATTTTTTTTCCTCTGGAAATAAGCTTTTCTTCCTAAAAGCTGAGTCTGTATTGTATATACACCTCCTGCCTTGCTCCCCACAAACTACAATTTAACCACAATTATTTTAAAGTAAGTAGCTGTGGTTTACAATGTTTGGACAGCGAAAGGCACCCAGGCTGTCCTGACTACAAAGCAGTTGTTAAAAATTGTCCTACTGAGCTTACACCACAGCTGTTTGTTCAGTTTGGACTAATATAGCTCATAGCTGTTGTCTTAAATATTTCTCAACACCCTGAATCCCAACCTCACCAAGCTGAGGTCTCACACTGTTTGATGCACTTGAAGACGTACGTGTGATGCATTTGATGCAAGTACTGCATATCAGTGAATAGGGCAATTCAGAGCTAATCCCCAAGAGCTTTTGTTGGGTTTTGAAGGAAGTGGAGTACTAGTTTTTAGTCAAGATATATTTAGAGAGTTCAGTTATCCATAGCTTTGTACTCACAGCTTTTCTCATACAAAGCTTCCCCTCTTAAGGTTTTTCCACAATGTGCTGGCTTGAATTTTGAACTGTGGCATACTAGCAAGCTTCATATGTCATAAATAGAACAGCAGCAAAATAAAGATACCTAGTTTCATTGAAGATAGCAGTAACTTATGCAGTAAAAGGGATTTTAGGAAGCATAGCATTGCTGGGTGGCTGGTGTTTAATGTGTGTAGCAAGGTGAGTGTAATTCATCTGGTTTAAAAGAGCTCATATAGCTCTGTGCCAGATATCAATGTGATCCATTTGATACTGTCATGGAATGGTTTAGGTTGGAAGGGACCTTAAAGGTCATCTTGTTCCAACACCCTTGGGGAGAAGGATGCCACTCACTAGACCAGGTTGCTCCTGGCTCCCTTCATCCTGGCCTTGAGCACTTCTGGGGATGTGTACACTTAGTCCCTTGGATTAGATCTTAGGCTTTGAATAGTAATATTATACATCACCCAAACTTCTCCCCAAAGTAGCTCATCAAACAGCAATGAAATGAAAAGGGCTTTCTATGTTTGAACATTATAGTCTCCTCTTACTGCAGACAGCCCTGTGATAGAGTCCTTTCTGTAAACGTCTGTCATAAAGACACAGCGATTCCCACTACACCCGTGGGATATTTAAATTCACACATTCTACTCCGGGAGCAAAACCTCTAACGATTGGCCACGAGGGCAGCTTTTCAGAGTGCTCCCCACGTCTCACTCCTGTCACCACTGACCAGACCTGCTCCCCTGACACTGCCTGTGCTGTCAGGACCAGTCCGTGTGTCCTGCCAACAGCCTCTCCCAAACAAGGGGGGGCTCCTGCACTTGGCTCTGCCAGAGTTAAACAAATCAAAGTCTGCTCCTTCCCCTCATTCCTTCTTGTGCAATCCGGTTCTGCTCCTTTAGTCCCAAAGCAACCAGTTATGCCCATGGGCCTGAACCACTCACTAAGCTCTCTCAAACCCTTTGATTGTAGAAAGTGAATTGATTGAATGAATTCAAGAAGTTTTAGTGCAAGGTAGAGACCGGAATGATAGCGTGCTCACTAGGGAATCTGCTTCCATAGCAATGCACCTGGCAGAGCCAGGCTGGTGAATAAGATAGAAAGGTGACAATTTTCTAAGTCTTTTGTTGTGCTCTGCAGCAGCCGTGTCTCCTCTGCCTTCCTGCATCCCAGGAATCTGTGACAAATTTGTGAAAGATAAGGCAATATTGTTGTTTTCTCCTCTCTGCCTTCTTGTAATACTTCTTTCCTTTGATGCTATAATGAAGATTTTATCCACACTGATATTAATTCAAAATATAAATAAATCGGTTGCAGCATTCCTTAGTCAGCCTGGGGGTTTGAAAATATAACCTAAATGACTCCTGTCCTGCAAGCTGTGTTACAGTCCTGCGGATGTCTCTGTCACAGTATTTACAAGACAAGTGATTTGCATTTAATAAAAGGTTTTGTTACCCAAGCCCGTGGTTGTGCTTGACCCCTCAGGTGTTTGTATAAAAACTTATTAGCATGCTTAACTCTGATGTCACTCAGATGAATGTCTCATTACCATGCAAATGCAGTTAGCTCCTTTCTGAGGTTAATTGTTACAAAGCAACAGAGAGAGAGAGGGAGATCTATTGTGATTTACTGAATTTACCATCATAGTCCAGCAGCCTAAAACTCAACTACACAAAGTCCGCTGGGGAAAACAACCAGTAGTGGCTTGGACTCAGCTGTATGTAACAGCAGCAATGTTCTGGGCTTGAAATGCAGCCCTTAGTCAAACTAATCTCTGGCCATGCTTTACACCAAGGTCTGCTGACTTGCAGCCAGAGGGCAAATCTAGTTTAGAAGCTGGTAAATGGTGTTATGCTGTAAGTGTAGAAATCCCTTGGAGCAAACTCCCTGGAATGGCCACAGTCAGCAGTAGTGGTTAATTTACTGCAGACCACCTAGGCTATCTCCTTAGCAAACTGTGTTTTCACATTTCACAAAGTGCTCCAGAGGTTTAATAGAATTCTTCAGAGCACGAAATAGAATTGGAGCCCATCCTTTAGGAAATGATACACTAGGATTCATTTAAAAATGCACATTAAGCTCTTTGAACAGGTCAGAATGTTTCTTTCTGTGATGATTTGGTAAGGTTTGAGGTGTTGCCACCTGATTTCCCCCCTAATGGTACCACAAAAAAAATTGTGACACCTTTAAATACTTGGACCTCCCTACATTTTTGAGGGTGATGAGGGGAGAATTATCTTGGTTTTTCTGTGACTGGTATCTTCAAATGTTTGTAATGGTAGAAATTATCTGCTTTTACTTTGCTGTGCTTCTCATAAGGGTGAAAAATAAAAAAAAGCTCAGTGTGTGCCTTACCTTATGTCACCAATGTGAAAAGCCTCAGGACTTTTTCACTGCTCAAGAAAAGACTTTAATTTAACAGCACATTTAGTTCAAAGTATTGTTCTTTCTCTTGCACAACACAATATCTCAAAACATTTATTATCCTCCCCGGTAGAACAACAGCCAGGAGAGTGCAATCGTAGTATATGTGCCATTGAAATAACTGATGCAAATTAAAAGCACATAAATGGGAAATAAATCAACATGTTTCCGATTCCTTTTCATTACACTCACTGCTGAAGAGAGACGTTTTCTTAGTTTGCCTGAAGTACATGAGATTTAGGTCCCTGTGTTTTAGCAGGTGGTTATGTATCATCCCTCAGCCAAAAAAGATTTTCAGCAAAACAGGATGAGCAAACTCCTGGTCAGGTTGGAATTAGTGGAACTTTGTTTTATGTGCTAGGCACTGGTGCCTAATTTGGAGAGAGATTCTGTGATGGACAGCCACTGTCTGGGAGGACAGAGCAAAGGGACTCTTCTCTATTGCACAAGGCAGGCGTGCCTGAAAGATCATTTCATTATTAATTTTAATTTGTTTTTAATTTCTCTTTCCCCCTCCCTTTGGTGGTCTCAGCAATCTAATTTTGGCTCTTCATTCTTCAGAGACAATTAAACTAAGTGGCATCTTGAGATGAGGTCTTGTCTTTATCTCTCCAGAAGGATGCAGATGGAGTCAGTGTGTCTTGGAAACGTTGTCTGATGCAGTTTCATTTAATGTAACCTCAGTCGGATTCCCCTAGGGCAGAGCAACTAACTTTCTGTGTTTATTCCAGAAAGGAGTGGAGTATCTGGCTGACAATAATTACTGAAAGCAAATTTAAAAAAAAAAGAAATATATATATATTAATGCAAACAACTCCCCCTAAGACAGCATTATGTTTAGCTTTGCTTGCTTAGTTTTCATGCTTACAGTTTTACAGTCGTCAACAAAGCCACATGAAATTTTGACAAAAATATATGTATTGATGCCTAAGGTGATACCTTTTACGACAAGTTCGGGCCTGCAGTGACATGTATTTATTTTAAAGTATATTTATTACTCAGAGATAAAGCCCTGAAAATGCAGGTTTCAATTGAAGCCACTGACAGATCCTCAAGGACAGTAAGGGTGCCGATAAAAATTCAGGCGGCTATTTTGGTCTCTCTGATATGCCAGTATCAGTTGATTAACATAATCTCCTCCCCTCCCCCAGCACCGTTCTCTTGGGTAGGTTAAAAAATGATCTCCTTTCTATTTCTACATTCTAATTAGGTGGTAATCATATGCTGCTCTGATTGAAATGAAAATCAGCCATCATGCCACTGTCATCTCACTGAAGTCGAGGAAAAAATGCTTTTCAACTGGTAGCAAATTAAAATGATTTACTTGCTCTGTGTAGCTGCTCTCTCACTGGGCTCAGAGAGATTCAGTGCTGCCCCCAAAGCCCAAATCTAACCATCATCCCAACAGACAAGTCATTTTCTGGAATGATAAGCCAGCTGCCAAGGCAGGGGCGCTTTCTTATATGTTCTTCAGGCTGCTGTTTTAGGTAGGAGGCTGATAAAGCGACGTGGACAAAGCCCATCTCCATGGCATGTGATAATTTATTTACTAAACTTAAAAGAGGTTTTGGTATTTTTGCTACAGCTGTTGAGAGAAAGGCAGGAAGCATCCCTTTTGGACAGAAATGTTGGAGCTTGTGATGACTGGGAATGTGCCAGGGGACTGTTGTCCTGTGTGATTGTTTCTGAGATGCTTACTTGTGACCCAAATAAAACTGGGAGGAAGGAGTTGGAAACGTGGCTTTCTGTCACCTCTTCCCTCTAAAATGTGTGGAGGATCAAGGAAATCCACTCCTATGCATAATGTAGATGTACTCAGTGAAAACATGTAAAGGTTTATCTAACTTTAGTGTGCTGCATCAATAACACCTCCCATTACAGCTAATGAGTGTCACTAATACAAGACAGAGCTCTGCATGGGTTCTTTCGTGTTTACAGCAGTTAACTATCTAATAATTGAAATTTGTCAAAGTGTTTATTCCTTTTATCCTTACAATTTAATAGCAGCTATGATAACAGGAGCCTGGATAGCTTGATAATTCTACAGGCGTGTAGCTAAATTAGTAGAATTGTCTCTACTTCAGGGTTGAGATTTTGTCTTGTTTCTTTGATTTATTTCTTTTCTCCTGATTTCTGTATATTTGGAGGGGTCTTACTACTGTAGCAAGCTGTGTGGGGAAAAAAACAACCTTTAGAATAAATAGAAATTACGTGTTTTTTCTTTCCTGTTACTTCTTACATGACAAAAAAGATCAGAATAGCATCCCTTTATTTCAGTACTGACTTTCAGCCAGAAATCTGATAATTTCAACTGGCTTCTCAAATCAGCCCAATGCAGAAGGTGTCCAGACTTCATTTTGGAAAAACTAAGTGTTGCTACCCTTCTGAAGGCTTTAAATCATCTTGTGTTCCTTATCCTGTGTGTACATAGGAATAAACAGACAAATAAATGAGGAATAGCAATCCCTGTAACTTGAGTGAGTTTTGTGGATAAAATACTTATTTGTTTTTCTTCTGAGCTTTTCGCCTTAGTAAATCTGTTGTGACTTAGTGTGGGCTATACTTTGGTGTACGTAGAAGTGAATCACAGCTGGATCTTAGCAGGAATTGTGCTGAGGTGGGGTAAGAGGAAGGAGAGGCTGGACAAGGCTTGCCTTCTGCTCTGTGGAGGTTTGCAAGGAGACTCCTCTCGTGGAGATGCTGTTTTTGGAGACTCAGAGCAGAAGCTGTGCCTGCCAAGGGTGGGCTTGGCTGGCAGTCACCAGCAGGAATAAAACCAGGTGCGACAGGCGGGTACCAGCTGCTGGCCCAGCTACAGTCCCCAGTGAGAGAGAAGCCACTTTGCTGGCATGGACAGCGGCTCTTCCACACGAGCCAAGAGCACGTGCTTGGTTTTGCTGGCACTTGCCTGGCATCCTGCAGAGCGTGTGATGGCTTCTCTGGGTGTTGTGTTTCCAATAAATTCACGGCGCTGCTTTGCCTCTGGAAAGCTGCCGCTTCGGTTGGATTTGAATTCAGTTCTGTCACCTACAATTTCCCCCCAAAGCAGAATGTCCAGCGTGGCATGTGAGGGTGAAATAATACACTAAAATATAAAAAACACATGAGGTGAGTCTCATACTGGAGCAAGCATTGGCTCACCCTACAAAGGACCAAAGTAGTACGAGCTAGTTAACTGTGAAGGGAATATTAAGTTTTATTCTGTTTTCCCATCTGAGATTTTTACTGGCCAAGTCCTAACCATCATCTTCAACCACATTAGCCATCAACAGTACGTCACAGACAAACCTACACAGAAGGAAATCCACATGGATCCTTATAGCCAGAGTGCGTTCCCTGTGAGGAACAAAGTGAGTTTATTGCTGCTAGACTTTGGCGTCTTGACATATAGTTTGAGATATATGATTCTGACATTTAATAGGTTAGATGATATTGGCCACATACTTCATAGGTTCTGTATCCTACTGTATTCCTGGGAAGGTGAAAAATGGGTCTGTCTATTATATATGAAATGACAGAACAGATGAGAAGAGCACTTTGGATGTGGGGAGCATTGACAATGAGGACCTGTGGAAACATGGGAATTGACTGGCTGGCTTCCAAGATAAAATACCTGATAATTAATACAGAACAACTTGCTTAAATTCAAATGTGAGCACAGTTTAAGGGTGCATATCGCCTTCCTACTTAGGCTTCAGGACTGATTATGTCATTCTTTCATTTATTTGGGATTAATGGAAAATAAATTAGGTGAGCTATGAAATTCTTCCATAGGAATAAACAATGCTTCCTAGGAAGAGTTTTTGAACAAACACCATGAAAAGACTTACTCGGGTTCACACTTCACTTCTAACCTGATCTCTCATGAGATAAGAGTAAAAAGTAACTTTTACCGGCTACTTAATTTAAATACAATTAACTTACTGGAGTCTTATTTTTTTCTTACATTAAAAAAAAAAAAAAAGGGTGAATATGCTTTGGGAATAGTAAGATAACTGGAAAACAGTCAGTGGTTACATGATACATACTGGCTGAGGGTAAAAGCAGAATTAAATAGCTTTAAAAGTAGTATAATTTTAGAGTTGAAATGGAAGTCACTGTGGCACAAAGCACAGTTCTGCCTTGTAAATGACCAGGTTGGCATTGCCTGTGCCTCTCTGCTTTTCTGTCTGTCTTCATCCAGATTCAGGAGTACATTTTCAGATCACCAAAAGTGAATTTAGGATGCTTTTCTGAACCAGGAATATTGAATTTCTCTGAGCCAGTCTGCTTGTCTTTACTATTAGACTTCAGACACCACATGGTAGGGCACTGCCTGACTCTTTAGCACACAGGCTGAAATGCAATCCTAAGAACCAGCTGCTACATATTCTTCCCCATGATCAATGCATAATACATCCAGGGGGAGAGGTGTCTTTCTGATTTCTCCTCCTTGCAGGAAACCAGGGCCTTTCATGAGCCTGTCTCCAAATGTCCTGGATTTGATGTTGTGTGAGGAAGGGATTTTTATTCTGTATTCTTTTCTGGTTTTTTCCATCCAGCCTTTCACACACTTAGGAGGGACTGAGTATTTAAGCCTCAATCCAGCTATGTATTCTCAGGTTGGGGGAAAGGGTTTTATATGCGATTTTCAGCCTCTTCTGCTGGTAATTTCGCCTTTGATTTAAAATCCCTTTGGGTTTTGTGAGCCAAAAGGTTAAAAATCCTTAGTCTTCTATTTGCATATTGATAGTTTTATCCTTCATTTGAGGTAGTGATGTATAGCTATTGTTTTATAGATAAAATACAGTCTACTTGTTTAATTTCATTAACTCTTTTTGCTTTCACTTTGTTTTGCAAAAGTGCATGTCAAATTTCTTATCCCTATGTGGAAACAGCCTTTGAACTCGCACTGTGTGCTGTTCTGAAGTGAATACTGAAACCTTGCCCTAATACGAAACAAACTTATCACACAGCACTTTGACTCCCCTGAATTCAATCCTGATGCCTGTTGGATGATAACCCCTTCCCTGTGGACAGAGAAACAGACCTCTCCCTTTGGGGCTGCACGCTCATAATGTAGGATCTGTATGATGATAACCTCCTGGTGGGAAATGTTTCGGAAGGGACAACAGGAACAATGTGCTTCAGTCCTACTGACTGTGTTCCCTGTTAAAATCTCTCCCTACAGACATCATATTAAGTTCATTAATATTTACAAAGCAAATATATCTCCCTTCAGACAGTTGAGGTGCCACTGCCCTCGATTTTTGTGGGATTCCATGAGCACTGACACAGCTTTATACAGCATAAGTGCAATATCTCATTAATATGCATATTTGGATTTGTAGAATACCCTGGGCATTTCTTTTTCCAGTGTGACTTTTATGGGGCATATCATATGAGAATAAAATCTCATTATAACTACAGGTTGCTTATGTGTGTGTATGCTCCTCAGCATGGGGTCTGAGTCTTCATGGGAATTTGGGAAGTGCCTGGTGTGCTGCTGGTACGGAAGTCCCTATTAACAAGGTGAAGTTGTGTATATAAGAAACCGCAGTACTGATGATCAAAGATACTTGTAATTCAAACCTCTGAGTGTAAATCCAGAGGGTAATCTTCTATAGACTAACATTAGTCCTCAAAGCACTCCTAAATTTTAGCAGAGTTGGAATTTTTGCAGTGAAAGAATTTTTGCAGTGAAAGAATTTTTGCATCGCCGTTGCTAATGAGGAAGAACGAGTGTTAGTATCCCTAATCATAGACTCATAGAACCTCCTGAGTTGGAAGGGACCCACAAGGATCATCAAATCCAACCAGGATGGCAGTGTTAGTGTTTGCTACAGGAGGCAGAGGAAAAGCCTGAGTTAGCTCCCATGTTGGAAGCACAAGTATTTGCAGGAAAAACAGAGGTATATTTACAGCGCTTGTGGTGGTGTGAGCGTGGTGTTTCAGATTCTGCAAGGCTCGCTCTGAGACAGAGATGTCTTTGAGGGACAATCCCATCACATGCAATTTATAGCCATGGTACTACAAAAATAAATCCAGCTTGTATGATGCCTCCAAATAGCAGAAGCTGAGAGGGAAATAAGTAACTGTAAAATTTTTCAGAGACTATTAAGAGAATAAAGAATTCTTTACAGGCATATAATACCAAGTAAAAATACTGCTTCGGTGTCAGATTGCTCAGTGAACTGGGATTTTTACCGAAATGGTCAGTAACGGGTCTTGACTGGCAATTTATAGTCACCTTCTCTGTTGTGTATGCAGGGGAAAAGGGATCCTGCTGTTGTCTGGCCAAAGAGGGGCAGATGTTGAGCTGTGGATAACCACAAAGAGTAATATGGTTTTTTCCTTTTGGCTAGGACTGGGGTTAAGCAGGAACAAGGTAGGCTGACACTGACTCTTACCCAGCCAGAACTTCAGGAATGAAGGGCTGAGAAGCTGTTTGATCCGGATTTTTAGTTCCCAGATACCCTAGTTGAAAGGGAGAAATGCAGTAGACCTTGTAAGTGCGCCATTGTCTAGTGGGTTTTCTGAGTTTTGGATGTCCTACATATCCAGAGCAGTCGCATGGAGTAAAAATGAACTGCCGGTGTAGGGATCTGGCAGGTTCCAGAACACCTGACTCTCCTCCTTTGTAGCTTCCTTCCCTCTGCAGTTTTTTTCCTTTCAGCTATCCCTGTTCTGCCCCCTGAGTGAGTGGTGAACTTGTCTCTTTATATTCTGCTCTCTTGCCTGGGCATTTAACTGAGTGCTTTGGATCAGGAGGTGGAAAACAAAGGCTGTACCTCTGCTCTGGGTCTATCTCGTGTGCTGCAGCTGTTGTTTTGAGGTAGGGATTTCAAGTCCAGCTGCTCCTTATTGACCCTGTGGGGAAGTGGCAGGTTGAATCAATTATTTGACATGCACAGTCTCTGTTGGCAGGATTCTCCAGAGCCTTATAATGGCACAAATGATGTTACTTGCTAGTGCAAAGAGAAAGTTACAATTGGGTATAGCAATTAATATGCAATTAGGAAGGCATTCTTTTTTCTTTCCAAGTATTTTTTCCGAGTTATTTTTAGATTTGAATTGACTGAATAGTTGAAGAATTCCTTTCGGAAAAGAGGAGGGGAGTAGTATTTTTTTCTGCATTAGCTTTGGTTTTTTTCCTTCTGCAGGGACAGCAAGAAGCACAGACAGCTGTTATTTAAAATAAAATTGAACGTGAAATGTTATCAGACCATTTACTATCTCTGAACTATAACACAGCAGTTCTGTGTTTTAAGGGTGTATTGTTGTTTATTATGCACTGCATTGCTGCTCAAACTTAAATCTGTTTAGAAAAGTAATGGGATTTAAATGCACTTGGAGTGTATCTCTGAAAGCAGTCTATATCTAAGGTATTTTAGTAATTTCCTTGCTGTCCAAGGTAATGACGCTGCCCAGCAGGACGGGAGGAAAAAGGGGTTGAAGGGTGCTGGGCCGTGGATGTGTTGAGATGTCAGTGTTATCCGAGATGACAACGTCTGGGAGCAAAGGAGCAGAGCAGCCACGGCCCCCCTCCCGCCCCTGGCCCCACTGCCGAGGCCGCCAGCACGGGTGTCAATTCGTGCCAGCGCCTGGGGCGGCTTTTGTGGTGGTGACACGTGTCGCTTTGGAACCGGATCGACACACTCAGGGCCACCAAGCATCCCCAGCTGCCGTCCCCTCTCAGACACGTGTCACCTGCGCCGCGCTTGACCTCGTGATGCACAAGCGATAAAGGCTCTGTATTTTATAACAGTCTCCAGAGCTGTCATGTCCCAGTTTTCAGCTAGATTAATTAGCACCCATGTGAGTAATTCCATAACACAGCCATTTAGAGCTGTTAAGTTTCTTCCAGATTATTTTGTTCTAAATGCTCTAGAAAGCGGTTTGGATGAAATATTCGGTGGTTAAATGAAAACATCTATGAAAGTGAAGCCATAGATGGTGTATATTTTATAAAGCTTTATCAAATGAAAATATATGACAAGTACAAGGTCTGGCTGGCTGGGTGGCCTCTGTGGGCTTTTGCTAAAAGAGGTCAAATTGGTTCTGTGAACTTAAAACCACAACTGTACTAATTAATGCAATAGGAAAACGTTAGGAAATGCAATATAATTATTCATAGAACTGGGTCATAATTTCTTTTTCCGTTAGTCTTTGAGCATGTTGCCACACCACAGTGCTTTCCATTAATAATGAAGACATTTTTGAGAAATAGTATTAGCAGCTGGTTGACTGTAGTTAATTGACATATTATTGTATTCCAGCACATTCTGTCAGGGACTGCTGTGAATGGCTTAAAGGCTTCTAGGGAGAAATAAAGCAGAGATAACCAAGGAGAAGTTGTTTAACTTAACAGTTCTCAGGCTCTGTATATGCTGATTCTAGGAGGCAAATTACTAAAATACATAGAGAATTTTGATTTAGAAAATAATGATATAATGGCTTAATAAATTTTGTCTGTGGGAATAGCACATCAGCTCTTGTAGGAGTAGGCAATGCAGCGAAGCTCCCAAGTGTTTTAAAACCCGAGTGACTAAATGACATAAATACATTTACTTATGGATTTAATCCAGGCTTCTTTGTCAAAAATTGGAGTAATGAATTGACAAGGAGTTAAAGGAATGAACCCTCTGTGTAACTGAGGCATGCTAATTACTGCCTTCCCCCCCCACCTCCCAAGGTTAACAGAGCTTCAAATAAAGGCATCTTTGTTTTCAGAGCAAAGACTAAAGAAGAGAGGCAGAGCAAAGCCATGGAGGGGACTTAGCAAGTCCTTCACCCCCAGGTCACTGATTCCAATCCAGACCATTCTGTCCATGCCCGAGAGCTTTCCAGCCTCTGCACTAGTCTGGCCCCTGTAGAATGAAATGGAGAACGTGGCTTAGGTCCTGATCACAGCTGACATGACTCTGGTTGTACTGATGGACATTATGTATTTAAAGAGTCTTATTCTGCAGTCACAGCACCCAGCTGGAGTTTGCTTTTCATTCCCGAGTGTTTGGGATTAGGCACGAAATAGAAAACGGCAGGCTCTGGTGTGGATAGTTTCAAATGTTCATGGACATATGAAGGAATTTCTTCTTAGATGTGCTTATTGAAGCAAATGGAAAGTGAGCACTTCAAAGGAGCTGAGCTATTTGATCACGGAACGTTTTATTGTACAGTTAATTACGTCAAATAGGCTGAACCCAGATAGAGCTCTTAGTGACTTTTTTGCTGTGTGTATAATTAGATCTACAGAGCTGTTTCCTCAGCTGGTGTCAGGCTGCTTAGCTCTATTTAAGTCAATTTGCATCAGCTCAGAAGCTGGACCCTGGTATTTATGGAACCGTTGAGTGTTTATGATACCAAAGTAAGACACAGCCAAGTTCTGTGCCCTGAGGAAATTCAGGCCAAGATGTGTAAAGTAAGAAAAATGGTACCGTGTTCACTTTTAGAGTAATGGTGGGCTAATCTCAACCTTCAGCACTTCTGTTTGAAGCTTGTTAGAACTTACATCAGTCGGATGCAGAAGGAAAAGAATTACCATGGCGTTTTGGGGATGGGCTTGCAGGTTGGAAAAAAAAACTTGTCATGGGGCATTTTGGTCTTTATAATCTATGATCAGAAGGTGAAAACCAGCAGGCATGAAAAGGTTGTAAATTTGAAAAATACAGGAACTCTCCATATGCAAGCTTCCAGAATCTGATTTTAAAAGATGACCCTAAAAATACCAACTTTGCCATGCTGTCAAGCATTTAAGTTTGAGGTCAGTGTTATTCTTACGCTTCCTACAGCTGAAAACACAGGGATCCCAAAAGAATAGCACTCTCCATATTAATTAAATGATTTTAATACAGTTAATCCTTCAAATTGTTCTCAAGCTGTTCATGGATATTTTTAGCTCTGTAGGCCTTGGAATGCCCAGTTTCTTGCACTCTGCTTTTATGTTCATCATTGCCAGAAACAGGGTTAACAGAAGCATTAAAAACACTGTAGAAAATACCAATGTCTAATCTAGTGACTAATGAAGTTACAGTCATTCACCTCAAGCTTTAAAAAGATGCTTTGTCTCACACTAATTATTTCTGTATTGTTCTTATTTGCATCAGAGGCATTTTGCTGCTCTTCATCTTAACTTATTAAATCCTTCTTGCTCATGCATGAATCTGGACAGCTGGATGCCACTAATGGGGCAGCTAGTGCTACCCAGTGGTCTATAATCAACATTCTGTTGCCACACATTAGCATCACACTGCATGCCTAAAAGGACTAAAAAATTTGATTTGTGAAGCAACAGCTGATTAGGGATGATTAACAAAAAGACTGGGGGATGGTGGATATTGTGTAACACCGCTTCTTGTCCTTTCAGAATCCAGCCTAGGATGGCATATCTGCTCTGTCAGTGTGAACAAAAACAGATGAACCATTATCTGAATGTTTTTATCACTAATCATTTCTCAAAGGCTGTTTAAAACCAAACAACGTTTAACAGCATTTAAATGAAAACAAAGGTGGAAATAATCATAAAACCACGACAAAGAAAATGTATCTATTTTAAACAAAACATATCAATTCATTTTTCTGCAATTTCAATGTAATACAAACTGCCATGATAGATATATTAAAATATTGCTAAATGCACCTTAAATGCCTTTTATATTTACAAGAGACTTCCACATGTTGAGGTTGATTTGTAGACTGTAAAAAGAGACAGTTCATTTTGGATGGAGAGTGAGATACACTGGAAAACCTGGAGCTGCAACAGGCACTCTTGAATGACCACTGGAGGATATAGCCAATGGTTCCAGTGTAACCTGTTTATTACCATGATAGCTCCATGTCTTCAGACTGCTCCAATTCATCACCTACGCTGTTGTGCAGGATTGTTTCTAGTTTGCAGTTTTGGATGGCAGTGCTTTTCACCATTAAAAATAAATAAATAAAGCCCACAAAAAATCAACCCAAAAAAAACTAACTGAACAGAAAACCCCACCAAAAGCCTCTCTGAATCCAAGAGTTTCTCTTGCATAGCTTTCTTCATTCTGAAGACCTCAGTATATGTCTCTGCTAATTATAGAGTGATACAATAGTTTGGTTTGGAAAGGACCTTAAATATGACAATGTTCCAACCCCCTGCCATGGGTAGGGACACCTTCCACTAGACCAGCTTGCTCAGAGCCCTGTCCAGCCTCGCCTTAAATACTTGCAGAGATTCTCTGGGCAACCTGTGCTAGTGTTTCATCACCCCCACAGTGAAGATTTTTTTCCTAATATCCACTCTAAATCCACTCTCTGTCAATTTGAAGCCATTCCCCCCTTGTTCTGTCACTCCAGACCTTGTAAATAGTCTCTCTCTGTGTTTCTTGTCAGCTCCCTTCAGGTACTGGAAGTCCACAGTGAGGTCACCCTGAAGCTTCTCTTTTTCCAGGCGGAACAATTCCAATTCTCTCAGCCTTTCCCCAAAGGAGAGGTGCTCCAACACATTTCTAGTGCTACAGATCATCCCAGAGAGAAAACTACTGTTTCTGTTTTTACTTCTCTTGCTGAGGTTAATTTTGAATGGGAAGCACTGCTTGTCTTTGCTGCCTGTATTCAGCTATTATCAATGCTAGAGGAATCATTGGCTTGGGAAATGCCCTTTGCTGTGGGATTTTGACAGCAGTCCCCATATTTCATACTGTTGGCCACCCAGGCTAACAGTGGGTGTCCATCAGCAGTTTGGAAAGTGGACAACATGGCATTTCCATATTTCAGTAATGCAGTGAGTCCAGATGTGGTCTGTGCTTGCCACGAGTTAGTTTTGGATTTTTTCTTTTTGACAGCAGGAAAAAGGATGGGATGTAGTTATGTCTGGAAATGACCCATCTTGGGAAGGGTTGCAAAACAAAACATAAAAAAATATTTTGTCATACAAACATAATAATATAAAAACATTGTACCAATAAAAGGTATAGATTACCTGCTTCCATCTGTCATACTCTGACTGGTGATTACTAAAGCCAAAAAACAATGTTTGCATTTAAATTTTGGAAGAAAGTGAAATGTCAGTTGCTGTGCTCTCAGTAACAAATCACAAAGTGATGTGGATTACAGAGCTCTTGATGCATTCCTGAGGTGCCTTCTGGCAGTGAAACCTAATGCAATCACAGACTACATAAATAGCCTACTAATGTACAAACTGCTTCACTTCATCACCGTAGTGGACATTATTAAGATAATTATTTGATCCTTTGTGACTCCCTTTTCTATTGTGATGTTACATACATCAATCCAATCTAACTAATATGTTTTGAGGGACAATGTTCATCTCTTCTTACAGAAAAGGCTTATTGCAGAAGGCAGCCTTATTAAAGACTTGTCACTTCAGAGATCTGGTGACAATAAATGCTTGGCTGTTCATTTACTGGCAAATCATGTTTCAGTTAAAAACAAAAGCAATGCAAAAAATGGCATGTGAAAAAAAATGGGTTGTCTAGCTTTGTGCCTTGGCTGGTTCTATTTCTTGTCATTTTGCTTCAAATGATATAAAGTTGGGCTTAAAACACTGCGGGACATTTTGTTCAACCTTCACAAGTTCAGGAGGTGCCTGACAACATCTGAAATGCAGTTCAAGATCCAAGTGGAAATTCATTCTTGACCCAAGTCTTTAGCTTATGTCTCATCTCTTTGCTGATAATACTCTTGCCAACTGCAAAAAAAAAAAAAAAAATTACTTTTGCCAGTCTGCAAGGACCAATTCTAGATTAGAGAAATTACAATGGCAAAGAGAAAATATTATAATTAATACTAAAATATAATTATTTTATGGCTCCCCCCCCACCCCGTGAAACTCCCCATGTTTTCTGAGATCAGTGATATTCAGCTGTTATTTAGAATACAGAAGATATAGATTAGCTATATTGCAGCTCTACTTTCAGTGAGAATATGTCAATAAAGAGGTCATAGGCTTGTTCACAAAGGAACACTGATGGTTACATTTGTTAAAGTCTTTGGAGTCAGAGGCCTGCAGTTTTGGGTGGATTTGCCTGAACACATACAGGTGTGTAATCTTTTTTGTTGTGCTAAACCTCTGGGTGATGGTTTTGAGATATTTAGATCTGATATTGCCAAAACGCCTACAAATTTTGAAACTTAAAGGGAAAAAAAATAAAAAATTACAGTTTGCTGTATGCACCATATGGCAAAAAATGTTACTGTTTAAGAGAAGGCAGCCCTAGAAAATTAGATCAAAAGCTCTTCTCTGGAATTCAGGGTGTTAATAGCAATTTGCATTTCCAGAATGAGACTGGGAGAACACAAGGTATTGTTTATCATTGCACTTTTAAGCACAATAAAAATGACAATAGGCATCCAGTTCAAGGTAGCTCTGCCGAAGTGCTCTGCGTGACGGCTCCTTGTATGATTCCAGAAGCATTTTGGAGGAACACACTCAGCAAATGATGCATTTGCATAGGGCAAACCAGCAGTGAGTGGCAGTTGTTGATAAAGGTGCATCACCCTCTGGTTCTGTTCTTCCTCATCCACGCGGAGGTGAACTGGGAACACGCAGGCTCTTTATCTCTTCCACAGGGGTTGTCTCTGCTGTGCAGTGACAGCACTGCAAGACCAGGCACTCGTTTCTGGTTTTGTGAAACAGTGAAGAGAGTCAATTATTTCCAATGCTTTAGAGGCTGGTCTTCTGTACAGACACTTGAAAAAGAAGAAAATGAGTACATATTAAAGGGCTCAATGGCTTTCCTTCAGTGTTTTTCTATACCTCCCTCCCGTCTCGTTTCCCTCCATAGAAGTAGAGAAACAAAGCAGCAGCTTTCTGACATTCATCACAAACATTAATTATACTATCTTCGGCTTCCAGCACTGGGAGATTAGGAGGAATGTATTAACTGTTTTGGCTTTTTGAAAATGGTGCATTATTAATATGGTTAAGTAGAGTACAGGGTCAGCAAGTGAGGGGAGGAACACATCAAGAATGTTCACTCAATTTTGGAATCAATATTTTATTTCATAAAGCACTCCTTAATTACTTATGGGTAAATATATCCAGGGAGTATGTAGTGGCTACTTCTTTATCTCAAAACTTTGTTTTCAGCAATAAGTAATGCAAAGTCTTTTGATTATTGAATTAAAAGTTATTTGGGGGAACAAACTGTGAATCGTGTGGTGCAAAGTTATGAATTAGTGTATTGATTCTGTATAATTATAATTATTTTTGATGTAGGACAAGATACCTTCAACATTTTGCAGCAGTAACACTTGCATAATGAAAGCTTTAACAAATGTGTTAGCTGTAAGTGACCTAAATGCAATCTCCCTTCTGATGAAATCCTAAATTAAGTCCTCCTGTACTGTCATTATTATGGAGGATGCTACAACAAACCGATAATTACTTGTCCAGGCAGATTTATAATTTAATTCTCATACTGATTCTTTTAGAAGAGACACAGAAAATATTTCTAGCAGATGCCAATTTAAAATCATACGCAGAGACTGAACCTTACCATGAAAAAACATGATGTTGGATATATCTTTTTGAGTAACATCAAAGATCTCTGAGAGATGTTAACATGGAAACTATTTAAGTCTAGATGTACCAATCTAGGTTTTATAATAGAAAAGTAGGTTTACAGAAATGTGGAAGAAGTTGGCTTTAACTGTGGGATAAAAAATATTAAAAAAAACCCCAGAATAAAAATATATTAACATATGAAATGTATTATCAATGAAATATGTGAAATAATAGTTTTGAAAAATAGATGGAGACAAAACAAAAATGAAGACAGTTCCACTGAAACACGATTGCAATATCAGTGCTGCTTCCTAGCTCTGTCAGTAAAGCTTGGAAGCTTTATCATACATGAAGACCTGGCCCGACTCAGGGCAGGTAATTTAACATTTCACATCTCAGATATACAGTTAGGATGAGAAATCTAAGTACTTTTTATAATCCTATAAGATTTTTTTCTTTTACTTCTAACAAGAGACATATTTAGGTGTCCAGAGCCATTATTGAAAAGGGTTTATGAATTTCATCTGATTCATTTTATCTTCCTTAATGAGTTTCCCTAATCTAAAAGTCAGAGTTCAAAAGCAATATAGGTTTTATTTTAGGCTAATGAAGAGCTGAGTAAATTTTAAAATGTGTATTTGTAGAGCTTAGCACATTTTCTCTGGTTTTGGTGATGGTGGTGAACATTAAGAGCATGGTTTTGAGGGAGAGCCCCTTTAATCTGGATGTAACACTGATAAATCTGCCAAGTTTACTTGTACTGTAGCTATTTCTGCTATTTTTTAGGAATTTTTCCATGCTCCCAGACAAGGCATCCAAGACCTTTTTCACTGCTAGGCTGATGTTGACAAGGATGTTGTCTACAAGTATTTTCTTCCTCTTGGCACTTATATCCCATCAATGTAACAAAAGGTCATCAATGGACAATAGAGTGGTGTCATGAGTGAATTATTCTCTTTTAGCTGCAAGTATGCCACACTATTTTTATAATTTCCCAAAGGATTGCTAAAATATCTCTTGAGCCCTGGAGGAAACTGTTGAAGTCTTGAGATAGTTCTCTATCCCTTTTTTCTGCATCGTTTTAGGCAGATACAGCTTATAACTCTATCTGAAAAACACAGATAAAACTTACAACTGGATTGTATAGGGTGGAGGATGTTTTGGTTTCAGTTCTTTGTTTGAAAATAGTTTATTTTTCTGTGCTGAAAGTCTCCATGGATCTAAGTTTGTTGTGCCTATGTTTTGATAGCTCTGGAAGTTGTCTATTCTTGGTTTTTGAGATCACAGAATATGCTGAGTTGGTAGGGACCCATCAGGATCATCAAGTCCGACTCCTGGACCTGCACAGGACCATCCCCAAGAGTCACACCATGTGCCTGAGAGTATCATCCAAACTCTTCTTGAACTCTGTCAGGCATGGTGCTGTGACCACTTCCCTGGGGAGCCTGTTCCAGTGCCCAACCACCCTCTGGGTGAAAGACCCTTTCCTAATATCCAAACTAAACCTCCCCTGACACAACTTCAGGCCATTCCTTTGGGTCCTGTCACTGGTCACCACGTTCTTCTTAGAACATATTGTACAGGCATGGTGCTCCAAAGATAGAGGGTGGTTTTATTAGACATAGTGCAGTTCAAATCAGTAGCTGTATAAGCATTAATTTTTTTCCCCCACTATTTCTTCCCCCAAACACTGACTCAGTGGGGTTTCTCTGACTATTGTCCAGGTGTGCACACACCTCCCTTTTCCTGCAGCTAAAGACACTTTTTGCACAGGTAGGGTGGCAGAAGGGGGGTGATGCTCTGTCTCAGACTGTTCCCTGTTGCTGGGGAGGATTGTACTGAATTGCCCTGTGCAGTAAAAAATCCTTTCTTCCTGAAGACTGTGGCCACTTTAGGAGTTATCCTGAATTGAGCTATATAAGGTGGGCATGCCAGAAGTTAGAGGATAATGAAATAAAAGTGCTCCTGCAGTGCTTTCTTTCCCCTCTGTTTAGAAGCAGTGTGTCAGGTTATCGTATCAGGGGATGATTTACTTTAAAATACTGTTTCTTCCCTTGCCAGATTTTTGTTTTCAGGCTTTTATCATCTACCTGTTGAGACTAGCATGAACTCTAGAAGAATTTCAGAGAGAAATCTCTTAGGTAGGCATTCAAGTATCATCCAGCATCAACACTACTTTGAGTATGCTTATACTGGTTTCACTTTATGTTCGTGCTCTTATCAGTTTGAAATGCTTTTATAATACTGTCATCATCTTCCAGCTGCAAGGAGTAACATCTATAAAAAATGGTGATTCAGTGACCTAATAAAACTGACTAAAATTTGAGTTTATTACCAGATGTTTTGAAACTTTGCCGTTAAGCCCCTAAGATCAGAATGTATGCAGTGCATGCAGGTAAATATTTTACATATGCTTATGTTACTCAAAATTTCAAGTCTTATGTCAAGCATAACTCATGCACTTAGGAGCCAAAGTCTCATTAACTTTCAGTGAGAAATCTCAAAAGCTTTCCATCAGAGTGGATGTCCTGAATGCCTAAGTAACCTTTGGAAATGTAACCAAAGCTCCCAGACAGCGAAGTACTTCTGACAGTTTTACTTCTGTTGGACTTGGATTCCTCTCATGGAAATACAAATGCTCCTGAGCTGCCAAGACTGTGCCTCAGAGTAATTGTCACCATATGGCCACTGTCACTTCTAGTCTAAGGTTGCTTCCACCAATATCATCTATGATGGTGCTACGGTGTCGTAGCCTGGTTCATGGGCACCGTGCCCGGGAGAAAATCAACGTACCTTAAAGCAGAATGATAGCACTATGATTTCAGAAGGTCACTGATCATCTTTTTGGCACCTGGCATTTATATATTAAATGGGGAACCCTTCAAAATGACATTTCATGTAATGAAAACTAAGCCAGTGCGAGGCCTGGTACATACCCATCCAGAGCTGAACTGGTGCCAAAGCACATCAGTGCTTTGCTGTGGGATCAGTGACATTTAAGACCTGATATTACAAAATCATCAGAGTCAGAAATTCAGGCCTTTCACTAAAGACAAGTTGGAAATCATCATTTTGTGGTGCTCTGAAGGCAAATTTTTCCAAATCTTTGAACTTAGGTTGGGGTTTAGTAAGTGCTTTTCCTAAAACTGTTTTAACCGACAGGGCAGGTTTTGGGGGGCCGGGTACACATTGCCCCATTGGGGCTATTTGGCTGGTGCACTGATTGATGTCCATAGTTGATGGATGAGTGCTGTGGGGTGGCATGAAGCTGGTATTAGTAGATAGGTATGGACTGATGAATGTGGCTGACTCATAGATTGTCCCAGAAGAATCTTGGTGTAAACCTGTCATGTCACTTTTGTGTCCAGGTTGCCCACAGCCCATTTCCAGTACTGGGACAATCAACACCATTTATATGAAGCAACTCATTCTGATATATTCTATTTTAAGCATAAAGGCCCTCTGAAGCAGCTTCTGTGGCTTCTTGTGCATAACAGTGAAATGTGACTGGAGATTTGACTCAACCAAAGCGAATTATGTGACTTTCAGAGCAGGACAGCTCACTGGGCTCTATCTAAAAATCCTCCTTCTTGTTAAACAGTGTCTCTTCAGCAGAATGCATGCTAAATATTTGACAGCTGATACACCTTTTAACCAACTAAATCATGTTGCCATCGTGCTCTGTCTCTTCTAGGTTTCATGATTTATGGTTTCCTGAATTTCAGGGGCATCAGTCTATAGGTATTGTCCATTTTTTTTTAACCAGATGTCACCAAATTCAATGAAGGTGTGTGTAGAGGTGGAGGTTCCCACACACATACATTCTCACAGTGAAGCAGTTATTTAATTTGTCCTTTGTTTCCAAGCAGGCAGAATTTTAATCAATATATTTATTATTAGGGAGGCTTGAGCTTAAGGAGAAATCCAATCAAATTATGTTCTCTTCATTGAGAAAGCATTTATCATTTGGCACTGCAGCTATCCAGGATGCTGGAAAATGATGACTTTTGGCAAACATACAAGAAGCACATTGAAAGATGAAAGAATTGCATGGGATGCTCACAGTCCACTTAATACCTGTGTACCTGTAAATCAGGGGTACAAGGTAAATATTAAGCTGCAAATTGGTTACGTGAGACTCCTGTTGATCATCTAATGTAATCCTGACAAACTGTTTAGTTCTCTGTTGTAAGCAGCTTTCTATCTTAGACTGTCATTCGAGCTCCTCTTCTTCCTGAGCTTTAAGAAGAAAGAAAATAAAAAGGTATTTTTTGCTAAGTTGGGTTGCTCAGAGAATTGGGCCCCTCAGGATCACTGGGCACAGGCACAGCAGCTTGGGGGAATAAGTCTCTTGCCTTTATGAATCCGTGGAGCACTTGTCTCTCTTTCTCAGTAGGATCAAGCCCTTCAGGCAGGCAAAAGCGTCCAGCCTTTTACATCTGTTTAACTCTTGCTTCTCTAATTTAGTACTGAAATCCATCACCCTGCAGCAGTCCTTTAAGCTTAGATGAAGCCATCTGCTGAATGGGTCTCACTGGGGAGAGAAAAGCGTGTGTGCATAGCTGGATAAACATTTTATAAAGTTACTATAGGCCTCCTCATATTTTATATTAAATGTAGGTTGGCTCTCTTTTGGGAGTTAGCATCAGAGGAAACGATGGAATATCATGATTTAGCAATCTGTGCCCCGTTGGCTTCACGGAGGTAAAAAAACCCCACTTTGCAAGTCTCTGTAAATGTGCTCGTAACTTTGAGATATGTGTTTGTCAAATATTTGGATCATGCCTTTGTATGTTATCTGCGCTTCCAAACTGATGGTTTCTATGGATTTGGCATAGAAAGAAGGATTTGATTGATTTGTGATGTCACTGTCATAAAGATTCGCGCTGAGTAACTCATTCTCTGGTGTTTAACGGCAGTTCAAAAATGCTAACATACGAAGTAAAATAAAGTTAGATTTTTTGAATGAGTGCTTTGTTAAAGGAATTTTTGCAGTTTTAAACACTAGCAGTGGAAGTGAAAATATGGGAGCTACCCTGGGAGCTAAATAACCTATAGCTTTTCTTCACTGTCTATAAGTTTAATAGTTGCACTAAGAGTTCCTGTGTCAAAGTGTGACCATCTCCAGTGTTTTGCTGTCAACAACTTGTCAGAAACTTCCTTTTTCTTTCTGAGGATTCATACCAAAGCTCTAAGTTATTGTGGACGAAAATACTTGATATAGACTACAGATTTTTGCATTAGGCTTTGTCTTCTGTTTCGCCCACCTTTCTTGGTGAGTATTGTTTCTTAGAAAGTATCCGCTTCTCTCCCTCCTGTAAATGTTTTTTTTTTTTGTTACTGAATTTGCTGTGTGTTAGGGTAGCTGCCTTCCTGTCTCCATCTAAGGTTGTTTCTCTCACTCTTTTGCTTTTATCTGGACATATTCAAAGTATATCTTTTACTTTGGTATGAAGTTCTTTTTCCTTTGCTACCTCTAAGCCATTACAGATCTTAAACTGAATTTAAGTTATGGCATTACAAAAGAAATCCAAGGCATTAAATTGGATTCAAGTCTTGAACCAAACCCTGGATATGTCTGGGGTTTTTTTTCTTCTACCTCGATGCTGCTTTTAAGGGCTGGTACAGAAAGCTCTGACTAGATAATGTTCACTTCCTTCCTCCCAGGCGGTCTTCCTGCCAAATGTTTCTTGCCACTAAGAAGAGTCAACTCCAGATCGTGTCACAGAGAAAGAGGAGCTACAAATGTTCCTACTTGTGCCTTTCCCCAGACTGCAAAATGAGTCAGATTCTTGGATGGAAGAACCCAGAAATTCTTAGCTTTAGCCAGAAAAAAAACCCTTCTAAAATGTCCCCATTCTTTTTAGAATAAATGCAAAGGATATTCCACTACTGTTTTAGGTCAACACTCCTGCAGAGTCAACCAGCAGAGCTGCACCACAAGGAGCTACCGCCGCAATACCTTTTCCTGCCCACCCCCTGTTGCTGAGGGGAATCAGAAGCATTTTTAGTCTCCCTCCTCAAAAACAAGAAAATGGAAATATCAATGGAAACACCACCCTGGCCCCAGAAAGGAAATTATCAGCTATTTCTAATCAGGAACCTTATTAGGGTGTATCTATTCACAGAAATGCTTCTGAGTAATACAGGACCACTTCTCTCTGCATTGCCATAGTGTGTGAGCTCTCCATGCCCTCATGGCTCTTCCTTTGCTGAATCCAAATTCGGTGGCAAGGAATTGGTTCCGTATCTCTAGTTACCTGTTTTTACGAAGCCAGTCTTCATCCTCAGGTGGGGTTGGCCACCACAAGGTTTATTGATGAGAGCATCATAGAGTCATAGAATGGTTTGAGTTGGAAGGGACCTTAAAGATCCAATCCCGTTGCCATGGGTAGGGATGCCACCCACTAGGCCAGGTTGCTCAGGGCACCATCCAGCCCAGTCAAGGTTGGAAGTAGCCCATCCAAGTCCCATCCAACTTGGCACTCACTGACATGAGCAGTCCCTGTGCCATTGTTTACAGAGCCTTTTTGTTGAATTTCATCTCAGTATTTTCTCTGCTTATCCTTTTCTTTGTCCAAATATTGGCCTTTCCTTAATTAATCTTTCTGGAAGGCAGAACCGGCTTCAGGTGTTTGATGTGAGGAGGCGCAGCTCGCATCCCTATCTCCTGACATGCTGTCCTCTTCTGATGGATGTCAGTGCAATGGTTCCTGGACGTTCTGCCAGGAGCAGCATCTGGCTCCGTGCCACTCTCCTCAGGCACTGTATTTGCAGCTTTGAACTCGCCTCTGTATATATCACACAGTTAACATGTCTCTATCTTCCATTAGCCTTCTCGACTGCTGTGCGCTTGGTTGGCGGTTTCTAAAGGCAACCCTTAAATTTGGAGTAAATTGTAGTCCCCGTGAGTTTTTGAGAGTCCAATTTTGAAGGGGGATCCTCTTTTTTTATTTTAATCTGTCACATCGCACAGCACAGCAGTTCAGGTCACACATTCTTGTGCAAAGTAAATAAAAAGATCTATTCAGGACCACGGGAATGCCATCAAAATTCCTGCATTGCTTTCACATGGTGCTGCTGCCTGATAAAAATAGTACCCTTTATTTTTTTCTCCACTGCCTCAATAAATCCTGAAGTGATCTATAATACGTGCAAAGGGTCTGGAGCTACTCTGCTTGATATCCCTATCACACATCAGTGTTAGTTGTGGCAGCAAAGGCTTTCTGTTATGGAATGCTTGCTTAGTTGCTATAGGCATATCAATGGGAAATATCTAATTCTGGGTTTATTGCCTTGGCATGTGCTAATAGACAGGGGGTTTTAAGGAATCACAAGATGAAGCTCATGTAGTACCGAGCGCTTTGTTTCCACTATATGTGGAAGGGTTAGAAAAATTGGCTTCATTTTTTTTATGGAATTTTCTTGTGGCTTATTCAGCAAGAGAGTTAATGCCTGGTAGCTGTAGGATCACTTTGTTTATCTAAAATGAATTATGCATGAATTTACACCTAATGTAAGAGCAGCACCGGTTGTGATGAGATCAATATCCATTGTGGATAAGATTCAGCTCCATGCTCGTGGCCAGTTGAAGGCCTATGCATCACTTAAGTCCTAATTTAAAGTCTCAAATGAGACTGAAGTGGTTCACAGGCTTTATGCTGCCCCTCTGCACAGGAATAAATGTTACCCATTATGCACACAGAGAAGATACATGCCAAGTGACCTTGATATCTCAGGAAAAATACTTTAATTGTTGCTTCTGATAATTTCAGGTTTTTGCTAACATGATTTTATTATGAATTTTGCATTGGTTGCTCACCTTAAAGCCTCAGTTCCTGGCATCCCATAGGAATTACACAGGAATCTTAGCTTTTATTGGAAAGAGTTTTTCCCTTCTGGTGACTATAAAAGAAATTGAAGAGTCAAGGTAAAAGAAACGCAGAGACAGAGAAAAGAAACACCAGTCATGTAAAACCACGACATAAGAATGTGGAAATGGTCACAATGACTAAAACCAAATGTCAGGCTGGCCCCATTCTGTTTCTCTGAGTGACCAATGCTAGGTGCTTGGAGAGGGAGAAAATGAAAAAAGGAAAGAAAAGAGAGGAAATAATGGGGTAAATACAAAGTGTTCTCCACCACCTCCCTGCCAGATTCTAGTAGTCATTATTTTTGGTACTTTCTCAGTTTTCTGTTGGACTGGCATCACAAGATAATCAACTTTTACAGAAGTACTGGATGTTTCATATTAGATTTAAGATTGTCCTTGAGCCTTTTGTCGTGGTCCAATCCCACCTGCAAAACTCAGAGATTGATATGTGTTTGGATTGTGTTGGCAGCGTGAAATTTATTTGTCGCTGATCGGTGCCACTAATGAAGCTTCTTTGATGTAAACTGAATATTAAGTGTTTACTTGTGTATGTGCCAGAGCAATCACAGAGTTTTGACACAGGGAAGCTAAATGTGAGCTTCTAGAAGCACCAGGAAATACACACTTCACACAGTGTGAATGAGGGTCTCCTGCTATCCCTTTTTCCATTTGTAGGGGATTTTACTTAGGGAATACCAAGTAGTGCCAAGAGCATTTGACTATGAATGTTCAGTTTTACAAGCAGCCCTGCACACTAATAGATCCTCCAGCCTCAACAGGAGCTGTAAAAGAGTTTTTGCGCTTACGTGAGTAAATAGAATTTTATTCTGGTTTACTCAATGTGTTAGAGTTTGCTTGTTTAATTTGTTATGAAATGACCAAATGCTTCACTCTGAAGCTGCTCGTGTTTCAGTCCTGAACTGGACATTTAGTTATGTATCAGCTGGCTCAGTATTGGAAGAACAGTCCTCACACAAATTGTTTAGCCTTCAGGTTTCTTTCTTTGAAGTTTTGCTTGAGGAGCACTGATGGCAAGAGGAGGGAACAAGTGCTGATACAATTTAAGGAAAAAACAAATGCTAATCCCATCAACCTGCTAGCCTGGGGAACGGTGCTTTCATATGGAGTTGTTTGAATTGGGAAGTAGATGCTCTTTTGTAGCTTCCTAATTCCTTAGACATGGCAAAATCTTCAGCTCCAAGTCTAAATGCTCTGACGTGCCTTTCTTTGATGCCCAACAGGGCATGTTGATGGGAAGGGAAAGCAGTACAGTCACAAACCTAAACAGATGAGCAGAAATCTCTTCATCTCATTACTTATTCTTTATGTTTTTTTGTGGTTGTTAATGTAGCCAGAACTATTGCTCAGCTGACATATAGCAGAGAATCCCGTTTTCCCCTGATAAGCAATTTCTTAAATATGAAAACTCATAAAAAACTTCTCCTGTGTTTATTTCTCAATCCTCAGAGTACATGGGAACAGTTTACTGGGAATATTTGCCATTCATAATTTGTGCAGTGCTAATTAGACTTATAAGTCACGTGGCAATGTTGATGTTACAGGGTTGAATGAACAGCCATCTCAGCGTGAATCAGAGTCAGCACGTGAATGTACTGTAGATAATATTCTTCTGAATGTTTTTTGTAAGGAAGATCAAAATGTGCTGTTGGTGAGCAGCACAGTGAGTAAACTCATGTGCCTTGGATTTTTGTGGGTAATGAGCACAAAATAGATGTTCAGAAATGTATTGTGAAATGAGTATTTGCAGAGTGTGTTTTCCATCATTACCGATTTCCTACTTTGGCTGTAAGAATTTGGGTTGGATTGCTCTGAATAACAGTTCCAACCGTAGAAAGATAAGTAGAATTATATAATGCAGACTTGGAGTTTTCTGCTTCTGTGGTTTCAGCTATTCAGAATATAAATTCATTTTGTGATCCTATTAACAATTCCATGCCTTATCGATAGAGTTTAATCTGGAAGTCATTGCAGTGAAGTAGCCTGCTGGATGGTGGCTTGAAGATGGTATCATAACCAGGACGGTTTGCTCTTAGTTAGCTAAAAATAAATTACTGTGAGCATGGCAAGGTCCAGTGAGATGCTGATGAGAACCGATGACATTTCAGGTTTATGTCCTATGCTTATCTTGGATTCTTCACCTGAAGCAATTCTGCAAATTAATTTGGGTGTACAAGTGTGATATTTCCAGCTCTGCAGAGTGTTCAGATGGAGAACAAGTATCAGAGTGAAGGTGGTTTACTTGGGATCCACTGCCCTGATCTTTCTTTCTCTGGAGCCATGGACAGAGCGCTCGCTTTCGTCACTCCCCAAGACCTGCTGCTGAACTCTGCCTCGTTCAGCCAAGCACACAGAATCAGGGGAGGAAAATTAAACAGGGTCACAGAAGTCTGTGTTTTCTTGCAGGCATGTCATGAAAACAGCCATTCTGGGAACCTGATAAAAGCTTTATCCATCTGTCCAGTTTGGACCGTTTGGGGAGTCTTCAGTTCTGGCATCTTGCTGAATAGCACTGTAATGACATGATGCATGAGAACAAGATGAATTCCTGGGATGCTGAAAATTTGATGCAAGCAGTGGGTTGGTGTCATTTTTTTCATACGGAAACATCCAGATTTATGATTCTCCCGAGTTAGACTATGAATTCCTGCTTGTTTTTCTGAGGTCCTTGTTTATATTGAGGTGATTTACTTGCAACAAAAATGAGCTTACTGTGCGAGTTGTGTCAAGTAAATAGCAGGTTTTGATATACTGCTGTCTTACAGTTTCCCTATTAAATGTAGGATGTTATTTACGGTTATATGTTTCCTCCTGAGTGATCTTGAGTAGTGAAGTGTGTAGCACAGTGTAATAGCTATTTTTAACTTCAGAAGACCTGGTTTAAAGTTAATGCTCTCTTTTGTTACTGTAATTAGTTTGCTAAATAGTGTGTGTACAGATACACAAACGCTTTCTAACCTTCTGCATATTATACACTCTAGAAAGTTGTCCCTTAGAGATGGAGAGTTTGCCTTCAGTTGTTTGGTTTTAGGAGAGGGTGGGGCAGCAAGGAGAGAGCACTTTGCTTCAGTGAGCAGTCATCAGACTCTGGGAATAACTCTTGGAAAGTCAGTGTTTTCAGTGGCTTTGCTCCACAGTTGTGTCCTCCACCCAGCAAAGTCCTAAAGCATGTGCAAAACTTCTAGCACCTGCCTGAATCCCTTGCTAGCCCCTCAGAACATGTGCTGGAGCCCACTACACAATGTCATTTCAGCCTTGCATCGTTCCTTTAGATGCTGGATGGCAGTAAGAACTGAAGTAAAATGAATCAGCATTCAGCTGCCTGTCCAGTCTTTTATCTTTTCTGCTATTCTGGAGTGGCATGAAACACTATTTATTGTCATAATACATAATATCCATATATATAATATAAATATTTATCCTAGAGGAGAAGGGGAATATTGAAGCAAGGTTGATATCCCTCATCTCTGCTACGCTGTTTGTCCTTTGGGCAGCAAGGGAGGTTTAAATCTTCCTGTTTCTTGATTTGCTATCATATTACCTCCTGAGCATATTTAGCATACAATTTATTTTTATATATGCTGTTCGCCATGCAGAACATCGTAAACTACTTTACAGTCAGAGATAAGGCTGAAAAAGAATTCTTTAGTTACAGTGAGTTGCAGGCAGCCAAAGAGGGAAAGCGCAGTGCATTAAGATGCAGTAAAAAAATGAAAGTTGAAAATTTTAAAGTAGTAAAAATGCTAATCAGCATGCTGGAGTGATTCATTGCAGCCCCTCTCAGCAGCGTGCACTGTAGTACACTGCTTTCAGCGCTGGTATTTGCAAGTATCAGCATATGCTGTGTAGTGTATGTTCCTTCCTTCTGAATGCTGGAGTGTGGACATGAATGAGACAGGACAAGCACAACTTTCCTGGGAAATTGGATTGGATCTGGGCAGAGAACAAACAACACAGAAGTGAATGAAGGATGTTAAGTGCTGTATTTATAATGATCACAAATACCTGCTGGCCTGTAAGAAATCAGCAGTTTGTTCCTTTACTGTTTTCAGGTCAGAGTTGATATTTGAGGTGATCTAGAGGTTTTGGCAAGCTATTTATTTGTTTAAAGCATTTGCCTAGATGCATTAGAAGAACATTTTCTCTATTGCTGTGGCCAAAAAAACCATTTAGTCCCTATAAATCAATTAAAACATCCCATGCTCAGCTTGTTCCTGCAGCCATGGCTTTGCTGCAAAGACAACGATGAACACTATGCTTGGTATAGCAGAGCTGTTATTTTAGTGTGAGGAGGCATGTGGGCTCTTTTATATAAGATGTAGTGTGCATGATCCACTTTTGCTTGCCAGAATTCTGCCAGCTAGAGAATTCTGCCAGATAGTGATCCCCAAACTACTAGATTTTTAAGTTTTTCTTCCCCTCCCGTGGATAGGCAAATGTGAGAGGTGCGAATCACATGGAATAAGAATAGCCTTTAAATTTAATCCCTGAAATAAAAAGGAACATCAGGGGAACGGGAAAGCATGCAGTCACTCTCACCATCAAAGTGTGTCATTATCCTGCATGTCTTGAATTTCTTTATTTCTGGGATCCAGCTAGAGCTCCAAACTACATAAGAAGAGCTTTTCTTGTCAGATTATCAGGGCTATTTCATTCACTGCAGAAAATGGTGTAAGTTTCAACTTCTGGGCATTTTCTTTGAAGAAGTTTGGAATGTTTTGGTGCTTATATGGTGTGTCAGGCAGGATACACTAAACTGTATTCAAATTCAAACTTCCCTTCAGCGGTGTTGTTTCAGTGTATGCTGCTTTTTCACAAACTAGTGCTTTCAAAAATATAATATACTTGACAATGTTCAGGGACTTTTAATTTTGGCTGGAAATAACAATATATTTTAGAACATCAACACAGAGCACACAGTTTTACTAATCAAACGGGTGTTTTTTTTTTTGAAGATGCACTTCTTAAAATGGAGACTTAAATTTGCTAGCAGAAATAAAATGCTGACTCTTAAATTTGAACTTTCCACCATGGGTTATCATCAGCTACATATCACCATAAGTAGAGCAGACTTTTATCATGTTTTATTAGTGTATTCTACATGAAGTTGTATAAAAGTGACATGTCT
Source organism: Scytalopus superciliaris (assembly GCA_013400415.1). Taxonomy (NCBI): domain Eukaryota; kingdom Metazoa; phylum Chordata; class Aves; order Passeriformes; family Rhinocryptidae; genus Scytalopus; species Scytalopus superciliaris. The sequence goes on along the minus strand of VXBX01008695.1, from coordinate 665,627 downwards.
GCCACCACTAGACCAAAGCTAAGTGCTGTCATCACCATGGTTGCTTTGTTTTCTGAAATCAGTGGTTTTTTTGCACCTCTTTGTCAGTGACAGGGTTTTGCCTTTGGCTTTTGGATAAAAATCAAACAAGATCTTTTGGCACCGAAATTAAGTTGGTGAAGGTGCACAGAATGCTCCTGTGGCATCTTCAGATAACTCTTTAGCCTTTGTTGTTTGCAGTAAATTATTTAGCAGCAGTTATCATTAAGCTGGCACATACAGGGGCTTTGAGGTGCTTTTTTCCTTTGTAACAATATATACCCAGGGCAATGTTGAAGGGATTAAAAGAAATATCAAGACATGGTGTAGTATGAGATATTGCAGAATCTTTTCCTGACATCTTTATGTTAAGCAAGTACCTGTTTAATGCCCTGAGCACGTATTATTATGTATTATTTCAGAATGCTCACCATTTAGATCATTGTGCCATATGGGCACAAAGGACATAAAAGTCTTACTCTAAGGAAGTAAAAGCCCAATTTGAGTGGCAAGTTGTGACAAATGAACAGGAGGGAAAACAGCAAATAGTGCAAACTAAAATTCACTGTTACACTGGCTATATCTAAGATGATTGTTTAAAAAGCTTATTTCTTTAATCAGCTTTTTCTAAGTACAGCTGAGCCATACTTGGTTATCTGGGTTGGGTTTGGTTTGGGGGTTTTTTCCTGGACTCAAAATAGAGATAAGTCTTGAGGATAGATGTGAAGTGGGAGAGAGAGATAGTGCAGCTTGGTTCATTTTCGAGGCAATTTTCTCTTTTGGCCAGCAATGCTTTGTAAAGCATCACAGAATCTCATAGGCTGGAAAGACCTCTAAGATCATGGAGTCCAACCATTAAGCCAGCATTGCCAATCCCATCACTAAACCTTTGTCCCTAAGCACCACATTTACCCATGTTTTGAACACTTCTAGGCATGGTGATTCCATTACTTCCCTGAGCAGCCTGTTCCAATGCCTGGCCACCCTTTCAGTGAGGAATGTTCTCCTAGTATGCAGTCTAAACACATCTAAAGAGGTCTGTGCTGGACCATGGCATCACTGTTTGCTGTGTGTTGGGACAGTAGGCTGGAATATAGATGCAGTTGTCCTATTGTGTGTCCTATTTGATTACCTTGGTTTTCCAGCAGCATGGACATGATTGTCTCTGGGAAAACCTACATAATGACCAAGGCCAGGATACTAAAACCTCTTTGAGCATTTGTTATGTTCCAGATATAAGCTCTATCTCCCACCACTGTGGTTCTATTGCCTTAATTAGCAGGAGCAGCTTCCCTACTTTTTGCCTTTGTTCCTTCACTCTTGTTCTTCTCACTCTCTGTCCTCGCTGCCATCACCACGCTTTGCACTCCTCCTCGGATAGCAGGAGCTCTGAGCCCTCCTACATCTTAAACAACTTTTTCTTGCCATAACAGGTTGGTGTTTCCTGTTCCTCATTCCAGCCTTCCTTCCCCAGCAATGGCTGATCACACCTTTTGCTATAAAAGTGCTGCTCATCCCGGCTTAGTTCACACCTTCAGAAGCTGAATCTTAAACTGTCAATTTTAGCTGCCCAAGTCGGCAGCTCTCCTCCTGGTATAGATTAGTTTCACATTCTCAGCTTAAGTATAGATTAGTTTCATATTTGTGACCCAGCAAGATGCTGCTTGTCCCTGGCTTGCTGTCACGCTCTGTGTTCTCCTCTCTCCTGGGAGAAAAACGGGAGACCACAGGAAGGCATTGGCAATGCAGCATTTTTACCCCTCTGTGATGCAGTCTGTCAGGTGCCCTGAGCTATTTCCTATCTCTGAGAGGTGCAGGCTTTGAATAGGTAAGTGTCTCTTGTCCTGACCCTTCCTTCAAACAACCTGGCAGAAGGATCCCCATTTCTGCTGGTGCTTGTCCCAGAGGTGTGGAGGCAATTACAGTTCTGCTTTTCTTTTTTTCTTCTTCCCAGAGACCAATTTTTTTCCCCTTCCAGGTTAATCCTACAGATGCCTTTCAGTTGGTCTGTTTCTCAGAGTAAATCGTAAAAGCCTTGTGCTACCTCTACTCACACCAAGTAATTTCTCTGAGAAACTCCACTGATGTCCCCATCACTTTCAAGGTAACACATCCTCAGCGTGCCTGTGCACAGCATCATTGCACTCATTAATATTGACTACATCATGGAAATACACTTCTCTGCAAAATAAAAGCTAGCAGATACTGTTCAAATAAAGACATTCACTGAGAAGGTAGGGCAGAGACAGGGTGTCTCACAGGAATTCATATATGGAAATGAATATTATCATAATGAAGGTGGAAGCCAGGCTCTAAAGGCCTTACATAAATGCCCTGAAGTCATGGGAATCAACATAATCTCCTTTCCAGAATTCTGAAAGACCTGGTAATATGAAGTGGCTTCTCTAAGAGCAAGGGTTGGTGATAAATTCTTCAAATCAGAGATGCCCCATCAGCAGAGGATGATAAAGTGATCTTGCCCACTATAAACCTGTGAATCTGTTCTGAACAACATGCAGATCTTTTGAGCAAAAAAGAAAATGAAGAGTAATTAAAGGCACAGAGCTTAATGGAAAACTGGGGTAAAATATAATGGTGACTTTAACAAAGATATTATTTCAGGTATTACTGAACATCATCTTTGGTAGGGGGCTCGATGTCCTATTTGAAGGGAAGATATTAGATTTTACCTGCATTTTGATAAAGCACATGATGCACTATTAAGTAGGACATTTTCATAAGCTGAAGAAGGTGGAGATCTGTAGAAAATTGTGTGGTAACCAGCCAGACTTGTGAAGGTGATGAGATGCCTACAGCAAGTAGTGAGCTAGAGAAAAGCCACAGTTCTCAAACTTTGGCTATGGTTTTGATTTTCTATGCTGTTTCCAGTGAAGACTCCTGTGTGAGAGCTAAATGAAACCAATGGTATTTGTTGATGAAAGTTGTGGGGTTTTGCTGTCCATAACAATAACACATAACATTGAAGACTGACTAACAGAAACCTGATTAAATCTGCAGAGCAGTTGTAAGGTACTAGACATTGTGGTTAATAAAATTTTCTGCTATATGAGGTAAATTCATCAATTGGAAATGACAGAGGAAAAAGACTCGGGATTATTAAATCACATAACAGCTGAAAATGAGCAATGTGATGAAGCCAGGGCCAAGGCAAATGCAGTCTTAGGAGGGATGGTATGAAATACTCCAGTAAAAATAGGAACACAGGCATGGTGGGGAAACCAGTGGAGAAACCTGTTTTTGAAATCATTATACCATTGTGATTGCTTGTGTTTAAGGATCATAGAATGGTTTGGGTTGGAAGGGACCTTAAAGGTGATCTTGTGGCAACTCCTTTGCCATGGGCAGGGACACCTTTCACTAGACCTGGTTGCTCAAAGCCCCATTCAACCTGTCCTTGAATGCTTCCAGGGATGGGGCATCCACAGCCTCTCTGAGCAACCAGGTTTAAAGAAAGAACACAGATGGGAACTGGAAAGCAACAGGGAGAGCTTACTTGTTGAGGGGGGGGACACAAAAATTTGGCTCGTTAAACCTGGCAAAAGTAAGCTGGGAGAGGGGATATCTTTGCTCTCTATAAATACATAAGGCAGGAAACAGCAAGAGCAGCTGCTGAAGGAGCAAATGGAGGTAAACTGGCCACAAATGACCTGAGCCTGGCCAGAAGGTGCTCAGCTATCAGAGTGGGGACGTTGTGAGCCACCTGCCCAGTGGAGGACAAAACAGCTGCTTTAGTTTTAAGGCAGAACTTAATTGCTTTATGGAAGGGGGTTCATGGCTTGTTTGTCAGGGACTGAACTCAGAGAGGGGGAGCAGTAGAGTCCAAGGTGCTCTTCCTCTAAATTTTCACACAGGAACGCCTAATGGTACGCTGTTAATTCTATATTTAAGCAGCCAAACTAAAACATTCTACGGTTTTTGGCTTTTGGCTTCTCTAGCAAGTACTGGCACATGCTTGGGTTTAGAGAGGTATGTGTAGAACTGGAGTTTTCACATAGTTACCTTGGTATTTAGACACAAAGAAAGGGTTAACACCAATAAGATTTGCTGCTGCAGCAAAATAATTAAACATCATAAATCCACAGAAGCCAAACGTGAGGCTTCAGAACCTGACCTCATTTTTTTAACAGAAATAAAACTCTTCTGTCTAGTTTTCTTTAGTTAATATTTATAAATAAGTGAATTGCTAGTATCTCTAAAGTTACCCAAACAGGTATGTCAGGTTCTCTATGTTGTTCTGTTTATACAGGGTAGTGGTTCAGGGTTGTAATTTTCAGAGTGGCAAGTATACACTGACATCTCTGAATGTTCTGAGTGGTCATATTCCACATTCCCTTTTTTCTTGGATATGGTATTTCAAGCAGCTTTACAAAACACAACTGCTGGATCTTGACAGAATTAATGCCTCTGACAGTAAAATAGTATCAAACCAGTAAATCAAAATATTTTTCATCATTGCCCCAGCCCTCCCCATAAAAAACCAAGCACACACCTCCTTTCCTGAGGGAAAAAAACCCAAACCCAACAAAATAGAATTTTTCTTCCTAGAGCAAAAGAAATATGAAGTGATTATACAGATAAGATAATATACTTTATCATTCTCTAGAGTTTAAAAATGAGCATTGTATTGGACTGGAGCAGAGTCTCAATCAACTATTTAGAGAGTAGTTAGCTTGGAAGAGGGTACACTGCTGTGTCTTTATCCCGGGCTGGATGTGGGAAGGGAAGTTTATACAGTATTCTACTGGTGTGGTTTGATCACTGCTGAAAGAAAGAACAACTTTTTTTTGTTGTTTCTTTTTCCTTTTTTCTTTTTCCTTTATTTTTACATTATTTCTTGGTATTAAAAAGAAGATTTGAATAAATTAATTCAAATCAGCCAAAACTTGTGCTTGAACCAGATTCCCCAAACCACCTTACACATGCATTTATTCCAGATGCTCCCAGCTCAGTGAGTGACACTGAGAGAGTATTTGCTCCACCAGTTGCTCTGTCCTTTGCTATCACTTTAAATGGCAGCAATAAAGATATTCAGTAAGTAAATTACAATACAGCCCCAAAGCAGTAACAGCTTGAAAAAATGCATTAAGAAGTGTTAGCACATTTGAGTTGCTCTCCTTCTAGGTTGTTACACCCAACCTAACTGTGACAGGCATTGACAGACAGTGCCTGCAGGTCATCTATTGTTACAGGCTGTAGAATATGTAAAAAAATTAGAAATGATAAAAAGGATGTGTCTTATCCCATAAGAGTGAATATGAATGAATCTGCCTTCTGTTCCTCAATACCCTTTCCCTGTCTGCATTTTGGACTGTATTTTTATTTTAGACATCCCTCTGCTCCTGCAGCAGCTGCTTGCACACATCACGCTGTAGTATCCCACAGAATAAGGCTCTGAACCTCTTCAGGTGCTGTTGAAGATGTTGCACTTGCTGATAAAGCTGGTAAAAGGCTGGTGGATGTTACCATAATCCTTGGCTAACAGAGCTGCAGATCACAGGAACAAAGAGGAGATTGCTGTGGTGATAAAACCTTTATTTACACGTAGTATTTTTGCAGTTCTTTTTCTAAACGATTCAATGTTTTCCAGTTGTCAGCAGCTCCACTTAACCTGTCAGTTAACCTGTAACCTCCTGGAAAAAGGTTTTGGAGCAGAAGGCTTAACAAATGTAAATTTGCTTTCAGAATTCCCAAGGGAGGTTGCCTATAGGTGAAAACTGAAAGAATTATAAAAGATTCTTGCAGGACAACTTGTAAATCTGCTAAATGCTCTAGGAACTGTATGTGGGATTCTATAATCAACTCTTTGAGAAGAAAAATGGAGATGTCCTCATTAAAACATTTCTATTATGTCAGCTAATAGCTTGGGTGGTATTCTAGAGGGATTTTAGTTGCTTGTTTTGTCTGGGCAGAATTGAATAATATTAACAGAAGACAGTGCTGTAAGTGAATCATCTTGCATGATGATGCTGAAGAGGGTTTTTCTGTGAATTTGAACAGAACTGGCTCAAGTATTTGAGAAATGGAATCGAGACTTTAATAAAAAAAATAAATGTTATTGCGCAGACGTGACAAAATGTCAAGGACATAGGCACACTTAAGCAGCATTAATGAGGGCGAACTTTGCTCATATGCATGGGTTTTGTTAAAGTAAAAATTTGAAAAGTCATTGTGTTTTATCCACTTCTGTTTAAAATAAGAAAAGTTGGAAAAGGACTGAATTTCTGCAGTCTGGTGGTAAAAATACAGTACTCTTCACCTTTCAGACATATGCTCCACTCTGTTCCTTGGCTCTTAGGGACTCATCCCCCCAAAAAATGCTTCCATAATAATCAGGAGAAAAAGAGAGGACCAGAGTCATTCCTAAAATCCTCACATCTTATAGTTAATTTTTTTAATAATCCCATCCCTTCCTGTCTAACTTTGAGGTCTGGCATCAGGAAAACAAGTCGGGAATGGGAAGGTCTAGAGGCTGCTCCTTCCAGGACTTCTGCTTTCAGCTGAGGTGGCAGCACAACCAGCTGTGTTCTTGTGAGCCCCAGGCAGTAGCACAGCAAAATGCTTAGAGTGATTGGGTTTTTGGTGAGGCTACATATTTAATAGAAGAGAGGAGAAAAGAGGCCAAACAGGGTGACAAGAAGATGCCACTTCTTACGTCATTCTCTTTATGTTGCTGTCTTATGCCTGCTTTTTCCAGAGTTTTCCATAGAGGTTTTTTTCTGTAGTGGCCAGAAATCACAGTCAATAGACAACTGTTGGCCTCTGTGAAATGAGCTGAATAGTCCCATGCCAGGTATCCATTTCACAACACAGAAAGCATTATCGTGTTGGCAGCAATTAAGGTGCCTGTGGCAGCCTCGCAGGGGATGTGAAGGATTGAATGGTCAGGGGGGGAATGGTCACCCCTGGAGGTCTCTGTGGAGAGGCCTGTTGGCAGAGCATGAGGCTCCATGTCATAAAAGTGGATGAATTGTGTTTCTTTACTAGGCTTTTTGTCATTTATTTTTAGCTAGTTTGATTTTTAGAGGCATAGAAAATAAAAACCTTGAGATGGTTTTAATGTTAATGGGGGTCCATTTGCATCCTGGAAATGTCTCTAACTTTCAGTGTTAGGGGGATTCTTTTCCCCCCCTCCCTTTCTCTAATCTCAGTGAGTGAAATTACTTATGCTTTTACATGGAAGTCTCTCTGTATTCATTAAGAAGAGCCAGACTCTCTTGATCTGTGGTGGATGCTTTGGGTGTTGTGAAAGGGATTGGTTTCTTCATATGCCTTTCCAAACCTCCAAAGAAGCAAAAACCAGTAGTGATGATGGTGTCTAATTGTCTGTATCTGTGGTTATATTTGTGCATCACATCAACATGCAACAGCAAAATTAACATATAATGCCCTAGCATGAATAATTTAGGGAGGGTTGGTTTCAACGTAGCCCGTTATGTCCCATTTTATGACCTGCTTTCCATTGCTTAAAATTTTGCCAGGCATTCACTTAGCTGCAGGTTTTTTTTTCCTCTCCAGGATGAACAGATGGCATGTGCTTTGGACAAATCACAGCTAAGTAGAAAAAGATGCTGTTGTTTCAAGGAGCTTCATAAGGATGTTGTGTCACACCATATGTGGCAGAATCGAGAAGATGAAAAAAAATTATGGATGCTTGTAAAAGAGAGGAAGGATCGTATGGTGGCCAAGAAAGCTGCCTTGAGAACTGGTGCCTGTCTGGGCCTGTGAATGAGTCATCCTGCATGACTTTAACAGAACTCCTTGACGTGTCCAAGGAGAAATATTAAGGTCTGGTTTTCAACAGCTGAAGGACTAGAGTCAGCACTAGTGAGAATCTAACTTACCTCAAATAGGATGCTCAAAAATAGGGGACTTTTCTTTAGCTCATCCTTCTTGCTGTCCCCGGTTCCCTGCCTGTAGGTTGTATTGCAGTATTGCTTGTTCACCCCACTGCCTTCAATCCATGAATGTCCCTAAAGCCTGGAGAAACACCATGCTTGGATACAGGGAAAAGTTAGCATTGCTCAAGGATATTTTTAATAGCATGCAGGTGGCAAGACGGGGGTGTGGAGAAAGGGTACTTTACCTCTTCAGTTCTTCATCTTTTTCAGAAGTACAGAATATTAAACCTGTGCTTGTTTTGTGAACATTGATATTCTGTGTACTAGTTAAAAGATAATGTGGAAAAATATGTTATCGTGTACTTGTATAATTCAACCTATTTATCTCTTTCTATCTTGCTTTAGCAGGCTTAGTGTGTGTTTAAGGCAGTAAACAGAGCAAATAGGAAAATTCTTTCATGTGGATATAGCATAGGGAGCACAATGCCAAGAGTAAGTCACCAAAGGTTTGTGTAGGTGCATTCTTGCAGGCGAGGGGTGGATCATCTTACTGTACTGTGTGGTGTGGGCTGCCAAATGGGTGTTACGGTCTTACCAAAGGACAGGACACACACAAGATCTGTGTGGCTGCATTCAAACTCCCAGGCTATCGAAAGGAATTGCTGCAAGAATGAGTCATTCATTTGCTCACCTTGGGGAGAGTCCATAGGACGTGCTGGAATTTGTTAACAGTGTGGCAAAGCCGGGGCTTACACATAAGGACAATAGGAAGGGATTTGTGCATTTTGTACATCTTCTCACTTATCCTGCTCCCAGTTCAGAATGGCTCCAGTTGTCTTCTGCCCATTCAACTGCAGAAATGTTTTCCTGCATACTGAATGAGCACTGAGTCCTATTTCCCAGGCTTCAGGGAAGGGACTGATATGATCCAAGGGGAGAAGAATGGAGCGAGTATCATGTGGTATAGACCTCAGTGCCCATCCCTACCCACCATGTGTCCACACTGAAAATTCTTCTATTCAGTCCTTGAAAACATCTGAAAGATGTGATGAATTTGCAGGGTGTTTACTTCAGAATTATGTTTAATTCAGAAGGATTAAGTGGATGGCTCCCGAGATAAGTGGGATATATTTTAGTGCTGTTCCCAAAATTTGAGAAAGGCAATGGGTGATACAAGATAGGATGTGGGAGGACACATTTCTGACCATGTGGGCATAACACCAGCTTGGCCCTAAATGTAAGAATAAAGGTACAATGTATTATTTAAAAAAAAGTCACATAAAGCCCTTTATAACCCCAGAGGAATTTGTTATCATGTTTTTCCAGAGTCAAGTCAAGGGTTGCACATGCTTGTGTATTTGTTACATGTTGATATCTGATGTAGTTGTAGTGGTTAATACAGGAGCACTGCAGTAAGTCAGAAAAGCAGGGAGAGGTTTCCTTCCTTTGTGGAAAGAGAGTTGCTCAGTAACCACTCAGAGCTGGCATTGTGTCTTACAGAGGCATTTACATCTCTGAGAGGAAAGCAATGATTATTTTATTAGAAAAAAAGTAGTAAGACCAACTTCTGCTTAAGGAGAGATTAGAGCGTATTTTGGAATGAAAGATCAGATCTGTCTGGAAACCAGGGAAACTTCAAAGGAGAAATTTGCTATAGAAGTTTGCAGGAAGATGGAGCCACATGAGGGTGAGGTCTGACAGGTGCTTCCAAGGGTTTTCTTTTATTGGAAGCTCTCCATGGGGAAACTATCCCTTACAGGGAAATTTTCTGACACAACTCAGGTGTAGACACTGTCTAGCAGGTACAACCTCAGGCATAAACTATGCACAGAGAGTGGAACTGTGCAATGAGAGCAGAGAGATGTATAAAGGAGACAGGATTATTAAAGCATTGCTTTCCTTTCATTTCTTCATCTTTGTCTTTTATAGACTTGTGTAACTGTGCTGCTTATTTTGGATATTCTAAAGAAAATGCTTTTGTGGGGTTTTTTATGTTAAATTGTCCTCAAACTGTAGCACTGTTTTAGTTACGTGAGCCAGATGGGAAAGCTCAGCACCATGGGAGTCAGGAGAGGAAGGAGTGTCACAGGATGAGCCTGGCACGTGTTGGAAAAATATCAGGGTGCCTGCACAAATCCAAAGCCTTCAGGGAACATGCTGCACATGCTGCTAGTCTAAATGTTATTTTACTCATCTTTTTCTTGTACTTTGAGAGCACAGTGTGGCCAAACCACTGAGCTGGGGGATATTCTGTGATTTATCTGGATTTGGTTCCAGCAAGTGTGACTTAAAGATGATTAAATGGACTGAGCTTTTGGCCTGATTCTATTATAGTTTCATTACAGAACTTTGAATTGAATGTAGTAAAAGGCAAGCTCGGCTTTTACCTGGGAGCCTTGTTCTGCAGAGAGAGCCATAACCTACGATTCACAGTTTGTTAGAGAGGGTTTGGTGTAGGACCTTGAAGTGAAAAATATGTACATGGGTAGAATCTTATTGTGCTGTTTTCTGTTTGAATTCATCCAGCCTAGAAAGGCTGAGACGAGCTGCTGATTGTTTTCCACTCTTGCCTTGTCAAACCTCACATTGCATGTGTGTGATGGCGTTCTGTTCGGAGCTTTTAGGATCTGCAAGCCTTGCTTGCTTTCTCAGGTTTGCCAAAACCAGCTGTCCTTTCCTCATTTTATCAGTATTAGCCAAAATTTACACTTTTCCTCCACTGATTTGAGTATTATTTTGCAAAGCTGTAAGAATTAGTGTAATGAAATGCGTTTTCTTCTTTACTTACAGGGCATTTTTAGTTTTACTGGAAAAAAGTGTTGGTAATAATTGTCTGTCAAGTATTTAATTTTTACTTATTCTGATAACCTCCTGAAATGTTGCAAGTTTTCTCCCTAAGGCAAAAAGAAATATCATTGAAACCAACGCTTAATTTAAATTAAAAATAATTGCTGTGTAAAACGATACATGTGTTATTCACAGCATTAGGTGAATGCTGTGGACTGTCCTCATTTATTTATTTTGGTGCCTTGGGACAGTAATGTACAATATCCAAAGAAGCCGAGCTCTGTTGTCAGGTGCCTGTGGATATGCCAAACCTATGATAGGACTGGCAAATATCTGTTGTTCTCGTTGCACCATGCATCTCTAGTTTGGAGCAGGTACGGATGAGATAACTCATAAACATCTCTTCTGCTAAAACTGTCTTTTCTGGCAGTAAGACAGATCAGGATTTGGGCTTCCACTGTGCAGATGCTCCCTGCAGTGTGATACTAAGTTGTGGGAGGAGACAGTTAACACTTTTTTTTTTTTTGTAATAGCAATGAGTGCTTGCCAAAACCACTTATATAGATCGATACACGCACAGCATTTAGACCAAATTAGTAATATTTTGGGCAACTCCTATTACTTCTTTATAATATTAATATTTTACCAACCTGTGCAGTCGAACATATCATTTAGTCCTTTTTTTTTTTTTGCTTCTCCATGTTTCATTTTTTAAAAGGACAGTCAGCATTCATTATTCCTTAGATTTACACTGCTAGTTCCTGTGCAGGGACAGGAGTTGGATTTGACAGTCTTTGTGTGTCCCTTCCATATGTGGGTCCCATCGGCATATTCTGTGATTCTGAAAGATGTGGGATGGAGTTTTGGTACAGATTTGGGGGCTTGGGGGTGGATGTTCGTTTGGTTTTTTTTCCTTATTGGAGAATATTGGAGAGATTTGAAAAATGTAAAAGGTTGGTTTTCCCCCAAAAAATGTGATTTAGTCTGACAAATTAGCACCTGCACTGTCGCAGTGGTAGCTTAAAGGCAGGTTTATTGGAAGAGAAAACAACACATGTACATTTTTAGGGCATATTTGATATGTACAGAGAAACTCAAAATGGCCATCCAGGAGAAGCACTTGTACCAAGGCTCCTCAGTTAAGCTGCTTGGAACTCGAGTGGCCTCAGGCACAACGTACTCATTTTATTAAGGGAGGAGTGGGAAAGTCAGTGTACATTTTCATAACCCTGAAAGGAGTCAGAAATTTTTAGGTGTTCCAGCTGACCTTGGGGCTAATGCTACTTATTTTGCACTGTATAATCATGGTTACCGTTCCCTAAGGCAGCACAGGCTAACAGTGCAGAAAGCCTGTGAAGGAGCAAAGGCTGAAGTAATGAAAGACCCTAATTTTCCTACTTTTTAAAGGAAATCTCACAAATTCATTTTTCAGTCTGTTTTCTTTTATAAGGAGTTCTACAGAGGGAGCCTATTTTTTAAATTATCATCTATTTTCTGAAGATTACTTTCCCTAACCTCTGGCAGGTTTTGGGTGCAGAGCATGGATTTTTAAGTGGATTTTATAGGAACGTGTCGATGTATGCCTCAAGCCATGGAAGGAGTGAAAGACATGACCTGAAGAACATGATCCTCTAAATTGACATGAGACTTTTTTTTTAAAATTATTTGCATCATTTCTGCTTGGAAGCATCTGAAGCTAAAGGAGTTGTGAACTACCCTAAGTCTACATTTTCTTTTCCTTCTGCGTTTTGCCTAATGTTGCATACATGATGCAGTTAGTGGAATCTAACTTCTTGTGAGGGACAGATCAAGCTCTCCAGGATGTCATGCTTAAAATCTGGAATGAGATTATTTTTATTGCTGGCAAATGCAGCTAAAGGGCATGGAAGAATTTAGTTGTTCATGATACAACAGTTAGCCAACCTTCCAGATTTCCATCTCATCATCGAACTAGGCTTGTTTTCCTCACTAAGTTCATATAGTAACTTATTTTAAACTTTCTTCAGCCTAGCATGTACTTAAACTCCATACTCATAAAATGAAATGTTACTTGAATCAGGGGTTTGATAATGTAAGATGCTTCTTTTTTTATATATTTTTCTTTTCCTTGCCTGTAAATATTTTTCTGATCTCAGATAAAGGTGGCCTTGCCTGTAGATTTTCTGGATTGTGAAATGTCTCTTGAAACACCACAGTTCAAATGTTATTTTTTTTATATGTCCTGTCTGTATTTGCAGGAGTATAATTATCTTTTCTGAGAAAGAACCTGGTGAAATACTTGCATTGCAATTTGGAAGTGGATTCCTCTTCTTTATAACCTTCCAGTCCAGCTGAGAGGCAGCTCACGTTGCACCGAATGCTTTAATTTGGATTTCTCTTCACTGCTTCTTTTTTTACTGACTGCTCACTCTCAATTGCTTTAAATAATGGTTCTGTTCCTTCACTAAGAGTACACTTTGGTTTCCATGTGTTCTTTTACAGCTTTCTAGTATTCTTTATTAGTCTAAGTAATTTTGAGAACCCAAATGCCTTGCAAAGCATACAATCATAGCTTCAGCTGGAAGAGATTGGTAAAGATCATCTAGTTCCAACCCCTTTGCCTTTGGCAGGGACACCTTCCATTGGACCAGGTTTCTCCAAGCCCTATCCAACCTGGCCTTGAACATTTCCAGAAATGAGGCATGCACAGCTTCTCTGGGTAGCCTGTTCCAGGTTACCTCACCACCCTCAGAGTAAAGGTTTCCTTCGTAATATCTAGTCCAAACCTAGTGACCTTCTATTTAAAGCCATTAACTGAAAAAGAACATTCACTGAAACATGAACAGAGACAGCACGTTACTGTCTATAAGCGTGTTACACACAAGTAGAGGAATTCCCATTAGCTGCATCACATTTCCATCGGATTCCATCAGAACCTCGTGTAACCACTGGTGGTCCTCTTTGGCTTCACTCAGCATTGGCTCGTTTAAAGAGACTGAGGCTTTGATTCTCAGAAGGATGCTACTCTGTTGTCAGGTTTTATTTCTGTACTCAAAGGACCAAACGCTATCTGTGAGGAGTGTACATTGGTGGAGTTGTTCTGGTTTTACTCCTGTGACTGAAATCAGAATGTAATTTCACGTTTTCCACTCTGCTGTCTTTGTCAGAGTAGAGAAATGTTATATTTGATAGTCATAGGTCAGAGCTCATCCATCTACACTGGAAAGACATTTTTCACTCCGTCAAAAGTGTTGCAGGTTTGCAAGCAGGAATAACTGGGTTTTGTGGAGAATGTGGGTCTTTTGGAACTGCTGCTTTCTTCAGTACTGACCTAGGGCTGAGTGCCTGCTCCTCATCATCTGCTCAGAGTGTGCCAAATACCGGGAACAAGGTAGCAGCTGAAATTAGAAACAACCTTTGTCAGGAAACTTTTCTTCTCTGAGCACAGAATTGTTGGAGAGGCTTCCTCTCCCACATCTATGTTCCCTAGAAATTTTAGACTTAACACTGTCCTGAGTTTACATTTCTTTATGTTTTATTATTAGTAAATGGCTATTCACAGTTGTGAGATGATTTTCCTTTGTGAGTTCATCAACTTGTATTGTTGCATTGCCATTTTGATGACTGTTGGAGTGAATGTTTCGGGCCCAGGAGGATGTGAACCAGTGAGTAATCCCAGCTCTCAGTTTGAATTATTCATGTAGCTATTGGCTGCCACCTCCCATTTCCCAGTGCACTTCCGGATAATGATTCTCCTGATTATAGACTTTTTTTTTTGATACATAAAAATGTACTTCTCTGACTAGATCTTAATTAAGGAAGCAAGTGTGTTTACTTACTTCTGCTGCTCAGATACGTAATGATTTACTATTTGCACTTGTAAACTCATTTAAGGCCTTCTAATGGAAAGCTGTTCAAGGACACTGATTTTAGGACAATCTCTTGGCACCCTCTTGCCTCTCCCAATGCCATTAAAGCCTTCAAGTACATTTTTGCCCTGTGGTTGTGTCTATCTGTTCTACATTCTGCTGGTGTTCAGTTTATTGAGCACGGGTGAGCTGAGTGACCACCTATTCCTAGTTAACCTAACACAGCTGAACACCAGATTTAATGAACGTTCAGCACTTAATTAATTAGTGAACATAGGATCTGGGATATGTAAAAGACAACCAGGTCTATGTCAGCAAGAATCTTGATTTCATTCTGTATTACCAAGGAGATACTTAAGGGTTCAGGCTGTCCCTTAGGTATTAAAATTCTGGTCTATTTGTTGGGTGGAAGGTACAGTGAATTCTTGAATGTGGTGTCTCTGCCTATTAATAGAAATGTCCTACTGAGCAGAGCAAGGCAAGTCCTGAATGCAGAGAGGAGTGGGGCAGGAGTGGATGATGCTCAAGCAGCTGTTTCAGACTCTTCACACCTACGCGTTCGTGCATGTACAGCTCTCTGTATTTGTGCTGCTTAAGCACCAATTAAGTCAATTTTTTTTGTGGCAATAATACAGAGAGTTATGCAGCAGAAGTACTGTCAGGACCCTTTGCCCTCCAGTTCTGTAAGTGGGATGTCCAGCATGCCTCTCCTGCTGCCTCTGCACCCTGTATCCTCTGTAAACAAGGGTCATGATCACAGTCCTGTCAGAGATAAGGGGTGCACACTGCTTGACGTCCCAAGCCTCAGTGTGGCACTGACCAAACACCTGCATATCAATAAAAACCTTAAGTGCAGCTGAGTTTTTGATCCAATGACAAATATCTCAACCTTGATTTGCAACACCGTTTTGCCTGCAGTGTGCCTCCATGTCCCACCCTACCTATAAAAATGGAAGCAGGTTTCTGCTATTCTTCAGCTCAACTTATTTTACCTTTGATCATCATGCAAATTTCTGGCCAATTCAGGCAGAGCTTTTCAAACCACATTCCACGGAGCAAGCAGGGGTTTTCAGTCGCTCTTCAGCACAAAGCCTTGCAATCTAGCTCTTTGTTGCTGGTGTTCAACTTCCAGGCCACGCTCCCTTGTAATAGTGACTTGTTCCCCTATAATTATTCACAACCCTATTTTGACTCTTTATGAGGAAACTTGTCCCAGCATCCAGTACACCCCATCTGTTGCAGATGATGCTGTAGCTGCTGTGTCTGCTGCCTCCATTGTTTAAGATTGGTGCAGAGCCATACCTTGAAGCATTTTTTTTTTGCTTCATTTATTTTTGACCTTTCAAGGGTATAAGCAGGAGTGGGAATATCGTTGCTGTGTCTTGCAAGATCATTTGGCCACGTCCGAGGTTACTCCCTTGATGTTGTTGTCTTTGTGATTGGTATGGCCTAATCTAGGAAATATAAAAGGACTGGGGATTATTTTGCGAGGATTTTAAAACCCATATCAAGGCATACTTTTTTCCCTTTATTAAGACTTTCTTGTTTCTCATTTCAAAGTGCACTTATGAAGCAGCTGCCCAGAACAGGGTCCGATTCTCTGTCTTCCAGTCAAATGCTCAAACGTTACTCTGGGGTGTCATCCTCCTTTGCTCCTTGCAGAGTCCTGTTTTTCACTGTATCACCTCTTTCCACATGAGGAATGGGAAGCAAAGTCAAGGCAGATTGTTCGATGTGCAAAAATTTCTGCTCTTTAAATTCAAGTGAGATATATATGTATTAGGTGGGCTAATATATTTTTGGCTTGTTTTGTGTTGCAAAAACAGTTTGGGATTTTATTATAAGCCAAGTGCTACAGTGACTGCAATAATTACAAGCCCTTGCTGCACTGGGACTGACTGGTATCTGCAATTTGTTAGTTAGATTTAGAAGACTAAAATTATAATTATAAAATTATGAAGAATAAAATGTATATTATAAAATTACGATNAATAAAAATATTTATTGAATAATTATGTTTCTCATCAGGTTTTTTGGCTGAGTTAGTTTGCCTTCAAAACTGTTGCTTCCTCTCTGCCTTCTCAGTGGCTTACTGAATTAGAATTGAATGTAGACTTCAGAAGTTCTTGTTTTCTTCTTGCAGAGTCTGTCACTGCTAATAGGCTTGGCCATCCTTTGACTACACTGTCTCAAATCCTTTCTCCCTCTCTGATCCTTTATTACTTGTTCCTGTGGGGGAACTCTTTTCATTTGACATTGCAAGTTAAAAATATTTCCATGTGACAATTTGTATGGAAACTCTCCAGGCTGGTTTTGTTAACACATCCAGCCCACCTAATGGTGTTTGCTCTATATAAAGTCCTGTGACGATGCCTGTGATGTATCCTCATCCCACATTGGAGAACTTGCTACGCTGTTGTTTTTCAACAAGAAGTGAGTCTTTTGCTACTGTTTATTTTAAAATGTTGTATAGTTCAGGGTATTTTAGCTAAAGGTCCCTTCTTTTCTCCAACTATGGAATAGAGTTGTTTGGCATGTTGGACTTTCACAGGTCCTGACTTTTATTTTATTGCTGATGAGCTCTTAAAGGTCCTTCTTCCCTGAAATACACTAAAGATTGATTTATATGTGTTTTTAATTCTGCCCATATAACCTGGTTGGTAATCACTACTGCAGGAGTGCTCTTCCTGTAGATGAGGATTTTTACTAACCCTGAGATAAATATTGCAATCTCTTTCCATTGCAAGTTGACATAGGTAATTTTTTCTCTATACATCACTGATATCTGTGATTGGTCTGACTTTGTGTAATTATAGACACAAATCCTGATAAGTGAGGGCAAGACTACTGGGAACCTGATAAATATTTCTGAAATAAACCATTAGAATAGATTGTTATTTTCAAAACACCTTAAGGGTTCGGTAATTTTGTCTCTCATCAGGTTTTGGCTGAGTTAAATTTACCTTCCAAACCATTTTTACCTCTCTGCCTTCTCAGTGGTTCAATAAAATAGTTTGACCACTCCTGTAGTGAGAGAAACAGCTGCTTATTACTTTGCAAAACAGAGATAATACGAGCAATTGTCAGGCAGTTTTGAAAGAATTGTAATTTCTTTTGGCCAAGGCTTTAATGCACATTTAAAACCTGTATTCTTAGGATGCTGGATGTGCATTACATGGGCTTGGCATCCAGCACCTCCATCCTTTGTGAGTTGGGCTCCTTGAAATCCCACAAAGTAAGGCTTGGGTGCAATCTATATTGAATGTAAGCTTGGAACTGCCCTGCTCCACATCACCGGACTTCTCTCCCACCCTCAAGTGCAAGCAATGCATGTTTCTCTTAGTTTGCAAATTGATGCAGAAAACTTATCTTTTTGATTTAGGCTTTACTCGATGTTGAATTTTATGTCAGTGCTGTAAGCTCCAGTGGTGTTTTATCTGCTGATTAGTCTTATAATGTAAAGTGCCTGGTGATGCATTGCATGGAAGATGCTATAAAGATAGTTTATGGTGTGATAGCAAGGAGAAATGTGGGGAGCGCAGATTCACTTTATTAGATGAGCAGGAGTCCCTAAGCAATCGTTTGTCAACAGTAGTTAAAGATTGGTTTATCTTCAATCATTGAACCTTTAATAAACATGTTTTTAGCTGAGGTAAAATGGTTATATTGAAAATAAAGTTAAGGGAATTTATAGGTTTGTGTCAGTTTTATCTATTGAGAGAAAAAATTGGAACGTGTATTTAATTTTTGCACTAAATATCTTTTCCAATAACCCTGTTGAGGAAGAAAAAAATAGCCTTTCTCAATGTTATATGAAAGAACTCCTTTTCTGTGACAAAAGCAGATGAAATTATATGTATTTGTTTAATTCTTTCTGCATATGTCTACTATATTTAACAGGAATTAAGCACAATCATTCTAGAGAGAGAGATCCTGTTACCTGCAAATATAAAAGTTTCTTTAAAGATGTTTTTCAAGTGCAGTCTATCATATTGAGTCCTATCTGGTAGTGAGCAGTTTGCTTTCAGGCCTTACTGGACTGTGGCCTTGGACAGCAAGAATGTTGACAAAACCAGCATCAAAGGGCAACTTTGGCACTTGGCTCCTCACAAATACTAGCCAAGGAATTTCTGACAGCCCTGGTAGGTGACTTGGGTATTATCATCTTGGTTTTACAAATGCAGAGCTTAAGACTTTGCTTAAAGCTGTCTGAGCATCTGAACTCACTTGTGCTTGGGGGTTTGGGATGAGTTTCTTGGACAGACTTCAAAAGTATTATCAAAATTCCTGAATGTTGGAATAAAGCTTGTTGTAAAGCCTTTTAAGCACTAGCAGTAATTTCACAAATGGCAGCCTGGTCTCAAGGCAGAGCTATGTGCAGGAGAGACACATTTTTTCATATGTGGGTTCACTGCTGCTGAACATAATTGTGTCTTACATGAGCCTCAGCGTGGGATTTGGGTGAGTTTTTTTCAGAAGACAGTAATGGCACATAATTGTTAGCTGCAGATAAAAGCATTGTCTTGGGCTGAATTTGTCTGCTTGTGGTTTAGGGACAGTTTCTCTCATGCACTATTGCTAAAGTCAATGAAATTGAGGGAAATGGACTTTCAGCAAGTGAAATATGTGCATTAACTCTTGTTTTTCAAAATAGAGATGTGCTTTGTGTGTAATTGGATAACCAGCACTTGTGGCTGTGACATCTGATCTCTTTATCAAAGACGTGATATGAGACTGCAAAATAATTAGTATTTGAGATGTAAAGACTAATGTGGAGAACATCAACCTCCTGTCTTTTCTCAGATGCACATTAAACTCTGAGTATAACTGTGGAAATGTAAATGTGACAAGCTATAGAGTATTCATGGAATCATAGAATGGCTTGGGTTGGGAGGGACCCTAAGGATCATCCAGTTGCAATTCCCTTGCCATGAACAGGGGCACCTTCCACTGGACCAGGTTGCTCAGATCCCTGTGCCAAACAGTTGTGCATTGTAATTGATATTAGGCATTTACTTGCTTTGGGAACTCCTTATTGATAGTCATTTACATACTTGCAGAAATGATAGTGTAAATCTTTTCCAGCTCAGTTGCTGTGCCTCTGACTAACAAAGTGGTTTTCCACCAGCTGAGATACAGGATATCTTTCTTTGGGTCTGTTGTTTAGCTGTTATTACTAATTTGCATTCATTAACTGTTCTTCTTCTAATTAGCTTAATGGAAAGGCATTAAACCAACATTTTTTCCTTTCAAGTTCTAGATGTCTAAGGAGGGTGGGAAGTAGAGTGGGGAAAACAATCCTGCATCACTATACAAGACCCATTTAAAGACAACTTCTGCCAAGGGCTTTTAATGATATGGTAAACGTGTCGTAGGACCTGCTTATGTTGTAGATGTCTAGTTAATGAAAAATAAAAATGAGCCTATTAATAATTAAAAGAATTGCTGCAGGCTACCAAAATCTACAGGATAACAGTTGAGAATGTCAAAATTTTTGAGAAGAAATAGAATAATGTGAAAAACAGGAACAATTTGAAAAAAGTCACTATTATCTAAGTAGGTTCTGGTGAGGTTAAAGAAAGAAAAAAAAAATTATTACTCCTCTTTTTGTATAAGTTCCATTATGGAAAACTACAGAAATTGTATATACATCTGTCATTATTCATGTAAAAATAGGGAAGCTCCCAATTTTGTTTTGAAGTGACCTTGCTTCAAATTCATCAGATTTTAATGCAACATAAACAATTTTCTCCTGGTTTATGAAGGGAGAATGAGTAATATATGTTATTAATGACACTGAAAAACAATTTTGTGAGTCTTCAAATTGGTCAGTTATCATTTTCTTAAAATCCCCATCTCTAACAGAAATTCAGTGCAAGCCCTCCTGAGTGGCATTGTTATAATAATTGAATATCAGACTTAATGAAATATTCAAAAGGTTCCCTTCCTCGTTTTCTCTCTTGCCCGTCTGTGAGCGAGATCAGCAGTTAATGAATCTTGAGGTAGCACAATTGTTCTGTTACCCTCTCAATATATATATGGACTTTCAGTAGAAAGGGAATTTTTAAATCTACAGTTTAATATCTTTTCATTGTCTAAGACCTGTCTTTTGCTAAAAAATATTATTTCTATGTATTGAAAGGCTTAGAAATGAAATATGCTAATTAAAGAATATCTGATTCGTTATCCAGAGAATAATTTAATGTGGGGGGGATTAGAAAATGTATGATTCATACTTAAACACGGTTTTCAGTTGAGTCCATGACAAATTTAGCTGGTCTATTTTTACAGTAAAAAGTAGATTGTGACTACTATTAAATGGGTGCTTGCAAGGCAAAAGAAGAGGAAGTTTTGTAATGGATTTTGAATCCTCAGGGCCGAATCAACAAGCCAGGCTATAGAATTTCTAAGGGTACATTTATGTAATTTCCTATTATTTGGTTTATGGTAGTACCTGCACTCCCTACCAAAAGCATCAGATACTGCATAGACACTCTCGATAGCATAAACCCTGTCCTGGAGCTTCCAGTCTTAAAAAAGGGAAAAAACCAGGATGAGGAAAGGACACGACTTCTTTTTGTCCTGCTGCATCTCTGACAGTCTAACAGTTTCAATGAGCTCAGGGCAAGATTTGGGAGCTGCAGTGGCGTGTCCTTCATCCCAGGGCACGTGAGTCCATGAGTCTTTCCTGTAGGAAAAGGGCACAAGGGCAGCACCAAGTAGCTGGAGTTCCCTGCGGAACTAGTCTGGTGTTCCTCATCTCCCTATCTATGTAATAAGAGGAAGAAACGGGCCTTTTTATTTTAAAATACTTATGTCCAGGTTTTCTTTGCACATTATCATCATCTCATGCAGTGAGACAGCACCACCCAGTTCTCTCACATAGGGTCTCTCCAGGCAGATTGATAGCATAGGCTTGTTTTAATCTTCTCTGTGTTAGAAAGAGCATCTCTGATATTTACAGCTGCTGTTAAATACATGTCCTGATGGGACTTTTGTCCTGTCATTCGCAAGATTGATTTGTGCCCTGCTTTCTCTGGCAGCAGGACTCCTGAAGCTGCCGAGCTAAGCTGTGCTAGTTCTGTCACCATCTTCATTACTGAGAAGAAAAGCATTTTTCTTCAAGAAGTTTCTGCTGGTTCTGCTTTGTTGATAGAAAAGCACTTCACACGTGCTGTTCCTCTCATAACACTCTCTCTGTCATGTCAACAGTCAAGTGGAGGAACAAAAGTGTGACTTGCTCTCAATGAAGTGGAGAAAAAAAACCTTCTCCCTTTCCTCCAGCCAGGTTTACTAAAACAATTGTGTCTTTTCAGCTGTTTTTTAATGATTGGACTGGACCATTTTAGAGGTCTTTTCCAACCTCTATGATTCTGTGATGTAGCCTTGCTGCTGGTGGCAGTGCAGTTAACTCTGTGCTGTAAAGGACCATGGCTCATAAGCACTGTCTGCCGCTGCCAACCCTGGGAGGCAGCACTGGGAACCTCACCTGAAGGCCTGAGAATTGCTTTAATGGCCAAAAAATCTGAATACCAAGGGCAACAGAGGGGCAGAGCAAGTGACTTAAAGCTACACTTGTGCAACAGATGTAGTATAGAAATATGTGCATCTCTTGAGGATCCCAGAGCTAACGTAGTGCTGTGAGAATTTTTGGCATGCTAGTGCATTTCTGACTTAAAAGTATCCCTGTAACCGTGTTCTTTGCAATAAAACTCATGTGAAGCTACTAATCTTGTTCAATGGAGATACATGACAAAATCTAGAAATCTTTCTGACCATTTGTGCAGATGTAAGATAGTTCAGATTTGATGACTACATAAGCATCATGCAGTGCCTTGAAGCATGTACAGTTCTCAGATGTGTGTAAACCACATCAGTCTTTAAAGCACTACACATGCAAAATCAATCTTAGATCATTCCTCCCTTGTAGATCCCAAACCAATGAAGATTCATGAACTGGTGAATGCCCCTCATCACTTCCAAGCTTATTTTTAATGATTCTGAGTAATCTCAGTATTTTCAGTTCATCTGTGGGTTTACAGAAACAGGATCTGAATTTTCAGCCAGCAGCAAGAAACCTGAAATTGTCGTGACATGCAGTAATTTAGTTTGAAGCAACAACCATTTGGTATAAGCTGATGTTTTAAGGTACAGTAAAAGTATGTGGATAAGAAACCCCACAGATAATAAGTGTTTTGATATAGCTTTCTAATCCTGCTGTGAGAACAAATAATATATCTTCCACTTGGCAAAGCTGGCAATTGAAAAACTGACTTGAGAATGGGGATTTATGGCACAATGACAATTTCATGACTTTTCCTGGTTTCAGGAGATTTTCCCATATTCCAGGTTATTATCAGAAGTACTATAGTAAACAGAATTTGCTTGTTTAATAATTGCTAGCACATAGTTTATAAACTTCTTCCATAACTTTATCGCTTTCTAAACCCAGCTCCATTTAACACCAAACATCTAAATCTTAAAATAAACTGTCAAGGCTGGTTGTTTCTCACAGCTGGTACAAAGATGAGCAATAAAAGTGGGAGGACATTCTTCAGGTGACACATTCAGTTGGACAACTGAAATGCAGAGTGCTGATTGCCTGTTTCTGAGTATTTTAAACATGGGTTTTAAATTAAAGTAACAGATAAAAGATGAGAAGTGGTGCGAGAGGCTCTATACAGTAGGAATTTGTAGACTTCTAGTACAGTAACTAGCTTCAGGTTCTCTTGGATGTTTAATATGATTTTTGAGAAAGAAAAGATCTGGCAAAAATATTGGTTTCATTCTTTACAAGGCCATTGCCATCCTGTCTTCAGGTATTGGCGCATGTGGATGTCGCATACGGATGAGGCGCCCAACTCAAACAAGCAGTGCATTTGTCAAGTTGCCAAACTGTTTTTCATCATCCTTGTGTTCTACCACTTTCCTTGTGTATGATCAATAACGCTTAGCATAGCATTTGCCAAATGCCAGTGACCCCATCATCCAAATGAAATGAGCTCTGCTCCTGCTCGTGTGGGTTGCGATAACGTCAGCCAGACTGCGGCCAGATGTTATGGGACCGTCGGTTCGGGTGCTCGGGTGAAGGCTTATGCAAGTCTCTCATGTGGGATTAAATGTCAGGCTAGATTGGATATTACATGGCCATAACTTGGCATGAGCTTTGTGCACTGCAGGGCTTGGAAGGGCTTAGTAGGTACTCTATAAGACAGAGAAACTGGGTTCTCTGGTACTTTTCTTGAGGAAAGCACTAGATGGCTACTATTGCTCTCTTTTACCTCTGGTATTTGATTCCTGGCTGCTCCAAGCCCTCTTCCCCTTGATTTCCCCTTTCCTCTTGATCTGTGAGTGCACATGAAGCTTACTTGCCCTGTGTGATACGTGTTGTCTTTGTCATAAGAAGAACATGAGATACCTTCCTTGCTTTGGGAAAAGACAGCTCTTTTTCTGGAAAAACTGGGCCCTACAACTACAGCCAGCCAGTTCCAGTCTCCAATTTCCCCTCAACATTGTCAAGAGCAGGTAAAGACTGACGAGTGCTCAGCTAGTCTCCAGGGGAGTTACAAGCCTTTTTGCTTGCCTCCTTTCACCTGATCCCTTTACTGGGGAAGAATAACAACTCACCTTGTGACAGTCCTAAGTCTTTCTCTCCTGACCAGTCAAATGCCCCAGTCAGTGAAACCATCACAGCCCACAAGCACGTATACCCTGAAATATACCCCTGAAATCCAAGTGTATTACCTCAATCTGGCAACTTCAGGATGAGGACTGCTTCTTTTAAAGTCTCACCAGTCTCAAAATTTAAATTTCATATTGGAAATTAGACTGAAAATAAAAGAAAACATAGTAATTTTAAGTTTCCAGCAGTAGTGAAAATGGTAGTTAGGGATGCTGTGATCAAAACCCAAATTTAAAAGTGAATGCAAGTAAGAGGCAAAGAAAATTGAGGACAATTGTCATGTTTATCCTAGATAGCTACAGCAATTACTGTGCTGCCTTTAATACTGGCAGAGAAGGCCAGTACCACTTTGAGCTAAGTAAAATGAACCACAACAATGAGTAGCTACTGATGCAGCACACTCATGGAAAAATTACATTTTGAAAGGTATAACAAAAGCTTTATAGACTAGAGGTTTTATTTAATAGTAAAAGTTACTGCTTATTCTTTAGGAAATCCCTACCAAGTGAGAATGTGTGTATTTTTAGCCTATGCCTTTGAAAAGCACGCTGTGTGTCAATTTTAAATCAGCCTGACTGAAAATTGTCTTAAATACTCATATCTTCCATGTACTTAATGTGCATTTAGTTCAGTGTCCCTCAGCCTGAGAGTTTAGAACAGGAATTCTATGCAGACCTGTCTCTCCATAGTTATGGAATCATAGATTGGTTTGGGTTGGAAGGGATTTAAAGTCCACCTAGTTCCAGCCCCACTGCCATGGGCAGGGACACCTCCCACTAGACCAGGTTACTCAGAGCCCCCATCCAGCCTGGCCTTGAACACTTCCAGGGATGGGGAATCCACGGTTTCTCTAGGAGACCTGTGCCAGTGCTTCACTACCCTCTGCATAAAGAATTTCTTCCTAATATCTAATCTAAATCTCCCCTCCTATAGGTTAAAACCATTCCCCCTTGTACTATTGCCATCTGATCATGTAAAAATTCACTCTCCCTGCTTTTATAAGCCCTCTTTAGGTACTGAAAGGCTGTTATAAGGTCTCCCTGGAGCCTTCTCTTCTCCAGGCTGAACAATCCCAGCTCTCACAGCCTTTCTTCTTAGGATAGATACTCTAGCCCTCTGAGCATCTTTATGGCCTATATTGAAGGATTACCTGGCACTGAGGCTTCCTGAGACTGACTGTGTAGACATTTGTGTTACATGAACATTTGATGGAGCTCAGAATTATCTTTGATGATGTGGATGGGAATTATCAATGGAATCTGAAGAAATAAGGAAAGCAAGAGCAATTGCTACCTGGACAAATAACTATTGGAACTAGATTTAAATGGTGAATAACAATTAGAACTAAATTTAGACCACAATTTTATGCCTGTAAATATTAGATCTGTGCATTACTGCATCAAATAGAAGTACAGATTTTATCTGATCTGATGTAGACTTATGATCAAATTACCTGAAGCATGTGATATGGAGCTTATGATAGCTTAAATTATTAGGAATGAAGGTGAAAACACAGATAATTCCTAATGCGGCTTAATACCTTCTGCGGAACTGTTAATCCATCAAAAAATTTTAGACTAGTGGGATCTTGTAGAATAAATTTATTTCAGTTGGTCTTTGCACCATGAAGTTGGAGACTTTCCTAACTTAACTTGGGGGGGGACTTTCTGTATTATTTATCCCACAGGTCCTGGCAATCTCTCTACCCAACAACCATTTAACTCAGGATATTCTAAGATTCCAATGCAGATCAATTTTTAATCCCTCATTACTGGTATTATTTTAGTTTGTGTCCTAAGAACTGAATCAGACTGTCCCACTTGAATGTCAAAATTATGTCAGTAGCAGAAATGCTTTAAGTCTCTTTTCACTTGTCTGACAAAGGAGCAAAGAAGTTCCTGAAGTGCTGGGGAAATCCACTTAGTATACTATGAAATTATACATGAATATGCTAAAGGTCAATCACTGAAAATCCTGCAGGGAGGAATCATGGGACAATAGCAGGTACATAAAAATATCTATAATTTCAGAAGGACTGATGAAAATGTAACTTTTACAAGCTAATATAAGTCATCTGCAGGTTTGTAAGCACTCCACTGATGTCCACAGCTTAGACAGAGGAATCTTTATAACTTCTAAAATATGGAATTGGCTGCTAGGTTGCAGAGAGCAGAAGTAAAATTTGTTGCCCTTGTTAATGTTGTTATTAAATATCCTTGGCTCTTTGCCTATCTCTTCTTAATCCACACTAAATGGAGCTGAGAGTTATACAGTCATAGTTGAATGCCCTTTCTCTAATGCATGCATTTAATGCTCAGACTTGGCATCTTGGTGAGCTGTATGTCACGTTCGTTCATCTCTGTGTGACAGCGTTAAGGTAACATGAATATTTATCAGCTTGATGGAAAGTATATTAGAAATCAGCATCGTTATATTAAATTTAAAAAATTAATCAGTACTTACTCTCTTGATAATTTTATGTAAAGTCAAATTCTTGTGTCTTTTAAAGTGCTCTCCTTAATCTGTTCATACTTACTGAAATTGTCTATTGTTTGCATCATACTTTGGCCACGGAATCTTCCAGGGGTCCTAAAAGCCAACATCCAAATATTCTTCTACATTACTTTATTACTAATATGCAAACTTGCATTTCAATTTTATTGGCAAGTATCAAACCGTTATTACTGAGAACATCATAGGTGCAAATATATGAATATATCTCATTATCATAGAATGATTTTGGTTAGAAGAGACATTAAAGACCATCTATTCCACCTCCCTGCCATATATCCAGCTTGGTGCACACAGGCTAAGCCAGGCTGGGCAGATGAAGATGCCCATGTCTTCAGTCCCTGGGGGCAGGAATAGCAGGGGGGCTGCAGATGGGAGGGCACAACCCACCTGGAATCTGCACATCTCTTCAGAACCATGTTTGACATCAGCTCTTTTTCTTAACAAAAGCCTCAAACAAAACTTTTTTTTTATTTTTTTTTTCTTCAAGGGCAAGTGTATTTTAGTGTATCTGTCATCTCTAAGTCCACATTAAAAGGTGCTGGTTCTAGATAAACATAAGTATAGAAGCCACGAACACCCCAAACACAAGTAATGGGGATGTGATAGCAGACACAGACGGTGCATTGCAGAGTCCACAGCAAACATTTGCTGAGATGACTCAGAAGTTGTCCAGGATGGCATGTGTTGAGTAGGATGGAGAAAACCTGTTTGTTTCTAAAAACAGCCCTACCTGTTTTTTTATTGTATTGTATTACACTTTTGTTCTGAACGAGGCACAAGCCATTTCATTCTTTATCTGATAATTGTTCTGTATGGTTTCCATGATTAATGCTAACCTGCACTCCTGTACTGTGTGAGATAGCATCACCTAAGGATTCTGAGTTCCACTGAATGCTTGAGTTGCTGCTTTCTAATAAGTGGGAAAGCAAGAAGAACTGTTTGAAAACAACCCAGGCATTTTTCGAAATATGGAAGTAATCACAAATGCCCAATCTGAGAGGCAATCCAATATTTGCTGCTGAAATATAAAAACCAAAGTAAGATTCAAAATAAGACATACAGCTCAGTCCTTATCTTACTTTGGTTATTGGTTTATGGGTTTATTTGTATTTTAGCTTTGTGTTTGTTTAAGATAGTGTTTCATACTGCTCTGTGAAGCTGTAAACCAGTTTTCCATTATTTTATGCTGTTTATACTGAAGACCTTACAAAACTTTTCATGGCCTTTAACCTAGATGACAGTGCTTGGGATTCATTACATGGCTGCCTAAGCACTTTCTTTTTATATCAAAATGATTTATACGTTCTGTAC
Organism: Scytalopus superciliaris; assembly: GCA_013400415.1. Taxonomy (NCBI): domain Eukaryota; kingdom Metazoa; phylum Chordata; class Aves; order Passeriformes; family Rhinocryptidae; genus Scytalopus; species Scytalopus superciliaris. The sequence continues at coordinate 637,608 of VXBX01008695.1, read as the reverse complement.
TTTTCCCATTTCCTCTTTGGAGAATGCCAGAAAAGGAAGGCCAGTGCTGCAGTCGCTGTGATTGATACTATGCTTTTGAAGACAGATGGGAATTATTTAATGCTAGGGGACTTTCCAATTAGCTCTCTATCTTACCCATGTTTGGAATTATCAGTTAATTTTGTGTGCAGGGTTAGCTCAGCAGATCCCCTCACAGGCACCTGAGCAGCACCAAGAACTGAAAAGCTAATACCAAATAAATTTCCACTGATTATCATATCACCTGAGCTGGAATGGCTTTCCAAGTATTTATTCAGAAGTGATCCTTAATATTGAAAGTGTTTTATGTCAGTATAGGACCACTGCCCTTGAGGAAACTTCTGCAAAGTCAAGCCACTGGAAGTGACCTTCTTTTATTAGCTGGTTTTCCATTGCTGATGAAGGGAGGCAATGCTAAATGTGATTGATACTCTGTCCTTGTTCTACGCCAAAATTTAGCAAAGAGAGGTGAAGCACAGAAGTGGAGGTTTTAATGTCTGTTAAGTGGTCAGAGGCTCATGAATTGCTGAGTTTTTGCAAGGCAGTACTCCTGACACCCAAAATGGCAGAGTGGGGGAAAATTCCAATATATTTCAGAAATTGTGCTCTTTTGTGTTATCCCCAGAAACAGCAGCTCCTGAAATTGCTATTTTAAAAAACGTGTTGGGTGATGACTCTGATACTAGAATTTTACTGTCCTGCTTTTTAAGGAGGAAAACTGTTGGAAGTGAATGCTGGAAGTCTCTAAAAAGTTTTGAGCCTGACAAAAGCCTGTGCAGGCAATGGTGTCTATTGCTCTCTGTGACCAGGACACACAAGATTTTCTGTCTGATAATAACCCAAGAGCTGGCACAGTTTGCTGCTCCCCAGCTCTGCCTGATTGAGCTTTAAGTCACCTGATATTGTCACCTGACTAGAGCATCCAATTTTAAGAATCCATCAGCTTGTAACTGTGGGAATACGTTGCAAGAATCCAAGTACTGGAGCAGCAGCACAGCATTCCATGCTTTACTGGGAGATTTTAGGCTACTGTGCTGATTTTGTAGCATTCCTCCCTGCTAAAAAGCTCACATTATACTGCATGATCAGTATTATCTCCCATTCAGCTTTACAGTGGCAGAGACAATAGTTTGAGTAAAACATTTTCCTACAAATGCCCTTTCCTGTAGAACCATATTTATCAACAATGGGTTTGTTTGCCTGTGACATACATTTCCTTAAATACCCATCAGAGTGGGACACACTCCTGCACATATTTGGAAGATGAAACTGCTATTCTTTGGGAACAATGTAATTCTAAGTAAGAGATATTTATATTTTTTTGTGGTAAACAGTAGTGATTACTCAGTTTGCTGTTCTGCAAAGAGACATTTGCCTTTTGCATGATCAAAGAAATATGAAAACCACGGATAAATTCTTTATCTGCCCTTAGGCAATGTGTCATTTATATGTTGGTATAGATTGTGGTAATTAATTACATTTTCTTATTTATTACTAATCAAAGTGAAAAGACTGACAGGTAATGTGCAGGAGAATTTATCAGTTATTTTCTACATTATATTCACTTCTACCTTTCACTTTACTAGAGCAGTGTCAAAAAACAAATAATATTAAATCATTAAATTCTCATTACTGAGCAGATTGCTGTGAAAAATCTCACATTTCTTTTGGGGGAAAGGGATAATAAGGAATGTGTGAATCTAGAAATCCCAGTGAAGTAAATTCCTTAAAAAAGAATACTTCTGCAGTTCTAATGACTGAGCTTATCTAGTGTCACCTACGCTTGCGTAGGTATTCAAGATTAATTATTTTTTACCAAATCCTTTTTTTTTTTTTCCCCTTGCAAATATTCATTTTTCTTTTGTTCAGCTAATCAGGTAACAAGTACCTGCCCATTGTTATCTCCATGTTAACTTGAATGTTGCACTGTAATTGAACTCTTTCTTTAACCTTATCACAGGAAGAACTGAAGTGAATTGAAAATCTCTTATATCATCATAATCCTTTACTTATCTTTCCTTGCTTAGGAGGTAAAATATACCCATTGAGCTTGACTCACCTGGAAGATTTATAAAATACTAGTACTCTGAAAATTGCGAGCTCATTCTATTTAGATTCCCATGGTTTATGCAGACATATTTTGCATTCAGCTCATCCGGCTGTCCAACCACTATTATGCTGCTCTATCTCTGCTGTTGCTAAGAATCTAAATTCCAAAGCTGTTTGCAGCAGGGATTGTAGGCTGGCTCCAGCTCTGTTGACTCAGATGGGGGAACGGTGTCAGTGGCTTCCTTAGGTCAGGATTTACTTCTTAACCTTCACTGTTTTTATTGCCTTGACTAAGAGCATCCTGTGCTGTAAACCCCCTGATTGACAGTGCAATTTCAGTAATTCTATACCAATATGTAGAAATGTCTGTGTTTCTAATGTACACGTGTGGTTGTAACTTCTGTCCACTGTGCTGCTATGAGGACACCTGCCTTGTGACAGTAAATGCAGTCTCTGATTGACTTGGGTATGGCAGCAGTTGCTTAAAATGCTCTTTTCTTTTGCTACTTATCATAAACAGACTTAGTGTGTGCAGGGTTCCAGACATTCATCCAGCATTCAGTGTGTCTTATACCTGGATTTTATTTTCACACATCTGTAGGTAGCCTGCCTGTTTGGTAATTAAAAATAAAGCACAAAGGGGGTTTGTGCTTTCATTTGTATTAGTTCTTCAGAGTCTGAGAGAGGTTTACTTTCTTGTGCTGCATTATGACTGAGATGGGATATGATCCACTGTTTAGGCAGCTGCTTAGTAGTTATCCTTAAAACCATAGGTAACACCACCAGGTGTGCAGAACACCTCCTCCTCTTCCACAGCACTGCATTCTGTTTACTCCTGCAAATCCTTCCTGTTTCTTCAGCTCCCAGTGCTCAAGGCTGCAAAATACATTCTTTAAGACCATACAGCTAGATAATTTCTCTCTTCTTTTTATTTTATTTATCAGAACTCTCCCCATCCTACTTTGGGTTCATGGAGAAAGTCAGGCAGTAAAGTTGGGGCCTTTTTTCCCATCATCTGTCCATCTCCAACTGCTTAGCCATAATCTGGCTGCTGAATTGCCCTCTAGAGGTTTCATTTAGTCTGATAATGCAGGTTTAGAGAGCTGTGCCTATCCTCTCTTAGCTGTGGGAGAGAAAGGACCAACACAGCCAAGTTGTGTTCCTGGTGCTGCAGAGCTGCACCTTCTTTTCCAAGAGTTCACACACCCCTTTGCAGGTGTGATGCCAGGTGCCAAATCCTGACTTAAAGAGATTCAGATAATTTATTTTAGTAGATAAAGTTTTTTAAAAGCATTTTAGAACTTTGAGTAGAGCATCGTAGGTGAACCAGTAGGGTTGATGTGTTGTAGGCCATTACATTCCAGCTCTTTAAAACCTGGTTATCAAAGAATATAATTCTGTAAGAGATCATCCAGTTTCAACCTTCCAATAAACGTTCAATGTCTTTGTTTTAACAAACCCTTTGTCTGGCATGTGTTTTTGTTAAGATAGTCAGGCATTACAAGCCCATTCCCATCAGGTCCTGTGCAGCTTCTCTGTGTTTGCACCAGCTTTTCTCTTTGCAAGTTTGCTCTTGCCTCATGGCACTCACAATCTCAGGCAGCCTCCTGCTCGTACCCCTCCCAAAAGCAGATGTTCCCAGTTGTGCTCATCTCTAAAATGGCCATGACTGTATGCCAGGATGTATCCTAAGAGATGCTCTCAGCCTCCCAAACCTTGCAGTTTACATTATTAATGGCTGGGTTGGGGTTTGGGATGCTCATACCAACAGAGATCACGCAGGTCCCAATTATTTTTGCACTTGTCTCACCAATTCGCATTTTCTACTCTTAAGTCAGATAGTTTCTAGAGAAACAAAAGCATAAGAGCAGATTTCTGTTCCTTGACAGATGTTTGAAGGGGTAAAAGATTTAACAAAGCTTTGTGTCAGCAAGCACTAAATGGAAGTCAATTAATTAGAACCAATGCTTTAGAAAGGGATATTTTCAATGCCCCATCATGTTATATCAGGCAGCTTACGATTTGGAATCACATGCTGAAATCATCCCATCCTACATTTTCCTTAGATCTAACTTTATGTAAATAAGATGTCAAATTGAAGAGAGATCATTCTCTTTCCCCCCTTTCTCTTCCTTCTCCCTCCTCCTCCTGTGTTTTCAGGGAATGGATTGTGTAACTTCTTTTTTTTAAAGGTCTGTTTCTTTTAGTGAGCCTGACTGCTGCTGTGTTTGTTTTGTGTATTACAGCATCCTACAGGAAATGCCTAATTGATTGTTGTAATAGCATTGGGAAAGAAATTGTTCGGAGTCCATTTATCCACATTGAAGTAGTTTTTGTGTCTATCCCTGGTTTCACAGGATCTCCTCTTTATTCCTGATGTTTGTTAGACAAATGCTCATGGACTAAATAGAAGCAATTAAGGATCGGGTCTGTCATGTCACAACAGCATTTTTTTCTATTCATAGAAAACACTTGTACTTCCTTTTGGAAAATACTGTGCCTGCTCTAAAGCTACTCAGGCTGCTTTGTGGGTTTAGATCAGCTGCAAGTTTCCCTTTGGCTGCTCCAAACCATGGAAATTGAAATAAGTACTTCTGTTAATGTGACAAGCTGTGATAATACAAGATGAAAGTGCCCTGCATTATGCCATCCACCACAGCCAATGTCTGTTTCTGCATTCTCTTGGAAAAATCCCTCACTCCATCATAGCCAGGCATTTCTAAATGTCAGATTATAGTAAATTCATGTGTTTGATGGTTTGCATGTTTGGACTGGTAACAGTCACCATCCAGCAACTTAAGTTGTCCCATGTCACAGAGAGGGACTTACTCCCTTGTCGGATGTGCCTGGCTATCTGGGGTTTAATGCAGATCACCCTTCCCACGCTGTTTGCCGTTGTGTAAATAGGATGGACATGTCCCAGATGTGTTCAAATGAAGTTCCTCTCAGACTGGATCTGATGGATGGAGCCAGCAGGTCACCACCACTTGCAGCTTATGCAGGGAGAGGGAGACGAGTGCGTGTTGCAGGTGCCATTTGCGGCGTAGAGGTTGCAGGATGTCTTATGCACCCACTGGAATTTGGGAGCCAGGAAATGTGCCTGAGCTCCTTCTAAAAGGCCAGGATACTGGTGCTGGAGAGAACAGAGGATCCCAACTGGTCCAGCTGCTGGGTTCCTGTGGTGACACAAAGGGAGCCCCGCTCCTGCACACCAGTTAGAACTAAAGGGGATATAAGATGGCAAAGCGTTGTTACAAGCACATTCCCAGTGCTGTCTTCACCTCTAAAGAACACGGATGAAAGTGGCATCATGCAGACCTTGTTAAAAAGGACCAAAAAACCAAACAAACTACTAACAACAAAAAGCCCCGTTCAGGATCTGACATTTGTAGCTGGTGTTCCAAAGCATTTTAGCATCTCTTGTGACTTGCTGGCTGCTCTCAATTCGCACTTATTTAATGGACATTGGAGGCACTTAGCACCTCGCAGGGGGGCATTTCGGCACTGTTTAGTATCGGTCCCTTCCTAAGTCTTCACTTCTGAAACAACCAGCTCTGCAAAGCAGAATAAAGTTTGTTTTGACAACCTGTTGTGATGTATGGGTCCAATTACTGAAGTCTCCAGACTCATGTTGGTTCTGGAAATTTTGTTTTGGATAGTAGAAGCATAATCTGAAACAAGGAATTCTCCTTTATGTTGCATTCCCTCTAGGCAAAAAAGTAAATATAGGCAGGAAAGGAATTAATGGAGCCTATAACTCATACTGGTTTTGTTTGTTCATATACATCAGATTACTCTGCCATGTTCATTCACTTTTTCTCATTATTCTTTCCCCACTCCCAGATCTCCTTTCTCTTATCGTATTTTTACATCAGTATAACTTTTTGGATTTCGTAGCATCCACTCGTAATTTACTCCAATGCCAACAACGTGGATGTTGGAGACGTAATTTACACCATTGAGTTGAACTGGGGCCAGGCACTTCTCTAAGAGCTGCACCTGCTTTCTCTAGGCTGTATTTAGTGGAATTTTTCCTTTAATGTTTAATTCATATTCCTTCTGGGAAAATATTTAGTGAGCTAACAATTGGAGTTAGGGATAGAGGAACTTGGTACGGCTTGAAGTTCTTGTAATGAAGATAAAACATGTTCCGAACGTTTTGGATATCGCGAAATGCGTTTTGAATTATGTGAATTTCTCCCTCTGCGCTCTCTCATTATTAAATCCATGTTCATTTAATTTCCATTAAAAGCATATATTTTTGTGCCTTGGGGGGGGAACAAAAGTAATAAAAGGCCACCTAAAAATACCCCACCAAGAAAATCCCTTTGTACAAATAAGCTTTATAACTTACCCCTCTGATTTGGGATGATGGTCGATCACTGGCCTTTCTCTCTTACAGCAGAGAAAGAAATAAATTTTGTCTTGTGAGGTAATGTCCCATTTACAACATATGGCATGAAAAGTGCTTAACTGCGTGCTCAGATGTGTCAATAAACACATAAAGAATTAGAGAAGAGTGTTATTTGGGGCTTTGAAGATTGCCTGATGAACACATGTTGTTATCTGAAGTTAATCTAGTTTAGTCAAGACAACTCCCTTTTTTTTTTTCCCTGTGGTTCTACATCGAAAACTGGAGGCCAGGGCTTTGAGCAACCTGGTTTGGTGGAAGGCGTCCCTGCCCATGGCAGGGGCTTGGAAGTAGCTGGTCTTAAAGGCTCCTTCCAACCCAAACTGTTCTATGAAAAACCGGTTCATGCTTATTGTCAACAAAAGAGGAATGTCTTCCTCCCTACATTTAGCACAGTTCAGTGTTAGATTGTCCTGAGATACATGGGATTAGGAACAAGCCATCTATATTTAGAAATGTTGTTTGTTCTCTTGCTACCTAGTTTTTCATCCTTGCATTTTTTAAGATCAGGTAATCCCTGAAAAAAAACCACTTTGCATTTTATTGGGCATGAAAAAGGATTCTGTGACTGTGTGTTAAGAGCTTAGTCCTGAGAGACAGCAGCAGATGATGACAGGAGAAGGTTAATGGTCAGTGTGTGGAGCAGTGATGCCAACAGGCTCAGGTCCTTTCTGACTCTCAGATTTGTTGGGGTTTCTAAATGAAATAATCATTCTTGCCTGTAAAATGGGGAAATAGCAGAGACTTGGACAAACCAAAGGTATTCAAAGTCCTTTCTTCTCTCATCAGTGTTTGTGTTGATCATCCATTAGAAAACCGGAACGCATTGAGGTTCAAGTCATGTTTTCTAGAAGTCTCTGAGGCGGTTTTTGACAGCCTTTTATATCTTTCTTATGAGATGGAATGGGAAGTTCTCTGCATCCCAAGTCATGCAATGGGCAGGTGATTTTGACTGCTACAGGAGGGCAAAACCTCTTTGTTGATCCCTCAGCAGTACCAAGAAGCTACCAGACTTGTGTTGGTAGACCTGGGAAAATACATGAACTAAGCACACTTGTCATTGGATTGCATGAAGTTTCCTGGTGCAAGTTCCTGAAACTGCTAAAATGCCTGGGGTCTGTAGCAGGGGAAAAGATGTTTTTAGAAATTCACTTTGCAATTTATTATCAAAATTATACTTCTGTATGGCTGTAACTTCTGCAAGGTCTTGTGTCAAAAATGATAAATGCTCAAATTGCTGGTAGCAATTTATGTTTGCTAGTGTAGTTCTGCTTAGCTAAACATCCACTTAGAGCATGTACCTCTTGGTGGGAAACATAAAAATTCAAAGGGTGAACTTAAAATTTCAGGACAATTTTTTTTCTTTTCTGGTGTAGAAGGAAACAGCTTGCAGTACCTTTAAAGAGCTCACTGCAGTAAAGCCAAGAAAGGAACAAAACAAAACAAAACAAAAACCCAGAACAGATTGCTCAGCCTGTGGCTGGACTGGTACGAGCAATCTGTGCAAGATTTCTCCAGAGGAAAAATCTTGAGGCTTGTGCTGCTCAGAAACACGGCATAGAGTGGTGAACCAAAAATTGTTGAAGAAGCAGAACCTCTACTGGGCTTAAGACAAAAACCAATCCCAAAGATTTCTGCTGCGCCTGTGGTTCTGCTGTTCAGCTTTCATCCCTCACTGCAGTGCCTTTCTGTTTAGAAATTAATATTCTGCTATACTGGAAGTGGAATCTGCAAAAATTTTACACCTGGACCTCTTATGAGAAATCCTGGTCATTTTTAAATTTAAGTTCTAGTCTATCACAAAGCTTCTCATCTGCTTGGACTTTGCCTTATCCATATGCCCCACTTTCTCAATATATGTTATGAAAGAATTGCTTAACTATGAAAAGCTATGTCAGAAGTTGTGTCTTGGAGTCCCAAACCAATGAAGGAGCAGCAGCCTTTTGGCTTTATTGAAAATCCCCTATTTATGAAAACTGTGTGGTTCCCTTGGTTCATCCGGCAGCACACAGTGGATTTCAGATGGAAATTTGATTCCAAATCAGTATGACAACACCCTCCCGTTTTCATGCGTGTTTATGCATGTTGTTTGCTTCCATAACCCCCACACTGTCAGTGGCTCAGTGTTTGCTTTGATGCCTCGCTCAGAAGCAAGGAATTTCCTTTGCTAGAGAAGGCACAGCTGGAATAAACATAGTGTGATGTGTAAATTCTGTCTCTGCTTGATACGGAATGCGGAATTTGTCTGGAATTGGTTACAAAATGGGGGGGCAGTGGCAAGTAATGGTAAAGAGCTAATACCTCAGTATGGCACAGCAGCACCCTCTTTGCTTGCTGCTGGGCTGGCAATGACCAGCTGATATCCAAGCTGTGAGCTGCTGGGAGAATCCACCTAAGACAATCAACATTGGGCTCTCCAGGGGTAGCACGATGGAGTAGTGTGGATAAAACCAGACCTGGTTCAATGTGGAAATGGAACACAGTCAGTACATCCCTCTTTAAAGTACTGGCAGCTGATTTCTGCAGGCAGGAGGGCTGACTGAGCAGAAAGCAGAGTTGTGGCTGAACAACCAACACTTATGCTCTGTGTCGTAAACACCCCAGTGCTGGACTGTGGCTACTGGTGTGGGACGAAGATGAGGGGTTGTTTCATCCTCAGCCTAAAAAACCCACTTGCTGAGTACCAGTAGGTTAGAGCTTTCTCTGTTGGTTCCATTCTCCCCTCCTGTTAGGTGTTTGCTCAAAGCTGATTTCTCAGAGCTCTTCCACAGGATGGCAAAATTACTCCAGAATTACTGGTAGGGTCATCTCTGTAAGCAGCATGTGGTACAGTGTGTCTCTGTTCAATAACACTCCATAACATGTGCCAGACAGGACTTCTTGTTCTAGACATGTCCTGGAACAGAGTTTTTTTTTGTTTGGAGTTTTTCACATGATTTTTTTTTTTTTTCCTTCCTCTGGTTTTAGTCTCTGAGCTAAACACGATATTCAGATGCTTTGGAGAATGAATCAAACAACACCCCCTTCTCATGCCATTAGAAGCTTATTCCTGATTTTTCCATTCAGTCTTCTGAAATTCAAGCTACATACACAGCTTGTAAGCATACACAGTGTATTGCCTGTTGACAGCCTTATCCTCCAGTGCTTTAAGGCTGTCTGAATCGTTGTTGTTCACCCTGTTCTCAGATTGTTTGAAGAAAATACCACTTTTATTTCTAATTAAAATGCCTGCAGATTAAATACTGTGAGCTTTTGAAAGACTTCCATGGGGATCTGTGCCATTCGCAGTAGATATTGTCAAAGGCAGTCAATGAGCAATGACAGCGATGTCATCTCGTTGTCTAATTGCCTAAAATACATTGCTCTCCCCTCATGGTCTTTGTGCATCTTTATGATTGAAACACACAAGGCTTAATGCATTCAGGGAGTTTCTTTCAGGAAACCATTTCTCCTAGCAATAAAGTGTTAGAATTCTGTATAGTTCCAAAGCTGCACCGGTGCTGTCAGCCCAATTAGTTTTTGAGGGAGAGGGCGCAGCAGTTTTATACTTTTGGGGTTGGGTGATTTCTGTCTGTTATTCAGAAACCTGTTTAAATCACACACTTCATTACTGAGGGTGAGCTCTCTTACTTACCCAAGCATAGGCTTTACTGTTCCTCAGTCCTTGCCTCAGCTCCTCAACAGTCCCATTTCCCAAAATAATTCCCTCTGTCTCCTTCACTGGTCACTGCAACCTAAATTGCTGTCCCTCAGCTGGCCACAGAGCCGAAACTGCAGTCCAACATCTCATGTTTTGTTTCCAGCTATCTTTATTTTTTTGTCCTGGATCTCACAAATTCAGTTGTGGCCTCTTCTTATCTGTTTGGGATGCTACTGCAAAGGTCATATCCTTATCTCTTGCCTTGGCCATCTTACTCCTTTCTTTTTGGTTTGTTTGTTTTTTTTTTCCTTTTCTTTCTTTTTTTTTCTTTTTTTTTCTTTTTTTTTCTTTTTTTTTTTCTTTTTTTTCTTTTTTTTCCATTGTACTGCCTTTTTTAGCACAACAGATGGATGTGTTTCCTTCCATGGCCTTTTTTCCTTATCATTCTTTATGATTCCACACTGAGAAGTCACCTCCTCAGCTGGGCCAGCCTCTCAGTTATATTGTGAGATAAGACCTTTTGCACACCCTGCGAATTATTCCCCTTGTTCTCCCTGAAAACATTTGTTAAACCCTTGAAGTCCTTCCTTAAAATATCCTTTGGCATAATACTCGCAAAGTAGTTGACATCTCCCTGCATCCATCTGTTGTCTCTTGTAATGAGGCTGTAAAATTCAGGGCTATTTTTTTTGGGTGTTCACACAATATTTCTGAAGTGAACCTTGCCCATTGCAGTGACCTCTGAAGTAGTGCAGCTACGGCTGCTGTCAGGGCCAGGCAGGCTGTTGATAACTGAAGGGGTTTCTCCCTGTGCATTATTATCAGGTCTTTGCCCTTAGCACCCCCTTTGTGTAACCTATTTTTAAATGGCACCAGGGGGAGGTTCCCAGATGGTGAGAAGACTGTATCTCCTTATGCTTTGCTGGAATATACTATACATAACATCCCTGGCAATCCAGAAAATACACCTCACAGATAAACAGCTGTTCTTAATTCTGAGAACAACAGGCTGAGATTTGCTGCTGGAAGCATCAAATCTCATCATTAACTATATGAGGCACAGTCTAGTCTGCTCTCTGCATTTCAGTGCAAGTCCTTAGAAGAGAAGGAAGAAGTGTGTTTTCTGGGGGATATTCACCATTGTGTAAACAAAACCCCCCAATTTTTAGGTTTATTTAGCAGCTGTTATGCCCTTTTAATGCTAAGCAGGCATTTAGCCGTTGCAGGTGACACCAAAATCAAGGTATTTGCAGGGAGGTGGTGATTCTCTCAGATCCTGAAAGCTGTATGGCATGAGCGCTGCTGATGTCTTTCTCTGAAATGTGACAACAGTGCCATCCATTTGTGCACTATGATCAAAGGCCTTTTCCATTTACTAGGAAGAGCCACATCTGCATCTTTTTATTAATTCCCAATAACAGCACACACTCGAGGGAGTTTTGCATGAACTGTACAGTTCCTCTGAGGCACCCTGAGGAAATCAGATTTACTCAATAGGTGTGGGACAACAGGGCTGGACATGCCGTGCTGCCCAATGCATCTCCCTCACTGGTGCACAATACACAGACAGTGATTGCTGTTCCATTGCAAGAAAGAAATCATTATGAATTTAAATTGAACTGAAACCTATTTCTGCAGTCTATTCTGTTGTGGTTCTTACAGGGAAAGAAATCAAGTCTTAAACTGGAGTCTAAAACAAACAAGATGTGGTTGCATCATTCATGGTGTTTATGCTTTGTTATCCTCAAGGGGACATTTGCCAGAGGCACAGCACAATGGCACTAGATTAGGGGCAAAGCAACAGCATCAACACAGAGTACAGGCATTCCTAAATCTCTTTTTCCCTTCTCTTTCCTCTCGTAATAGATCCTTTATGTTTATCATTGCACCAAATCTTTCCATCTCCTGCCTCTCCTCTTTTTGTTTCCTCCTCCATCATCTTCCATGGTGGAGTGCAGCCTGTTGTGTACAGGCTGGAAAGCATTTCTGGATTTCTAATCTCTTGGAATCTGCTTCACTCCTTAATGAGCTGTCCCAATCAGGCAGGGAGTGTGTTAGGAGCAGGAAAACCAGCACTGGTATTATCATGATAAAAGTGTGAACTCTTCTCTTGGCTTAACCTGAAAAGCTGGGCTGAACTCTTAATTCCTTTGAAAACAGCACATCCTTATCCTTTACCCACTGATTTTAGCAGCATTCACTAAATTGTTAGCGTGGTTTCAGCCATAGTTACCTTTCTGCTCTGCTGTTTGTCGTCATTATTAGATTTATGTAGCTGTTGGGTGTGTATTATTTTCAAAGACTAAGCAGACTAATATCATCAGCCATAATTCCGTGGGTTTCTCCTGAAGCCATTACCATAATTAAGATAATGACATTTAAAGCGAGTGTTTATTTCATTCTACTTTGTATGGCAAAATATAATTAGATGTTTGGCTGCATATGTATATGGTTGAAAAGAATTTTAGAGGCTGAATAAAGTCTGAATAAAGCAGTAGTTTAACTCTTAGAGTGAATCCAAAACTTGAATCAAGTATGCCATAAGCACATGATGAAATCTGCTAATGCAGAGTGAGAAGATGCTCTTAATTTGCTTCCACTTCAGGAATTCCTTGTCCACAGTGACGACTGTAACTTTAAATGTACAAAATTTCCACAGGTCTTGTGCTAACTGTGCTGAGTTCATCTCGTAAATATTTATCTGCCTTACATTTGAAGCTAAATAAAGAACATTTTCTTATCACACTCTGCAATGCAATGTGGGCTTTCCCCTCCCTGTAGGAGCTTGTTTATGTTGCCCACGTAGACATTTGAAACCTGAGATCCGGAGCAGAGAAGCAGATTGCAAGTGAAGGAATTTATCTGGCTATCTTGTGGCTCTAATCCTTCTTTTTTTATTTGAAACAGCAAGTTTTGCAAGTGCTGACATGGTCAAAGTTGTGTGAAGAAGAAGTTGATTTCATGTTTCACGTTGACATTTTAGGCTTCGTTTGTTGCCATTTGTGTTTTTTTCTTTTAGACAGGACTTCTCTGTTTTATGAATGTTAGCAAGGGTAAGACACAACCTGACAAGATGAAGTGCACCTTTGAAGAGGAAAGAAATACTTAAGCTTAAATATGTCAGCTTTTTTCAAAACTATTTGAGTGCCGATTTAGTTAAATTTAAGTCAATGTTTATTGCAGACAGTCATTGTGCTTCCAGTTCAGTATTTGGTAAAATATTTAATTGTGGAATCATAGAATGGTTTGGGTCAGAAGGCACCTTAAAGATCATCTCGTTCCGACAGCCCTACCACGAGAAGGGACAGCTTCCTCTAGACCAAGTTGCTCAAAGCTCCATCCAACCTGGTCTTGAACACTTGAAGAGTAGTTTAAACTGTTATATCTTTGAGGAATCCCTTTCTTTGTTGGCATACTCCCAAGAACTATCATCCTGACACATGCTTTCTTAGCCAAGTCCTGGAGAAGACCACGCTTTTCCAACAATTTTAGCACACACTTCATCCCACCCCATTTCAGCTTTCCTGGTACCTCCCTTCTGAATAATTCTATCAGCAGGAAAAATGATTTCTCCATTTTCTGGCAGTCAGCGATCCCTGAAAATATTTATCCTTCCCTCTAATAGCACAGTATGGTGGACCACATCCCCTTCTATGGAATAATTCTGAAAGTCAATTTTTGCATCACCATTACCCTCAGAGTTTCTAGTGAAAATCTTCTTTTTGGTTACACCATTTGTCCATGTCTTTCAAACTTTCTTTTCACCTCTTAGTCTAGCTTACTTTGGCTTTACTGTCTGTTTTACCAGGGTGAGACACTAATTTTTTTATTACATATCCCACCATAAAAGCTCCTCACCTCACCAATCACCTTTTGTGAGTGAAATGATCCTATTTCTAACTGGGATGAGCAGCTGAAAGGGATACTGTGCTCATGTGTACACACTGTACACAGAGACACAGAAGCTGCAGCACTGAGGTCTGGCAATTTGGTATATTTTAAAAGGAGGTTGGTCATTTTAAGCTTATTCTGTTTTGTTTTCAACTTGGTTTAGTCTTAAATCTCTCTGTTGTTTTAATTTGTTCCCAGTTCAAGCCTGCCCTTAAACTGAAATCTTATTCCCATTGAGTTTTATAGGGAATTTGCTGGTTTCAGTGAAACTGTGAGTTTATTTCCTGTGTTTAACTCTACTTCAAAGCATTGTGCCTCATTTGGCAAAATATAGGGAAATTAAAAATACGGGGAAAACTAGGCCATGTATATGATTTATCTAGATAATGGACATACATGCCTGCCACCTGAAGACAGTTATATAATTAAAATAACTAATTAATTTGGGCTAACAAATGGTACAATTAAGATTTTTAAAATTAGACCTATGAGATCCTCATCTTTAAAAGCCCCTTCTGGCTTTGCATTTTACTGCATTTGAAGTATTCCTTAGAGAAAAGTTCAAGATGAAGTTCCACTGAAAAGATGTACTAAAAGAAGTGCACAGTTTTGTGGTAGGGAGAGGCACGTTGAACTCTGATGTGTGAATGAGGTTGTTCTCCAGTGGCCAAGGATAAGAGTAGTGCTATTGTTACCATATGGAGCAAGGGACTTTTAGCTCTGGTGATGGACAGACAAATGTTTTAGAGGTAAAAGGTAAAGAGTCCAGCTCTGGTGACCTGGTTAGTGACTGTATTTGCATATGAGGTTTCTCTCAGTTCCATATTTGTTTAAAAGAAATCTAATGAAAGGGAGTGAAGAAATACTGCTATCCCAGTTTCCTGAGTTCCAAATAAGCAGGAAGGCTACAAAAGTATTTCAAAGAAAAGAAACCAAGACTGCTGTAACATTTCAAAAAACCTTTGTTAAATGTTTTTAACAAATTCACGAGCATTTGCCAGTCTGCTGTGTGATACTTAAAACTGTGAAGCATCAGAACTTGCACCCATTTGTTAAACTATTTTTCTTCAAAGTTAGCAAAAACTGGCATTAATTTTTACCAAGCCCTTTGAATCTGATGAGGAGTGTGCAGAGTACTGGAACTGGCTCTGTAAGTGTTTCAGGTTCTTTTATAAAGCATCTTGTCTTTGCAGTGTAAAAGAAAGAGTTTCAGGTGTCTTATGCTACTTGTTCTGTATACAAAGATATTTAAAATGTCGCACACGAGGATATATGTTTACTCTGAGATTTCTTTGAGAATCGTTCTTGACTGTGGTAATGGGCAGGTTTTAGAGGAAAAATTACTTTGAAGTATCAGGCACGTTTAAGATTGAAATGGCTTCTTTTGTGGAAAGAGCTGTCTAGGAACTTCAGTGCTGGTGGTGTTTTTGAAAATATGTCAAATTCAGTAGACCCTAATAGCAGCAAATTATTTTTCAGTCCCTCTTTTAGAGTTCTGTTACTCTCGTTTTCCACCACTTTCCTCCTTTGATTTACAGGCTTTGTGTGTGAGATTCAGTACATTTGGGCAGATGCAAGCAGCTGGAAGTAATAGAGTTAGAGCACTTTGAAAGGCTGAATTTTCACAAGTGGTTTGGGGTTTAGATGCTGGGAGTCATTATCTGGTGCTTCAGAATAACATTTAGAGAACTTGCTCTCATGGCAGAGATTTGAAAGAGGTTATTCATGGGTTGTATTTCACTTCTAAAAAGTTGAATAAAATTGCATTGCATTATATTTTTAAATGAAGAAATCTGATTGAGCCACGCAGGCACATTTTAAAAGAATATATATTCTAATAGTACAAATCACTACTTTTATTCCATGTATTCAGAAAAACATATGCTCCCAGAAGCTTTGGAGAGAACCCTTTTTCTTGCCAACTATATATAGTATAGTGAATGCTTCCTTTAAACTCCAGCCAACATCCCATGTAAACATGATAAAGTTAGCTACGGCAGTTTTATGAGGGAGCAAGAATTTGTGCTCTTATATTGTGCTTTTTCTTCTTTGTTGCTGTGTTTCTTTCATGTCTGTCTCAAGAGGTTGGTTTCATTGCTTGTCATACAAACAAATTTCCCTTGTTTTATCCATATCTCCCTGTGATTCTGTGATTCGCTCTGTTATTTCGTGTTTGCATTCAATAGGGTTTTTGCAATGCTGACAAAATTTTGAGGGGCACCTATTTATAGGCCACACAAGGCAGTATGTCCTCATATTGTGTCCTCTTCTTTATGGCATGTGAGATGGAGTACCTTTTTTCTCACTAACAGCATAGGGAAAGGAGCCACCCCAAAGCAGAGTCCCAGTTGTTTCAGTGGATGTGTTTGCTGCAATTGCCATTCCAGCTACAGTGCACACGTTCCCACAACACATTGCTCCATAGACACAGGCAGTGTGTGTTATCCCTTCCTCAGCTATTTCACTGTTACTTCTGAGAGTGAAATACTGGGTGACTTTTCCCACATCTGTCTATTCCTGCTCATCCAGCGGGTTGTGGGAGAGGAGTGCCATAGGAATTATTCACGCTCTTTGGGTACTGTTGTACACTGTCGCTTTCAAACAGAAAACATGAGTGTATGTGACCTATAAAGGTACATGTGAATGTAGCAGAGCCCAGGCAGCAGAGGACTGATGCCTTCATCCATCAAGCTGTCATTTCTATACATCTTAAAAGGGCTTAATACTGAAGTCTTTTGACTAAACTAGAAAGATGGAAAGGGACTTTTTACCAAAGCATGCAGTGATAGGGCAAGAGGGAATGGCTTTAAGCTAGGGGAGGGAAGATTTAGATTAGATATCAGGAAGAAATCCTGTACTCTGAGAGTGATGAGGCACTGGAACAGGTTGTCCAGAGAAACTGTGGATGCCTCATCCCTGGAGGTGTTCAAAGCCAGGCCTGGATGGGGCTCTGAGCAACCTGGTCTGGTGGGAGGTGTCCCTGCCCATGGCAGGGGGGCTTGGAAGGCCCCCCCCTTTAAGGTCCTTTCCAACCCAAACCATTCTATGATACCATGTAAGAAACCATTCAGACAGTTTCAGCCCCTCCTCCCTCAGAATGAATCAGAAATTAGAGTTTTGGCCTCCTTCAGAATGGGTGTGATCAGTATAAATGAACATCAGCTTTTTTAAGAATATGATCATCCAGAGTAACATCTGCAGGGAGCTGGAAGCTAACAGGTCTTCTCTGCTGGATTTACAGAACAAATAGCAAAATACCATTGTAGACAAAACTGAAAAGACTCTGGGATAAGGCTGTAAGGGATACAGTGGTGTCTGGAATTCTTCAAAAGAAAAGGTGAAATGTCATAAGATACATCTCCTTCTAGTAAAAATATGAGTGGTCTTAGTGGAGCTGTAGCTGTGTAGGTGTTCATATTTGTAATTCTAGTGGCAACATGTATTCAAGGACCAGTTTTTTCCTTTCTTTCTTAAAAAGATAAGATACCCAGTCAGATTTTACTATGTATCTAGCTTTGTTACAATCTGTTTTGAACTTATTTTTCTCCTTGTATAAAAGCACCAGGCTTTGAGTGGGTCTGAAAGGTGAATTTAGAAAGATTATGACCTCCACGCTGCCTTTGTTAGATGAGAAAACCTAGTTACATTGTTATTTGAATATCTATTGCATGGAGGTGATTTAAAACTCACCTTTAACAGAAGTTGCATTTAAACAATATCAATTCCATGTGGTTTCAAAATAATATCAAGATAAATCTTTTGCTTCTCTATATAGACTGAGTGCCCTCTGGGGTAATTTCTAGCAAAATTTGGTGATGATTTATACAGTTGATATATTCTACCTAGGGAAATAAAAAATGTGAAGTAAAAGTTGGAATCAGCAGCTGAAATGGTCTCATTTCCTGCCAGACAATTTGCCTTTGGTTTCTATTGAAGTTGATGTCAGTCTGGAAGAAAATAATGCTCGGGTTTTACATTGCAGTTCTTTAAAAAATAATTACCCTTATCTTCTATTCTGTTCAACTCTACTACTCCCAGTTTAAAAGAAATTGAGGTCAAAAGGCCTGTAAATAACCATCTGGTCAGTAACAATACAGAAGACTGATAGTATTGGTATTTTCTACAAAATTTCAGGTGCCAGCTGTCACTTGACGTTTGCCTACTCTACTTCCACAAACAAATTCATCAGGAATGTTTTGATTTTCAGAGTATTTTAAAGTTCACATTTCGAGTATGAAAGGAGAAAGACATTCTTGTTTTTAAAGAGGAAGAAGAGCAAAAGAAAATAATAATAATATATATATCTTAATCTGTTTTCTGCTCTGTGCTTTCACTTCAGAAACTATTTGTTAGTTTTGTTTTCTGTGCTCCCAGTTTAAATGCATTTGCAAGTCACAAAAGGTCTTGCTGACAATGAAATTCTGTGCCAGATGTCGTTTCTCTTTGGTGCTTCATATTACCACATTGAAAGAAAAATAAAGCCCAACTTGCTCAAGTAACAGATGTTTCCACCCATACCCACGGTCCATTTACCAGTGTTGCATTAGACATTTTTCTCTTCCAGGGACCAGTCAATCTGAATTTTCTATGATACCAAATTCTTAGCATCGGAAAGCAAATGCTCGTGACAAACACTGCTTTTGACTGTGAAATTTCTCGCTGAAAGAATGAATGACTCGTTTTGCTGTTCAGCTGAACAAGTGCTGTGCAGATGACGTTGTTTGGATCGATGCAGTGCCACCCAGCAGATTGCAAAATCCTCCCCACTTGTGGGGGAGCACATGGGAACAGGTTCATTTTGGGTCCTGGGAAGGCAGTGAAATACTATTTAGTGGAAAGATTTGAGTGCAGATTGCGGTGTGCAGTGTGTTCCAGAAGGAAGAAATCAAAATTTGGTGGCCTCAAGATGCGGTTACAGATGAACATTTCCATGGATGAGTCGTCACCACTTTGGGTTGTTGGCCTTTAGAAATGTTTTTTTCCTGCTGATGAAATGGTGTTCAGAGGAGGAACCATTATTTGCCTGCCCAGTTCATGCTCTCTTATGTGAGCATCCATTACTGGCTGGTGATACAGGCAATGAATTGGGTCCTTGGTAGACCTTTGTGTTGCTCCAGTGTAGCTGCTGTTATGTTGGATTTGTGATTTATTTGCAAAGACTTCAGTGCAGGGTTATGCCAAAATGGATAAAATCAAAAATCTGCATTGTTTCTATCAGTCCTACTTTTGTATGTATGTAAATTTATATATATATTTATATAGAACATAGGTAAAAATATAAATACACATATTCAAACCTTTTTTTACATATAATGGTCCTATTTTAGGACCCTCTGAAAAAGCAGTTGTAATTTTTTGCTGAAGACTGATCCCACTCTGAGCTAGGTATTAGTAACTGCTGGTCAGCACAGGTTAGGAGGCCAGAGTTGCCACAAATGATAATAATTGCTTCATTCACTGCAGTGCTATTGGGTACAGAAACCGTGTGCTCTAGGCTAGACTGTGGGATGTTGCATAGAGGACAGAAATTCTGCTGCTTTCTTTAATCTGTTTCAGAGAAAATGAGAAATATCATGAACAAGGACAGATAGTCAATTTGGGTGTAAGAATGAGTGATTCTTGAGAAGGGCATTAGTATATTTTGCAAAATATAATTATAAAGTGCTCCCACTTGGCTGTCCTCTTTGATATTCACGTAAATCAGAATTCAGAACCGTTCAAATAAAACATTTCTAAAATCAAGGTTAATGACAAAATAGCTTGTAGACAAATTGAGCTGGTGTTTTTTCACTTCGAGGCCACCTTAAATCTCTCTGGGCAGGGGGAGGCAAACAAGCCACCCAAACTCCAAACACTATTAGCTCCAGTGTTCAGTCCCAGCAGACATTTACTTATACAATTGGATCGACTCATTAGAAGTTAAACTCAGCTGCTGCCAATTAGGATGTGCCAATTTGCATAGGCAGCTTGATTGTGTAGCATCATTTCAGACTGCAGTAGGATTGCCTTCAGAGGAGGCAGCAAGTGAACCTTGCTGCCTTGTCAGCTGGGTTTAGCTGATCCAAAGTCCAAGTGCCTTTGGCATCTGTAGCTGACGCCACATTAATAAATGTTCACAACGTCTTCGTATCATATTTTTACTGCGTTTAACTTTGAGGCAGAATATAATTTTTTTGGCTGGGAATTGGGTATTTAGGAAGATTTCAATCTTCCAGCCTACTGGAGGGAATGTGCTAGAGATGTCATGAAATAGAACTTTTATGGGTATTGCTTACTGAGAGGAGAACAGCGCAGAGGGCAATTCCCTGAAATATGCATCATCTCCAGTTCAAGTTTCTCCAAGTTACCTAAATCTCTAAATCCTGTGGCTTTGAGAATAACTAATGGTACAGCTTGTAAGGCTGAGAGACAGCAAAATGGCTCAATTTCAAGAAAATATATATTTCTGCAATGAGTGTCACTGCATTCACTTCCTTTAGGGACACAGGCACATTTTAGCCATTAGAAGAACAATGTGTTGCTCGGCAATAGTGACAGGCAGGAAACCATTGTGGTGTCATCCCACTTCATTACCTGAGCACAAAGCTACAGCAGAAAATGATATAGGGCTTCTATGCAATTATCAAGAGGTTTTTTCTTCAATTTCTTCTGTTTCTGGCTTTTCTGAGCGGAATAAGCTACAGAATATTGGACTACGTATCCAGAAATAAAGTCTAGTAGAAGTTTAGATGTGACTGCATTTTTGTTATTGCTTATCCTGGTTTTCCAGCACTGGATTTCCTCACTACGTACCTCTTATCCTTTTGTCTAATGGAGTGGAAAAAGACAATTTTTCAAATTGGAGATGTCTTTTGTTTAATTTGGTTCATTTTCTGCTTTTTCTAAAATGCCTGTGGTCCTCAGTATGGTATTCAGGTGGGAGCAACATGTTGTTTCCATGTCACAGAACACCTCAGGCTGGTGAGAATACTGGCAGGAGCAAAATTGTTATGTTTCTGGAGAGTGTTAATTTTCTTGTAGCAAAGAACTGGTCATTGAATGTTCACTGTTACATGAAAAAAAAAAACATTTACAAAGAGACATTTCAGATTTTTTAATTAAATGTTCAGTTGGGACTATTACACTTACTATATCAGGTCATTCAGAAAATATTTGTTTTGTTTTCTTAATCATGGCCAAAGATTGGCTTCAGCTTTGAATCCTAAAAGTTTGTTTTGCATGGTATGTTTAGTCTTAGACATGCAGGGGAAATACTAAAAAAGTTTAAAGGCTTTAGACCTGACCACTTGAACTTGAGAGCAGGCAGGAAATTAGAGAAAATTGTTGTATTGTTGCTGGCCAATTTTATGAAGTGAACAGTCTGTTGGAGAAGTGGGCACATGATTTCTCCTGCTTTTTGTGTTTCTCTTCTGCACAGGTTTGACAGAGGTCAGTGGTGAAAGGGGCAGAGATTCTGGTAGCCAGTTTTGCTCTGAAATGAGGTGGCATTGTTAGAGAGTTTGGGCAGATTTCTGAATCTGAGGCCATTGGCTTTTCTGAGCAGTGACTTTTTAAAAGTATTCAGGAAAAGGAGGGGGGGAAAAGGCAGGACTAAACTAGAAGAGTTTGTTTTAGTTTTCACAGAAATTGTCATCAGCTAAACTTTTCAAATCAAGGCATTACTCTAAAACAAGTTTGGGGGAGTTTATGTAGTTTTTATTACCTTAACGATTACATAAAACTTTTTGAGCTTTGACTTTTCTTCACTTCCTGAGCTCAGCCTGGCTGCTCTGGTAGGCTTTGGGAACATTCACATGTATTTATGAACTCTGAAGTTTGAAAACATCAGATCTCTGGGTTATGGTGAGGTTCTGGCTGAGTAAATACACCATTATTCTTTCCAAGTATTAGCCAGAACGATGGTATGCCATTGCCATTGTTACTCAAATAAAAGAGCCATTGAAAGCTTCTTTCTTTTTTTTTAAAAAGGCCCTATTAAACTAAAATATGAAAAATATAGGAAGTGTGCAGATGTGGATTCCACATCTCCTTGTGAATTGTCAAAACTGATGTTGAAATGAACTGTTAGAACATAGTTTGGAGCCAGGAAGTTGGTTTTCCTTTCTAGAGCCTAAAATGTACTTGATAGAAGGGGGAAATTAGGAGGGAGCCTGAGGGAGCGTCACTCTTCAGTGAGTGCTCAGTGCCTGCAGTATAAGGAGGGACTAAATTTCCCCAGAAATGTTCCTAATTACTGTGGGTGCTTCCTAATTACATGGCTCTGACTGGAGGAGCTGAAAGAAACTGGCCCTCCCATGACCAGGGCTTGGAACTGTTTTTTCTCTGTGCTGGAAGTCCAAGCCACACACAGGAGCTCTGTGGGCACCTGTGAGAGGAACCCACCACACCAGGTTTTTCACTGATACATGGCAATTGTAGCATTCTCTGTGCATTAAGTATTGAGGGTATGTCACAGAATCTTAGAATTGCTAAGGCTGGACAAGACCTCTAAGATCATCAGGTCCAACCATTAACCCAGCACTGCCAACCCCACCACCAAACCCTGTCCCAAAGTGCCATATCCACACTGTAAATCCCATATTCCACCTCTTCCCTGGGCAGCCTGTTTCAGTGCCTGACCACACTTGCAGTGAGGAAATTTTTCCTAATGTCTGATCTAAACATCCCCTGGGGCAACACAAGGCGGTTTCCTCTCATCCCGGACAGTCCTGTCTTTAGATTAAGGAAAAGGACAAGTAGCAATGTGAAAACTGGGGGCACAAAAAAACCTTTCAAGAGAATGAAGATGTTTTCTGAAACACCACAGAGTTACTGACAGCTGTTCATCCTTCTGTGAAAGGTATAGGAGGCTTTGCTGATGCATAAAAGCAGGTAGGGAGCACTGCTCTCCAAGAAAATACCTAGTGTGGTGCCAGGGACTTTAGAGGTCAGATCCCCTAAGGTGTGAATTCTGGGATCTGACCTTTGCTGCCTTATTAGCATCTTCATTAATGGTGTCTCACACCTGGCAGGGGATGGCTAACTGGGGAATGATCTTAAAGAGCTGGAGAAAGTCTTGGTTTGTGGGGATGCAAATGGGACTCTCCGCAGGTGCTGTAGAGGAGCATCCCCTGCAGCCACCAACATCTGCTGCCCTCACCATCCCCACCCATCCAGGCTGCCTGCAGGAGCCTTGTGCCCCTCTCTGCTCTCAAAACAAGGCTGTCCCGCTTGGAATCTGATCCCTCAGCGTGTGAACATCTACTAAATTAACTGATAGGTATTTTGTCAGCCAATAATTTTCACTATTTCAGCAGTATTGTTTGTTATTTCTATCCAGAAATCAACTGTGGCAGGCTAAGGCTTCACTGTGTTTAGGAATAGCTTTTCTGTTGTATCACAGATGTGTTTCTTGTGATGCCTTTTTTTTTTTAAGTTTGGGGGAAAATTCACTTTTAATCAGTAATTTTAAAATTGAGTGTTGGTTTATATATCCCCAGTTAATTGCTTATAGTGATTCAAACAAAACAAAACAAAAGCTTATGCTTGTGAAACTGGATATACTCATTTTTAAGTATGAGTAGTGTGAACAGAGAAGAACTTGAATTAAAAAACAGTGTTTCCAGGCAATTAAATACTAACTTCAAACTCGATAACTGCAAAACCAGTTAATGAGTGTACTGTGTACCCGCCAACGCTGTCAGTGTTAGCCTTAATAAGGTACAAGGCAATAGCAACTCGGCAACTGTAATATTTAAAAGAGAACAAGTTCTTGGCACATCATAATTTTAAAAATTGCCCTTCAGTTTCCTGGGATATACATCAGTGTCACTTTAGTGACAGTTAAAGGGCAGGGTAACAAAGTGAAAAATGACAGCTCGGTCCTCAAAGTGAAAAAGTATTTGGCATGTGTGGCCAAGAAGCGATGTGATGGGACGTGGCGAAAGCCTGACCGCAGCAAATTGAAGGCAGAGTTGGCGCTGACCTTACCAGGGTGCCAGAATGTCATTTTTGAGCCACTGTCTGCTTTGATTCTGTTCTTTGTGGAGTAAAATTGGCTGAACTGCTCCTCTTGTTCCATGTGTCTGTTCCCTGCTTTGTCAGTACCATCTATTGCAGAGTACGGGTCACAGAGAGAGAGTTTTGAAGGACAAAATTTCCTCATCTTTGTTGTCCTGAATTTATTGAGGTGGTGGCCAAGGGGCACTTTTTTTTTTCTGATGCACTAATGTTCCTAATGAGTTTACTGCCCTACTTTTTGCATTTTTACATTCTTTTCATCCTATTGCAAGAGGGAGATCTTGCTTTCCTCCTCTTCCCAAGGGGCTATCCATTTTTGTTGAGAAGGGTCTGGGTTCACAGCGAACGTTTGTTTTTAAAGCTGGACACTGGTCAGCTGTATCTAAAGGTTTTCCATCTTTGGGAAAATGGTTTTGCACTCTTTACAGCAGTTATTAGTTATATCACTATCTGATGTTTTGCTCTGCTATATATAAAGTATGACCTGAAATGTTGCTCTCTCCTGGTTCAGTGTAAACAGTGTATTTTAGAGCTGTCGAGTCTGTGCATTATGCTCCCATCCATGCTCTTTTATTTATCTTTATGACAAACCCTTGAAGTTCTCATTAATAAATCAGGAATGCAGCAACTAGTTTGGAAAAGTACAAATCTCGGCAGTTTTATTGGTTCTATAATTTAACCCATCTTTTTGGTTAATGCCAACAAAACTGCCTTACTCTGGATGTTTTCCAAGTCAACTGATGCATCCGAAATATATACCTATCTTACAAAGATCAGGGGTAAATTACCCTGAATATAAAATACATAAACATGAAAATTCCTCGGCTTAGTATTTGCATAATTGAACTATTAATTTGTGCCAAACCTTTAGAGTGGTCAAAGTGAAAAGCACAGTATCACTGACAACCCCAAAGTTTGATGTTAACTGAGTTTTGAATATATATGCTTTAACAAGTAATATATTTAACATTTATATATGTTTCAACATTCAAGACCTCACAAATCATTTAAACTAAGTTAGGAGAAGTGAACGGTGAGCAGGTGCTTTAATAGCTCATTGTAAAGCATGTCATTTAAAATTAACCTCCTGTTACCTACTACATGGACCTTGAGGGCACATTTCTTTTCAGGGCCACTGGTGCTGAGTAGACATTCCTGCTGTCTGGAAGGAGGAGGATGTGAGCTTGTTGTCTGTACCTGTACATGGTGCTCTTACACAGACCCTTCAACACACACTCAGCTTTATACATGCCATTAGTCACAGGGCCTGGATTTAAGCAGGTTCTCTAGTGTTTCTTGAAACAGCATCTCAGTTGCAGCAGTGTGTCTGTGCGTGTTTCTAGATGGTTCTGATGCAAATGTGAGCACTGGGAAACAATCAAATAAGTAAATTTTCCTTTCCTGATGCATTGCTTTGTTATAAATTTGAGGAAAGACTATCCTAATCTATGACTTTGAAGTTGTTGAAAGAAGGATCATAAAAACATGGAATGATTTGGGTTGGAAGGGACCTTTAAGACCATCTAGTTTCAATCCCCAATCAGCCAGTGGATCCCTGTGAAGACTTAGAAATACTCTAAAAATACAGGCTCCCTTTTCTTTTCCAGCAACACGAGTAGAAACCATTGTGGCCAAGTCAAACGGTGCTCTGTGGTGACAATATTTTGGGCTCTGCTGTCTGTTGGTTAAGAATGTGATGCTTATAGCATTGCATAAATCTGGTGTTTGAATGAAAATCAACCCAGGGCCTAATTTTCTGTCTTCAATTTTGTATGACCTGGAAAGGCTTTGGAAGTGCAGAATCAGTTTCTGGTGTTCTTGCTCAAGCGGATTCAAGATCCTCTGGAAGTAACAAACCGTAGAGAGGACATTGGTCATTGGTAGGTGAAGATCCAAGAGCCAAGGTTGGATAGCCATGACTGTCACCACTGCAAGCCAGAAAGATGGCAAGAAAATGGCTGACTAAAATGGCACATATTTTTTGGCTGAGGTAGTTTCCATGGTGGCAAGGGCTCCTGTTGTCAGTGCTTTCACCTGGTACATTATTTTTTCCAGAAACTACTATGTTTTCAGTCCCAGCAGGGGAGGACAAAGTGGTGATATAGCTTGGAGTTTAGGTTAAAATATAGTAAAATACTGAAATACAGGGCTGGATCTACAATTAGAGGAGTATCTGACTGTTCTGGCGTGGGCTGCTCAATCCGGTAGCTGCTTCCCTAGGCATGATGGTAAAGGAGCTGCCCAAGCTGCACATCCCTTAGGGCCAGAGTTATTTGCTTAAATTCTGGGCTCCTACAACAGTCTTGGCTTCTGTCAAGCTGTATGTGCACCTGGGCATGGAAAAAGTGGTGAAGAACAACTGACACTGACAAGTTTTGCATCATCAACCACCCCAAGTCATGGGTGGAGAGCTGAAGCTAAAGACAATTGCCAGATGCCCTTGGGGATTGGAAACTCACTTGAAAGACTCATGCTCATTTATTACTTACTAATTTTCCTCCCTTTTTACTCGTGTTTCTCCCTTTCCCACCTACCAGCAGAATTCTCAGTGTTTTAAAGCCTGTAATTCAATGAAGCAACCCTACAATTCAGTGAAGTGTTACCTATAAAGATTGCTCAGGGGGAGGTTACCAAGGTTTCCCACATTTCTGGGTGGGGACTTGGGTGGTGGTGTTTAACGTTCAAGGAGGAATCCATGGATAATTGAAAATGGTTCTTTTTGCTACTGGCTGCACCTGGAAAAACCAGAGATAATGGTAATTGAGGGTTGCTGTACACTTGTGTACAGTAAATCACTGTTGTGCCATGCTTTTTACCCACATTTTTGTTCAGAAGAGAACAATGCAGTATTGTTTTTAGTGACATTCCGAAGACCATAGGAACAGAGATTGCCATCTGGACCAAAGCAGTAATCCAGCTTATCTCACTTTCATCCCTGACAGCTGCAGAACCTGAAACCAAAGATTGTTTCTCTTTTAAGCATTGGGACAACAGTGCAAACTAATCACTCCATCCCTAATTTTGGCTAATATCCCACATTTCTCAGTGCTGCTTTCCTGCAGGTGGTGTAGCCAGGACCTGGTTTTATCTCAGTTAAAAGGTTTCTGTGTGCCATTTCAGGCTAACATCAGCAGTTTGTACTAACAACCTCCTGGGGGAAGGCTGAAGGTTGCTGTGAATTTTTGTCATGGTGAAATCAAAAATGGATGATTAGACAGAGAGGTGCAGCTAATATTAATCAGTCAGCAGTTTCATCCTGAGAAATCATTGCAGACATCATCTGCCCTTGCATTTTAGCATTGCAACAAGAGGGTTTTTTTTGAAGTGTGAGTGGTGGCCTTGAGGCACTTTGAGGCCACTTATACACTGCCTTTCTATGTGCAGATTTTGGAAAAAATTGCTTTGGGGCATTTTTTGGTGAGTTGTAATATGAATTCCTACTGCTGCAGTTGAGTCAAATATATTGTCTTGGCATGCAATCAAGATGAATTTCAGAAACAGAGATGTGAATGACTAGGGAGTGTTTAAGTATCAAAGTTTTAATGGATTTTCTTCATTTTACAGATTTAATCACCACATAGTAGGCTTGTCATTGATTTTTAAGCATATTTCATTATTGACTCTAGTTGAGAGTTCATTTTAAAAATCAATGGCATGATATGGCCATGTGTCTTTCTACTGCTTTCTGCAATTTGAGCAGGGCTGAGGATTGGCCACTGGATTGTATTAATTCCATGAAGTGGTCATGGACACAGTTTATATGGAAAACGCTCTCCTGTTGAAAGTTGCTTCATAATTTTTGAGTGTCTGAAAGGGAGAATAAAAGGTAACTGGAGGTGAATTTGCTAAAGTGCTTGTTGATAGATGAGGCAGATTGAGAGAAGCGAAGTGGCTTTGCCGCTGCTGCCATGGAGCTGACAGGAGGGCACCAGTGGAATGGGCTCGGAGTTCATCCCTTACCCCCAGCAATCCACTGTTAACGTCAGAGCACAAAAGGTCAGTGGGACCTCACTACAATTTTGGGATCTCGGCAAAAAGCCCTTTTCACCTCATCCTGCCATCACTTATCATTGTTTCTAGAGATGCACTGTTTGTATTTTAACACGATTTCCCCAATACAGGGGTGTCTGCCACCATTTCTGACACCAGCAGAGGGGTTAAAGATGGAAGGGGGGAAGAAAAAACCCCAACCCGTTGAATTTACTTATTTCAAAGTTCTGCTCACATTTTGGGTAGTAAATTGAGACAACAAAAAAGAATTTAATTTTTAGCTGTCCATAGCTTTGCTTAGACTTATAAAATATAAATAGAGAAATAGAGATCAGTGTCTATGAAGTCTTGAGTAAAAGTGAAAAATCGGATGAAATCATTTTGTGTAGGGGATGGTTTGGTACAAAATGGCCAAGCGAAGGAGTTTGATGATGAATGATTAGAAGCAGATTGAGAGATTTATCCTCAGGGCAGGAAGAGGGAAGGGATGGATGTAGGAAATGATGTGGAGGATTAACTGCAGTTTGAAGAAAGGGAGGAGAGGAAAAATAACTGACAATAGTTTGCAGCAGTGATTTGTGTCACGGAAATAATATTTCCACCCAACGTCTCCCACCCTGAGGTTTCCAGGCTATAATGACTGGAAATTATATCTTTACTGTGTTTTAAGTAAAGATGGGTGAATTTAGAAAAGTACAAAATAATCAGAAAATCATCTGGATTTGGTACAAACAATGAGATTTTTTGCAGGCAAGTACTTGCACTAGTTTTATTGGGAGTAGGATCAGAAATAGGGAAAACTAATAAAATGTCGTTTTGCGTGACTCGTGCAGACCGATTATATTAATGACAGAGGGGAATGTTTTCTGCTTTGGGGTTTTGACATTTTAGCAACAAAAAGTATGTTATTTTCTCAGCTTGGCATTCCCAACAGCTACCACAGTATCTCATAGTCTGGTTTAGGGAGCAACATAAGATTTAGTGGCTTCATGTCCGGCATAACGCTTTCAGATTCATAAAATTTTATTGCCCAAATCTCCTGTATCCATATGGGACGGGATTCAAGAACATATAGATAGAGATATGTAGTGTTGCTAGTAGCAACTCCACAAAAGGAGTTGTCTAAACTCTGTAAGATGTCTGCTTTACCTGCAACAAATTTGTAAGGAACTGCAAGTGCCTGTCTGACATTTACCATTTGCAGTCCAAGGACTGACATCTCATTAATTCCTCCTGAGACTTCACTGTCCGTGACAGTTTTGAGTTACTGTAAACAATAAGCTGAAAAATTTCCTCATCATATTTTACTGTCAGAAACCTTTCTTGTGTAGCCCTCCCTGGCTGTGTTAGTGGAGTTTGTGTAGTGGAGGGCTTGTTGGCACTTGTGTCTAGTGAAGTTTTCAGAAGAGATCATTATTTCGTAATAAGCACATCTAAAATGAAAGGTATTAAATTTTGCAAGCTCTGTCATTGCCAACTGTTCTAAATCTCAGTGCTAATTCACATTATTCATCTTATTTAAAGCCCATAAATCACAGCTTTCTTGTCAGTATCTTGATGCCCTATTACTAACCTACTGCATCTTTCCTTCCAAAAGTGACCAATGGAGACAAAAATGAGTTGTTTTGGGACTATAAAACAAAACTCATCATTAATGAATAGCTTATCCCCAATATTTTAATTGATTGCTTGTATAATACTTAGAAGTCACAAGCTTTGCTTGCCTTCAGAACTTGTATTGAATTTATTGAACACCGTGGATAAACATTAGTTAGAATGACAACAATAAATGAATGGTTTTCTCCATGATTTTTCAGGCAGGAGTGATGCTGCAACAGCACAGTTACTTAATCTCCTCTCAGCATTTATCATAAAGTGCAGGGCTTCTCTGAGAGTAATTTTGTATTGTAATGGTTGACAACAGATTTAAGTTGTTTTAGTGCATACATAACTTGGGAATGAATTGTTCAGATATTTGAGGGGAGGATGCTACCCAGGATTTAAGAAATAATAACATCTGGAATCCCTGTTTCACAGCTTTTATTGCAAGACTTAAATATTATGGGTGCCTTTACATAGGTATACACAGCACAAACAAGACAGTATGACATAAGTAAGACATCAGAGCATGGGAAAAAAGATTCTTTATAGGAATATTCCCCCCCCGGGAGGGGCTTTTATTTGACTGAAATCTGGACTTTTCTGCTCAAGGGTGTAAAAAGGGTCAGACTGAGAATGTGAATTTTTAGATTCTCCACTTCCCCATGGTGTGGACTTGCCTGCCTAGGCACTTGTTTTAGCATCTAGTGAGATTTTTGTGGTGGTTGAGAGCACCTGAGTTCTTCTGTGGGTGTCTTCGCTGCAAGGGAATATTCCAGCTGGGTACAGATTGCTGAAAAAGACTCTGGATGCGTAAAATTAGTTATTGTGAATACTCAGCTCCTCAGATGCAACTACCTGTGTAAATCCAGGCACTTGAAATGCTTGACCTGTTCTCAAACATGGCAATCTACACCTGTGACACTGACAGAAAGTAGCCACCCTGAGATGGGTGTGAAATAGCACGTTGTAAAGTGCCGTCCATTTTCTGCATGAGCTGTAGTGATAATTTTTTTAATAACTTTGTAGCTAATTATTTTTAGTATTTCTGTTAGGTATGCAAACTGAGTAAATTGTTGGCAACCTTTTTCGTTTGGTTAGTGCAGCACAGCCTGACGAAAGCCCCTTTCTCAGGTGAAGCAATGTTGGAAAGAGAACTGCCACATCCAAAGAAATAGCATGTTTCCTAGTGGAAAAAGATAGATATATATATAAACTTGGGAATTCAGGTGGCTCTCAGGAACCATTACTTTGCCTGGTTACCCAAGCTTTGAACACATGCCAGGGTGTAATAAGCTGAAATTAATATGAGGATGGTGTTAAAAAGGAGACAAGCAGCTACAGAGAGAGAAGAAGGAAGGCTGCCCTCCCAAGTGGAAGCACTGAAGGTTGGGGGTGCTGTTCAGGCATGTCCATCTCTGAAGGCTATGAAAATATGAAGCAATTGCTTGTATATATAACAGGTATTTCTATTTTGCACATACAACCTCTTTGGGGTTTTCTCGCTCAGGAGGAACCATTACATCTCATCTGAATTATATCAGAGTTTTCTCTGGGCCACAAGTCTTGGTGTATCTCTTTCCACATCTGCTGCAATTTGGCTTTACTTGAGCCTGCTCTGTTTTCCAAATGGACCCCATATGGGGCATGCACATAATGTGGTCTCTATGAGCCAGCCCTTACCCTGTGTGTTTTCAGCTTGCGCCCCCCACCTGCAGCATTTCCTTCATCATTTGCTTTCTACACACCTTGTATTCATTCCATATAGCCCTGTCCCTGATGACCACAATACCAGAATGGAACTTTTTCACTTCAAATTGTTTGTAGACCTTCAGCTAAAGGGCTGAAGTGGATTTGTGACCCTGTCTGTGTAAAGCAATCTGTAGAATGCCATGCTGATTTTGGAAAACTCAGTCATCTCTGTGGGTGTCAGTAATACAAAAAGCACATTTAATAAGTTTTTCAGGTGCCCCTTTATTACCTTATCATTGTTCCTCACAGCAGCTTACAGTAATGATCTGAGCATATAAAACACCCTCGGGAACTCCGGTGATTAAATTGAATTTCTGATAATGGTTTGCACTGTGAACTTAAGAGAATCATTTAAAGCCCACCTGTGAACCTTTCCCTCCATATCAAGCAGTTATTTCACAGAATTAGTACTGAAACAATGGGATGACTCTGGTGAGTAAATACTTCCAGCCTGGACCTTGAGGTGTCTCTGCTTCTATAAAAAGAAATGGGATACTTGCCCTTCTCACAAATGATTGTGAGGATCAGCAGTTGGAGGTTTAAGATCTGTTCAAACACAATTTTTCATGGAGGAAGGAGGATTAATTACAATCGCTCTTCTGTTTGAAAGATACAGTCAGTGTGTATCTTTGTCATTTTGGGGGGCTTGGAGGGTTTTCACTTTGCATTTTATCCCTTGGCCAGTTTATCTATAGCAGCATGTATTTAGAATTAAGCATGCAGATTTTCAAATTTGCCAGCCAAATACATAAAAATACAAAGGCAATGGGATAAAGCACATATTTTTGTGTTTTTCTGGCCTGATGCCCTGCTAATTGTGAGAAATAGAGAATGACACTCCGAAGACAGGTCGCTGAGTGTGGCAGAATCTACTTTGTGCCTGGAAGGGACAACTTCATGCAGTGAAGTCTGCTTTGCACTCTGATTTTTTTTTTTCCCTGGCATAACTTATGCATCTGATACTGAAAATCTGATCCAGAACGTTTTACAAACAAACCCTAGAGGCTGCATGTATGCTAAAATAGCACTTTATATTTTGTTTACATCCCTTGCAGAAGATTGGTATGATATAAATTACTGGTTGAGAGATCCTATTTCTGTACTTGCTTTAGGCTCATGCTCATTTTAGCTTCCAAGTTCTGGAATCTTTTTTTAAAAAGAAAGCCTTAGAAAGTTGAGCAGAAAGAAACATTGCACTATGTTGCTGCCTTTTGCCCAAGCAGGCAGAGTTTACAGCTCTCACCCTTAGGAGACAGGCTGAGATCTGTATACTGATTTTTCTGGCTGAATTTGTAACACAAATGGAATAAAATCAATCCAGAATTTCAATCCAGTAGTTACTGAAGGTGTTCACATTGACAGCTCCCCATCTTCTTTTCAGACCTTTTTCTTTTGATCAGTCTTGTTTATGCTGAGCTCTTGCCAGTTGTGTGTTGTGATTAATGTGTTTGTCCCATTGAAGTAGGCAATAAACTGGAACATCCCAGTAATGGTGCTTCAAGCACAAAGCAGAGTATTAGTAAATACGCAGTCCTAGAAATGGCATTCAATCGTGAGTCTCAGATCCAACCTGGATCTGGAAACAAGCCCCCACCAACGTGGATTCTGCTGTTTCTTTAGGTCTCTTGGTTCCAATGCTGAACTGAATGCACAGTGAGGTGATAGGATCTAGTTCCTTAAATTTATGTTGCTGCAAGTTCAGCTGAGGAGCTCCCATTTCCCCAGAGCAGATGCACAGAGCGTTTGATGGTCACTGTCCATGTCTCACTGTGTTGCTGGAGCGTGTTCTTCAGTCATCTTTTCATAGCCTGAAAACACACACACATTTATTTCTCCAAGCTTTTCTAAAAGCACATTTCTAAACATTTCCTTTGTGCTCTTCTCTGGCCTGTCACCAGTTTACCAGTTACCCTTCACATACTCTACCAGAGACCTCCTCATTGTTGGACCAGTGATAGCAATGGACAAATTGCTCTGGGTGTGACAAATTACTCCTTTTAGTGCATTTCTAGAATAATGCTGTTTAGTCATTTATTCCGTGATGCATGTTAAATTCCTCAAATCCTGTTTTCATAAACTGGCACTGACCATTTGTATTTGTGACTTGTGTGTTGTGGGCCAAGTGCTTCTTGCTTGTCTTTGATCTCACATTGCCTCTCCAATTCAGCAAGATTTGCTTTCTAGCTTCATACTCAAAGCAAATTGCTCTTCCTCTCTGTGTTTTCACCAGCCAATTTTGTATGTGTGTTCATTCCATCATTAGTGGTATCAACAGTCAAGCATGAGAGCCACCAATGCCTGCATTGATATATTTTCTAGTTTTGCCAGGAAATCACTGGTAATTGTCCCTGGGAGCTTGTTTTCAGATAGTCCTGCATCTGTTCTGTTGTGATTTCATGTTAACCTACATTTCTGTAGTTTGCTTAGGAGCACGTCATGTGGAATATGTCAAGAGCATGACTAAAGCCAAGGTAGATCCCGTTCAATGCTTTCCCTCTGGCCCACTTTGGGAAATTAGGTTGGTTTGTCTTTAGCAGCTCTGTGCTGGCCATCCTCAGGCATTTTGTTACTCTCTAGGTGTTTGCCTGGTTAAATGCCTTTTCTAGATGAGAACCTTTCTAATTGAATGTATCGCTCTGTAATTTCCTAAACCCTCATTCTCTCAATTTTTCCCTTCCTTGTTTCCTACCTATCCTTTGGGATTTCTCCCATCATTCATGGATTTTTCAGGAGAGTGGTCAATATTCCCCTGGACTCTCTGGAGTGATTTCATCAGGCTTCCCTGTCAATTCTTTTACCTCCATATGTCTAGATGCACTCTTTCTCAGTTTGTTCATCCCTTTTCTTTGTTGAAATTGATTACGTTTAAGGACTTGCTCACAAAGGAACATTTTCATGAAGAGTGAAGCAAAAAGGCATTGAACACATCACTCGTCTCCATTTCTCCATTACTAAAGTATTTATAAGTAAAATATCTTTCCTTTGCTTCATTTTTATTGCTCCTAATGCATTTACAAGCTCTTTCCTTACTGCATCTTTCTTTCCAGCATTTTATACCCTCACACTGGATCCCTGTCCGGCTCACAACCCATTGGTTCAGCAACTTGTTTTTTCTGCATGGTAGTCAGGAAAATCCAAAATAGGTACATAGAAGATGCTCTCTCTGCCTCTTGTTATTTGTTGGCATGGTGGTTTTTTATTATGATAGAAAGCAAAATTTAAAAAAAAAAAAAGTCTGGGAAATATGTTTCTCAACTTGGAATTTTGGCAGAACATTTGGCAGAATTTCTCCATGGAAAGCTCTGCTTGGATCAAACTCTGCATGCTTTGTTGTAGTCATACATCCTCCTGTGAGGACCTAGAGCATAATGGCATGTGTGTTTTTCCCTGTGGCATTCCAGATGTTTTCATGTCTGGGCCACAATTTCCACATTTGCTTTGGGTTTATCAGTCTTCAGTTTGCTGATTTGCTACTTGCGTACAGGGAAATGATTTCCATTTTATCAAGGAAGGGGATTTGGGCTCCATTTTTCTCCCATCTCCTCTTTGTTTTTTCTCTGCAGGAGGGGAAACATTTGGCCTATTGTCATGAAGTGGTGTTAGAAAAGTCCTTAAGACGTGGTAACAGAAGTGCATATGGCAAGAACTATATATATATTGTGGACATTACAGAGTATCTGTTCTGTTGAAATCCAAACTGTCAGGCTGTGTGGGTGGTCAGAGATGAAAGGAGGATCCGATAGCAGAGAGAGGATAAAAGATAAGTGTAAGTGGCAGTTGAGTTTTTAACTATATTTAAAGTGGAAACTATGTGTTCCTAAGTGTTGAGTGTAAGAGAGGGCAGATCCAAATAGGGATGAGCTGCTGATGCTGCATCAGCTTCCATGGCTCTCTTTTCTAAAAATCTGGCAAGATCTTGGATTTTTACACCTCAGATCTATTGAGCTTTACATCTGTTATTTGGGGAAACAACCCATCAGAATCTTCTGATGGAACTGTCTTGATCACAGGAACTAACTTCAACACTGGTCACAATCAGTGATACCAAAGTGTAGTCTATGCATGCATAAAAGGATATAATTACGTTATATAAACTGTTAAGTAATGCTGGTGTCAGTTCTGTTTTTAATTTGAAGAGAGAAAGAAGCACTTTGAATGTGTAATTAACTTCTTCAAATTGCCTGTGAAGCTATGACCAATCATAATTAATTTTATTTTGAAAATTGCATCCATGCACTTCAGCGCATTGAATAACATAATTAAAAATAAAATTTTCAAAATGTTGTTTTCAGCAGAGAAGGTTACAAAAGGAGTCCTGTAAATCTTGTAATTTGGGGCCTGTGTAAACAGAACAGGCAAAGTTGTACTCCCTGAGTACATTCTGTGTGTTTGGCAGGTTTGCCTGCCAGTGACTTTTTTTTAAAGTTTCTAACTTTTTTAGCTCCAGCAGATGTGTACATCAAACGTTTATTGGGATAAATATTTTCACAAAAAATGAGATCTCGTGAAGTAGTAAGAATTTTTATTATGTCTCTTTATGCACAAAGCATTTGTTTTCAAAACACTGTGGGCATATAAACATTAATGTAGTAATGTTGTATATTCGCATCATGATGTGTCTATCACTTCTTTTTGTCACAATTTCTCCCCAAGTGATACTTGTAATTGTAGAGTTCCTAATAGTTTACTCAGCTTTATACTTCTGGTGGCATCCTGGAGCAGTGATTTAATGTTCTGCTGGGACTAATTCCAGTGTTTGAAGTCTTGAATGCTGGAACATTACTCTTGGTTTATTTGCACTGCAGTTGTTTCACCTTCCCTTATTATTTCTTCCTTCCATCACTGGGATAATAGAGTATAATTCTCCTAAGAATTAGAATGGGAGAAAAAAATATTGCTTTCTTGTCAGAGATGCACAGATTATAAGGCTGGAGAAGAAGGTTGTGATGAATTCATCAGCCTTCTGGAAGAGACAAGATATGGAAGTACTCTGACTCTAATTCTTAATTTTTGAATACTTCTTAGAAAATCCATCATTGGTGAGGGCACTAAAGTTCGAGTTACATTGCTGTTAACTTTTGCCCCTTACTTCTAGCCTGAATTCAGTGACCTTCTTTTTCTACCCATTTGCTTTAATCTGCAAGGTTAAAGACTCTACAGTGTTGCATTAGGAGCTCATGCTTGGTTGATTATAGAACAGAATCTGTGTAATTCAGATGGGAAAGGAGCTCTGGAGATGTGCTGTCCAAGTTCCCTGCTCAAAGCTCTGCTCTAAGCTGTGTCCAGTTGAGTTTTGAATCTCTCCAAGGATCAAGATCCCACATTATAGAGCATTTATCCAATTATTCAGGGTACTGTAGTGAGTGACAGTGATAAAGACTTTACTGAAATGGAGGTCACCAGTCATCTTAATAGTCCTTCTTTGTCCTCTGAGTCATAGAAAACAACCAGGTATGCCAGGCAAGGTTTGATCTTGGTGCTTCTCTGATGGTTTCTCCTGTCTCCTTCTCGTTCTTTCTGTGCATGGAGATGGCTTTGGGGTGATTTGCTCTGTAATTTCCCCAGGAAATGAGTTGAGGCTGTCTGGCCTGGAGTTTCTTTTAACCTTCTTCTCCCCCTTGGAGATGGGGACAGCTGTCAGATGTTTTTGAAGGTGCAGCAACATCAAGTGGCTGCCCAACACCCTTACTCATCGTGACCAGCATGTCCTTCTCACTTACTGCTTTCTAAGCATAAAGTCCTTGCTCCTTAAATACGGTCTTTTTTCTTTGTTTCTGGATTTATGTTCAGTAGCAGTTGGGTAGAGGTTTGGTCCTTTTTGGCCTCTGCTTGGAAAACATCCAATTCAATTTTAAAACCTGTCTGTTAGCTGATCTTTCATATATTTAATGTATTACATTAAATTTGTACTGTTCTTATTTCTGAAACAAAATATTACACGGTGCTGAATTGCATACCTCAGGGAAGTTTATCATCTCAGCACCTTTAACTTTATTAACTTTATGCTGAGTAATGTCATCAGCACAGATCTCGAGTTAGATTGACAAGGCCATAAACACTTTTGATTTATATAGTCCTTCTTTAATTACTTACTTAAAAACCAGCTGCGTTGCTTGTTCCATAATTTTGCCCAGTACTGATTTCAGGTGACAGGTCTCTACCTACTTACTTTTTGCTATATTAACGTGTTTACTTTTTTCCAAACCTCTTGAATTTCCTCAGTGTTCAAAGAGTTATTCAAAATTGATGTTGATGGTAAAAATTACTCCTTGAAAAGTAGTCTTTGAAGGTGTTGCCCTGAAGCTTGTGCAGACTCACTGCATTTTAAAGGTCTAACTTTAGAAGCTTCTTTTTAACATCACCCTCGATTAGTTTGAAAATGAAAGATAAATGTTATCATCATTAAATTGTATGACTGTATCTTCTGTCTTATTTTCCAGACACAGGAGAGATTCTACCTTTTACATAATTATTAACAACTAATCATTTTTGTTCACTAATCAACGAGAAAAATTGCTCTGACTCTTTCCTAGCACAATTTAAAATAAAAAAACCTTTTATTACTCCTGTCTCCAATAATTGCCAATTCCTTCTGTCTTCTCTTGCTTTCCCTTTAATTCCTACTTGCAGTGCATCACCACCTCTGTGAAGTGCCTTACTGATACATCACATAGCAAAAGCCATGGAATTTATTTCTGTGTCTATCTCCACACCTTTACATTGGAAGATGATGCAGGGCTTGTACATATCCACAGGCTGAATCTTTCTTTTCCCTTCATGGTCTTAATGTCCACCCCCTTTCTTCACCATTGAAGTAATTTTGAATACCTAAGTGTGTTTATATGTAAAGACTTGTCTTCCCCTCTCCTTGTGTCATTTTTTCCCCCCTGTGTATAGCTAGCCATCCTTCTTGATTTAGAGTTATGAGGCACTTAGTTATATTTTTAAACAGTTTTTAATTATCTGACAGGTTTCTTGGTCTCCGTATTTTTTGTTTCTTGGTACATAAACATTTTCAATTTTGGTGAAATCACTCTTCTTAAGAAGTCTCAACCTATTACAAATTATTTTCTTTATACAATAAATATAACCATGTCTAGATCATTTCCATGAAGGCAATCAGGATTTAGGAATGTGGTCAGTCTATTTTCCCAGTTAATATCTAATGCTGAATTTATCTTTGTATAAACTTTCAGAGTTTTTCAATTTTTGGAAATTATGAGAAAATTGTCCCTACGATTTATGGCTGCATTGAAAAAATGATCACAAATCTACTGTGTGATATTAATTGTGAAACTACATTCAATTAGTGCTTGTCATTACACCATCTCTGATTACCTGAGCAGGGTTTATGTCATTTCCTCAGCCGAGGTAGCCTGTGAGTATTTTCCAGGGAAGCAAGAAATTTGAAAGATGGATAGCATTCTTCATTTTCTCTTTGTACTCTAAATCAAAAGGTATAGAAACACATGCTTTTGATTAGTTAATAAGCAAAAAAACCTATAAAGCTCCGGGCTTCATCTTCTGATATGCTAATTCTGGAAATAAAAAAGAGCAATGAAACTCTGTGTAAATGGAAAGCGCCGAACGTCTGACAACAATACCCTTGCCAGAACGCTGAGAACCATTTCTTATCTCAGCAAATCCTTCCAGCCTTGACTGTCATATTAGCCAGTTTTATTCTTTATTGCTTGTCTTTGATCATCTGCTGCATGTTCCCATGGGAGAAAGTTATGCCCATTTGCCTGTGAGCTCCTCGCAGTGTTTAATGAGTATCTGCACGTTCTATCAAGGTTTTAAAGGCACTTCTGCTTGGATAAATTGAGCAATCCTTTCATTAGCTTTATGCTTGCAGACTTGCTGTTACTCTCAAAGACAATAAGGCATTTGAGTATTTACTCTGTGGGTGGACTTGCACATTGTTGTTTTATTTTTTTTTTCTTTTTCATAAAGGATGTTTTTGACAGTGTTTTCATTTCAGCTGGATCTCAAGACCTAGTTTATACCGGTTTCTGCATTACAGTGTAATGTTATCTCTGTCAAGTCTCTTTCCAAAGAGGCAGTAAAAGATTACATTTGTAAACACTAGTGTAACATGTTAAAATAAAAGATATCTTATTGATTGTGACATCTGACAAGTTGTATATCAAGTATTTCCCAAAAGAGACTAATAGTATTTCTTGGCACTGTCTGCCTTAAAATGGTAAATGTTTTTGATTAATCCTTACAAGCAGGTGCTTAGAAAATGCTGTTTAATCCAAGCTCTTCAATCTTAAATTTTTTTTAATATACATTAATTGTCCTCATTTTTATTTTGCCTAGTTCCTAGTGTTAATGGTGTCAATAGCATATAGGTGCAAAATTGACCCGAAGACCTGCAGCATAAGCATGCTCTGGGTGAATCTTGTGTCTGTTGCATTTTACGTTGGATATTAATTTACTTTCATTTCTGTCCTTATTTTTAGACTCTCTGCATTTAATTTCCTTAGTACCTGGAAGTTGTTTCAAATGTAGTTAAAGATGTCCAGTTGTGTCAGCATTGCTGATTCCTCAACAAATATTTTGTTATCGTGGCAGATTATAACTTTAAACATCCTTAACATTAGAAGGATTTTGGCTTGGTGTTGGTTTCTTCATGATAATTAGGAGGAAAAGGGAGAAATCTGGCCATGGATAAATGTTTCTCAAGGGTGTAAAAGTGTCATGCAATGGAGCACTATGACACCTGTGAGGCAGCTGCTTCCTGGGAACAGCCAGAGAGCTTTTCATGCCCAAATTCGGACAGCGAAATGCATCTGTGGTACAAGCACCATTCAGAAATCAGGCCAGCCAGAAATTGAGAGCATGTTTAAAAAATGAACTATTTCTTTTTATTTCCTTTGTCATGGAAATTTAATTTCATGCCTAGATTCAAATTACTTTTTGTTATTATAGAGTGACTTGAAAAACAAATAACCTTTGAAAGATATATTTTGCTCTTCTTTAGAAGAGTTTTGGAGCAAGACTGTGGACCATTTAAAGTTTTTATTTAAAATTAAAATATGGAAGGTTCTTTTTGGTGTTGCCAGACTGGTGGGAACAGAGACCTGCTTTTTGCTCTGCCAGCCTCAAGTGTGTTGGAACCTCATTTCCATGTCAATTCTGTGCATACAGAGTGCAGAGAACTTCTGTTTAAAAGAATATTCTTCACTTTTAGTGAGGAATAAAGGGTGAAAATGCTGTTGTCAGGTAAATTGGAGTTAGTATTTCCTCCCTGTGCACCTTGCAGCCTTGTGAACCAGCTAATGATACCTGTTTCTTTCTTAATAATTGTGGAGGGCAAATGGTAAGCTGTACCATGACTTTAATTGC
The DNA here is from genome assembly GCA_013400415.1 of Scytalopus superciliaris. Classification (NCBI taxonomy): domain Eukaryota; kingdom Metazoa; phylum Chordata; class Aves; order Passeriformes; family Rhinocryptidae; genus Scytalopus; species Scytalopus superciliaris. The sequence goes on along the minus strand of VXBX01008695.1, from coordinate 596,908 downwards.
TAGAGGGCACGGGCCAAAACTTGCTCAAGATCTTTTTCATTGCTCCAATGAAACTCTGTGTAAATGGACCATGTCTGCCAGACAGGGATGTTCTCTAGATATGGCAGCTGCTATCTTGGGATTTCATAGCTTACTCTGTGCCTGATTAACTGAGCAAAGCTCCAGAAACCAAAAATGCATGTGGCAGATGATTTCCCAGCATGGAGGGGCTGACAGGCTGTCTCCCCTCTTCCTCTTCAGGGAAACATAAAGTAGTCTTGAGGAAGATGAAGTAAAATTCTAGGAAATTAGTGAGTGTATTTTCCATGTTCTGGAAGACAAAGTTTGGAAGAGTTTAACTTGGGGCATAATAGATGATGATAGCTAAGAGGGAATTACTTAATTCATGTAATAGATACCTTATTTTTGACTTGAAGACATTTTTCCTCTGAGAGCTGGATTTATGAGTGGGCTTTGTTGGTCTACAGGAAGTATCTGAAAAAGGGAGGAAAATTTGGGCAGCAGTACTGGAGCAAGGGGCAAGACAGATGTGTGTCACTGTGCAGATGTGAGAAACTAAATGATGAGGACAAAGGAGGAATAGGGATTTCTGAATCTGCACACCAGCAGGGATTTGAAGGCAGAAGAGAAGGAAAATAAAGAATATGGCAAATCAAGGGGAGTAATCTCTAGAACGAAGGAAAAAGTGATAAATAATGGAATAATTTGGTGTATAATAAAGAGTGAAAGAAAATACACAGTGATTAGTCATAAGGGATGTTATGAGTGTCTTTAGTGACAAAATTATCCTTGATTTTCCTCACATAGAAAAAGTACTAGAAAAGAGCTGTTTCAGCCCAGAAGATGAACATGTTTCCTCAGCTGCACAAAACTGAGAATCAATAAGCAGAAATATGACATAGTCAATTGAATAGGGGACTTGCAGCAGGTAACATCACACAGCATGGGAGAGGAAGTGGCTTACAAAAGAAACCATATTACAGAAACCTCTTGATAGGTGTTGTGTAGGTTTGTTTTTTTTTTACTGAAAAATCCACAAGTTTCTCCATTGAGGATAAACTCAAATGCATCGGTTGCCTAATATTGGATCAGGATGGTGAAATGCTCTTCCAGAACCTTTGCTGTCATATTTTGAAAACTGGGAGGAAGAGGACTGTCCAAGCTGCTAGTTCCAGGTATAACATAATCCTGCATTACCAGCAGTAAGCAGTTCCAAAATGTTTGTGAGAAAGTAATACACAGTTCTTATGCGGAGGAATAAAGCAGATTAGCTTCAGGTAGAAGTATTTATTAAGAAAATAAAAGGGTGCTGCTTTTCTTGCCACGTATGTCTTATCTGGGTATTCAATTAGAAACCACGTGACATATTATTTACAGTTTAATTTCATTGCAGTGTGGGTGTTTTTATGTCTTAAAACACAGACTAGAGAAAATTACCAAGTCCAGCAGAAAACACTTCCCTTTGTACAGTGTAGAATATCACAGATATTAATTATTCATAAATTAACTCTGAACAGCAGATGCAATGATATCCTGCTGTAACACAAATCCACCGAGCAGGTGGCCCCCAAGTAGAGGAAGACCCCAATGTTTCCCCAACAAGGTATTCACTTAATACTATCTGCTTTAGCCCAAGCAAAATTCCACAACAACCTGGTGGGCAGCTGGTAATTCCTCCAGCCCTAAGTGACAGGACCATCTTCCTGTACTGCAACATCACTTTATGGTTTTGCAACTCAGCTGTAGATTGTAAATATGCCTGGTAGGCAAAGGAGAGCATGTGTATGGATCAATATGTAGTCAAAATTCATTGACACTCTGTCAAAGACTGCAGTGTTTAACCACGGGGAAGTCTGACAGCCAGAACTTCACTGGGCTGTGATTCAAGGGATCTGCAGTGCTGTGAGTCTACTTATGTATTTCTGCACCATGCAACTCTTTGCAGGGCTGGACCCCTTGTTCATTGCTCAGATCTTATTAAACTTGTGTAGGTGTGAGAATTTACCATCATCCAGCTAGTTGCCTGTTGGAATCTTCCCAAAGCATATTAAGTACAGGTGGTGTTGGTGACAAAAAAACTAATTGAACAAAACTCTTCCACTCAAACTCGGAACTTTATTACTGCTCGTGGTACAGAAAGGAAAAGTAGTTCAGTAAATGGAGGACAATGCTCGTAATGCAGAAAATCCAGTTGTCAAATCCTCAATAATAAATTTAAAATCCTAGTTTTAGTGCATATTCGTTGGCTGTCCTTCAATTCTGTGATACATCTTATCCCCTTTCTCATGAAAAAGAACATTTACTAAATGTATTCCAAGTTATATGGAAACTGTTGTACGATACAGCTGGAAATGTTTTTGCCTTCAAACCATTTAGTTACTGTATGTGACAGCCCCCTCCAGTTTTATCCCGCGGTAGATCAGATACACGGAATCACTTCCAAGATAAAAGTGGTTTGAATGTGTTCATGATCTTTCCAGAGGCACATTCCAGATGTTCGTTAACTCCTTGACCACCATCAAAGGATGATGTAAATACTGGTGTAGCACAGCATTTTTTAAGGGAATAGAAATGGTCTTCAGCTACTACCACAGCAAGGGTTAACTAAATCTGTTTCTTTCCACATGTGCTGTAAGTTCATCTATTAACTTGGCACAACTTGAGCTTTATAAAATAATGTCAACATGCTGCTCAACAAGCTTTATTTATAACCACCTCATCCTAATACTGCTCTTTAGTTGTAATTAGTACAAATAGAAAATTATGTGGTGCTAGTCACTTTCAAATTGATTTAAAGAACGATAAATAATTTTCAAAAATCTATAAACAGATCTTCTAATAAGACACCCTTACCACAGACTTTTACTGATGACATTTCTGGCTGTTGCCTCAACAATTCTGTAATTAGTTATTTAAAAAAAAAAAAGAAAAAAAAGAAAATTCTGTTTGATTTCTAAATAAATGCAATGGCATAAATAAAACCTGAAGTTAGTGGGGAATCCTGCTTGGATTCCCTCCCTGCTGAAGATGCACATCAGTCTCAGATCCCTGCTGGCAAGAGGGGAACGATTGATTTCAGTTGCCCTTAACTGGGTTGGTCTGTGTGGGATGGTTGTGTGCAGTAATTCAAGGTTGGAACAGAACGTTATTTACTCTGCTTTAGCTCTCTTGTGACCACACTTGATGTACACTGAGAGTAAAACTGGCTGATGTGACCTGCTGGATCTTCTGAGTTGACTTGGGGGGTTTCAGTTTGCCCCCATTAGCCTGGAAATGTGGGGGCGTTCAGCTCCAGGTCTTTGATGTCCTCAGCATTCTGGGCTAACCCTGTGGTACCACTGTAATGTCAGGCAAATATGATGGAATCTGTGTCAAGGATGATATACAAAAACTGTAGTGACTGGAGAGATTTCATGGAATTAGGCTTCAATTCATCCATTTGCATGGAGTGGTTCTCAGGGCTGTCAGAAGGTTGTGTTCAGGCAGGCAGCCAGCTCGGGATGCTGCTGCTCGCACGGACATTGCATTGACACCTTCTCCATTGCTTCTCCATAAAAGCTGTAAGTTCCAGAAAACTTTTCCTCTATGGGAGCATCTTTCCAGAAACAAAATACCATGGAAAAGGTATCTAAGAAGAGAACTGTTGGACACAAACCCGTCCTCTCCTCGTCTGAGAAGAGGGGAAAGGTGCTTAGTGCTTTTGCAGATATGCAGGATTATTAGTTAACTGTATAAACACAAGGAAACCACCCTGAGCAGATACCACAATGTATAGGTAGCTCATGGTGAAATCTTTGTAGGGTGAGTAAAATTCAGCTGAAGAGAGGACACAGAACTCTACAGATCAGCATTTAGGTACTCACTGTCTGTTCACAACACCCCTTTGTCCTCATGGGCATCTTTCTATCATAACTTGGCAGGTGAACCACATGTTAATATTGTAGTAGCATTACAGCCAGTACAGAATATGTTGATACTTCATTTTGTACAATTGCCTCGTTCCCATAAAACTAGTGAAAGGATTCCTGGGAATGGTTTTGAGGATCTAAGACAAACATCCTGATATTGAGGAAATGGTCAAAGTCCTTATCTCTTTATACTGCCGGAATGACTGTTCTAACAGCTAATAAAGACAGTTGTAATTTCTTCCTCATGGAAGCCTGTCTTGATTTCTTTCTGTTGCTTCTAAATGATAAAATAAGCTGAGAACAGCAAAAGATTTAATTGGGTCACTAATTAAATGTCAGGCATGGGCTGCCTGTTAAAATCAAAGGTTAACTAGCGGTAAGAGCATTTATGACAGAGCGGATCCAATGTCTGGAGATATGAAAAATAATAAGATAAACTTTGGTGGAATATGTTGTTTTCTGGATATACAATGCATTTGTAGGTTTCTTATCACTATTTTTTCGTTTATGGTGCTGCCAAACACAGGGGGTCACATAGTTCCTTTTTCAGTATGTATGCCTTTTAAAATCAGCATATCAAAAGGTGCAATAATTACTATGCTGAGGTTGGAGCTAGCTCAGGAGATTATTTTTGATCACGTTCTGTAGGAGATAGATTCTGTGTTTTAAAAAAGCGGTGTTAAAATATAATACTGAGTTAAAGCCCAAAACTTTTTGCAGTGGACTCAGAAGTTAGCCTATTTGTGCAGTGGTACTCAGGAATTTGTGGTTCATGTGATTGAAGAACCTGACACTCTCTAATATATTACAGAGCCCCTTTTTGGCATTGACTAATCCTCATTTTATAGATGGGGAATAGAGTACAAAGAGATCAAGGTATGTTGACACTCCCAGTGGGAGTTCAGTGTAGATAAAAGCTTTAGAGGAGCTATTTAGCCCTGGAAGTGTATGGAGGCTCTGCTTAGATTCCCCTGCCCTGGTTTTCATCAAGGTAAATGAACCTTCATGCCGACGTAGCAAGGACTGCTTGTGCATGCACGTTTCTGGAAGAACTTGGAAAATCTCACATTCTCTCACACTGAAGAAATGAAGGTCTTTTTCTTTCCAGAATAAATCTGTTCTGAATGTTTTACTCGTGATAGTGCTGATAGAAATATTGGCAATTATAAACCAGTTGCACACGTATTTATAGGTATAGCTCTTTATGTATACATGTATGTATCTAAAACTGAGTTTCCTAAAAAAAAAGATGTTGAGAGTGAATGGCAGGTGAATTTTTAATATTTTTTTTTAATAACATTTTTAAGAAGCTCTGAGCCACAGGATGCAGGAGAAGAACTTATAAACCTCCACATAATAAAAGTGCATTGCAGCATAATATTGGAATTTTTCTTCACCGAATATATTTTTAAAACCAGAACAAAACCACCTTACCACTCTTATCTTGTGCTGAATGCTTCATTACCATCATGATGACAGGCAACAAATCCTTGAAGTCCTTGTATTAGCTGGAGTAGTGTATTAGTATTAATTGGGTGAGACAGATCGAGCAATGCCAGAAAACATTCAAAGATGACATTCTCATAGCCTCAAGGTAAGTTTATTGTAGGCTGAAAGCTTTTTGCCTTTATTATGTCAGACTTGTGGCCAGTTTGTCAGTTCATCTATTGTTGATATAAAATGGGGATCAGATGGTCTGTTTGGCAAAGGCGGGTGACCTGCTTTGATCAGGATCCCCAGAGTTTACAGTCGAGCCTGTGTTTCTACTTAAACAGAAAGTCAGCTGTCCTGAGGAGTTTCTCACTTGTTTATCACTTTTGGGGCTGCTAGGCTACCCTTTCCCTCTCCTGTCAAAAACCAACTTGATGACTGAGGATAAACCCCTAATGTTTCATACCAAACCATCTTTTGCCAGTCTTTTCACTTCTTTTGAAAACTCACTTTGATCAGCAAAGAGCAAATTGTGTTTTTCTAGCTGCAAAGTTGCCAGTCATCATCTTCAGTCGGGAGGCAAAGTAGTTTCCCTCCTCTTTCTCAGCTGTGAAATCAGCAAAGGGGAAAACTCTCCAACCCCTTGCAAAGCAAAGCTGATCTTCACGAAGGCACCTTCAGTATTTTTGCATACTCTGGAATAGATGGGCCTTAGCTCACTGAAACCAAGCTTCTCATATTGCTGCTGTGAAGTAAAGCACACAATAAAGTGCTTTCTTGGGTCAGGGACTGCTCCTTCATCATGTTCAAACTGGATCTCAGAACCTGTGTGACTGCCAAGAAGTTGCTCCAATGTGTGCTCCAAATGTGCCAAGTTCCCAAACCTTTTCTCTGCAAAAGGAAAGAGAACAGAAGGATGGCTCTTTATATGAGAAATTTAGTTCTAGCACATATATTATATGTGTGATCGTTGCATTGTACTGGTCAGATGGATATAATCAGCTACTCCTGCACCAGAATTCTTTGTTTGCAACCCCTCTCCAAAAGGAGTAATTTTAGCCCACTTTTGTGTCTTTGTCCCAAATATAATGGGAAATGGGCAAGGCTTGACTAGGGTGATGGAGATGTTTTCTCAAATCATAGAATCATAGAATGTTTTGAGTTGGAAGAGACCTTAAAGATAATCTGATTCCAACCCCCTTGCTATGGACAGGGGCACCTTCTTCCACTAGACCAGGTTGCTCCAAGCCCCATCCATCCTGGACTTAAGCATGTCCAGCGATGGGGCATCCACACCTTCTCTGGGCAGCCTGTGCCAGTGCATCACAAGCCTCCTAGTGAAGAATTTCTTCCTAATAATGATGAATTCTGACATTCACACCCACCAAAAGAAATGCAAAGGCTTTCTGCACTTTGGATTGACAGAAGTGGTAATCCTGCTCAGGTTCCTGTAGTGGTCTGAGCATCTGCAAGGGATGGGAAAAGAAATAGAACCACACAAAACCATTTAACTAGACAGTACAGTTGGTAGTATCAAATTACATTTGCTCTAGGGCTCTAAGGCCATATTAATCTCTCTGTAGTTCTGATGAACAAAGTAATTTAGGCTGAAGATTTAGTAAAAACCTGCAAAGTCTGACAGTTTTTACATTACAGATCGCTCGGTGTCAGAGCTTTATTCCTGCTGTGTGGTGCTCTACTTCACATGCCGTCATTCAGAAATCTGTCTGAGATTTATTAAATCTATCTGACATTCTATTAAAATATGAAGGAAGGGTGCGTCTTAAAATCCAGCACATTTGGGAACTGGAATTTTTATGTTGAAGTCTGGCTTCTTTCAACCTTCAGATTTTCTCTATAGGTAAATCTCTCTGAAAGTTCATCCTGAAGTTGAGCAAAGCTGTTGTGAATAACAACTCTTGCTAAGCGAGAATTATGGTGTGTTACTTGGAGGTTGCCCTAGAGCAGGTCAGTGTATTTTGGAAGATTCCTTACATCACCTACGTGGCCAGGCTTTTCCACCTTTGTTCCAGTGCTCATAGAAATGCAGATTGAGGTTGTTGATGAAATGTCGGGGGTGGGATGCTTTGCTTTGGTGTGGAGTTGGTTTCTCAGCTTGTAACCGGGTGGTGCCTGGTGGCACCAAAGCATAGACCATCTGTAAAGGACTTTTTGAAGCTGTGGGCTTCTGGGAGGAGTTGTTTGGAATGTTTTTAGACATGAATCTTAAGCAAGTCACCTCTAAAAGTAATTGCTGCAGTCAAAATTCAATGAAGGTACTGCTAAAACCCTTGTGCAAGGGATATGTGTGTTACATAGATACAAAAAAGCCCCCCAATTTGTTTTTTCAATTTTCATTTTTTCATTTTCACAGTGACTAACAATTCTTTCAAAAACCGGCCAGATTGTGATCGTTTTGAAACTTCCTCCTCTTGACTTGATTTTCTACTGCTATCAGAATTGCTGACTGCTGACTTCAAAATTGTGCCTTGAAAAGCCCCCCAATTCAGACATTTTAATAAAAGGCTTATTAATTGATGATGAAGTGGCTGATACAGGTTGATTTTCAGTCCATTCAGGACTGTGTGGCTACCACATGCTAAGAAGTGAGTGGGGTCTTGTGCGGATTAATGGAGGTTATGGTCTCTGAATGCCATGGATATATAGCACAGGTCTTTCATCTGTGTAAAAGAGATAGTAAGCTCGGTGTGGGTATTGTTGGCTAATAATGAAGAAGTTATCTGGAGCATGATCGCTGTTTGGAATATAGATTAAAGACCCACTGTTATCTGTGTAATGCACACATCATTGAAATGGTTAGAGAAGCAAAGTTTGCATTTAAAATCCTTTGAATCTGTGATACCAGGTCTATTTTAAATCTGGAAAAGCATCATATGAAATGTTAGTGAATGCAGGTATTCTAATAACAGCTTTTTCTCTGTGTTAAAATGATTCGCTTATTTAAATTGCTCTGTTGTGATGTTGTGCGTGCAGTAGGTGGTTTAATTTGAGCTTGTTCTAATAGCAGTTGTAAACTTGATTGTGCAACTGGTCAGTGCCCTCTAGATGATAAAGAAATCAGGTGATGAAGAAGAGAGGAATTTGTCATCTGTTCATTAGAGAAACATCAGAGGTCTGAGTTCAGAAGGGAATGTGAAGTGAACTTTCCTCATGATTAGTGAGGTCCAGCTGTTGTTACTTGACAGTGGGCACAGATATTATAAGGGTAAAATATTAGAATTTGGAAAGGTGCTTTCTGCCTCCAGGAAAGCATGACAAATGAGAATTACAACATACCACATATTTAATTGCATTTACCATGACATCTAACAGATGCTGGAGAAAACGGGATCAATAGTTTTGTGTCCTGAGGGAAGGTCAGCTCACACCAGATGTACCAGTTTTCTTCCCCCTTTTATATAATAAAAAATGTGCTGTGAATTGATTTAAATCTTACTTGAATGTCCCTAGAGGAGTATGTATGTAATAGTATTTCAGCTTTACTGACAATATAGGTACCATTCATTTACCCAAACTCATTCCACCATGCTAATGAGGTAATCTTATTCTGAAAGAACAAGCCATTAGGAAGAAAGTTTGTATACAGGAGCATAATACTTCTTAATGGGGTATGCAGTGCCTTTTGCTAGTAATCCCTGGGGAGTTTAAAATAGGAAATAATGCATTTTTGCCAATTGTGTACCATTTGTAATGATTTACTTTATCAAAAATGCAAAGCTTAAGCTTGGATACAAACTTAGAAACAAGAGTGAAAATCACTTTTATAGGAGAATATAAAGTGTAGCGTGATGTGTTGTGTGAAATGTCATTACTGTAGCACTGGAAAGAAAAATGTAAACTTTAGGAGGAGACTCAAAGCTGATGGATGGTGCATTATCAAAGATGAATTTTGACACCTGCCTATCTTTTGATCTTGAGAAAAGCATCTACTCAATCCTGAGGTTTTTTTAATCCTTACTTTATAGGCATATTCCCCACCAGATAGCTGAAGCTCTGTCTTAAAAATGGCAATGGCTTAAGAAAAGAGGTAATTAATCAGTGTGTTCACCTTCAAACTTCAGACTGCTGAAATGGGGCAAGTTACTATATCTCTGCTTGGACGAAAGTTAAATCTGCTGGATGCTGTCAAACATTTAATTTGATGAAAGAACGACTTTACAGATGGGTCCATCATTTTCAGATACCACCCGGGAATTTAGTGTTATGTAAAGGTCAACTGTATGCGTAGCAATTTGTAGTCTCTTGGTGCCTGGAAAGAGATTTCCTGGAGAAACTGTTTATTAACTCCATGGTGTGGTATGCAGCCTCTTACTTGTGATCACAGAGAGCAAGTGGTTATCAAAGAGAGGGCATTGCAAGGTCGTTAAATTCCTTTTCATGCTGGGTAATCATACTCTCTGGATAACCAGTTGCCCTGTGTTGCAGCAGGGTAAATTATAGAATCCCTACAGGTGCATTTATTGATTTTAGTGCGTTCCCTCTGCAGGCCAGTTATTTGCTGGTGGCAAACACAGGGTGTGTAGTTGGCTGTTTACTGGGAGCCTGTCCCCTTTCATCTGGCATCACCAAAATGTTAGGATGACAAGACCCTCCTTCTGTTTCCCTTCTGAAAGAGTGGCTGTACCTCAAGCATTTGGGTTTGTTTTCATTTACACTGATTAACAATGTAAGTGATGCTGGAAGTTCTGCTTGAAAATGGCTGTCCCTTCATGACCATCAGCCTTTGTTGAGTACTTATTTGGGTTATCTGATCTGTGAAGATGATAAAAAATCAGGTACAGTTGATGAAATAGTAGTAAATAATGTTCCCTGAGACTTTTGATGATGTGAACAAATAGATTTAGTCATTGAAAGAATCAAGCTGAGAGATGGGGATACTGAGGATCATCAGTGATCCAATGGGTTTTGCCTTAGGTGTGAGTAGAAAAACTGATGACAATAATTGCTGTTTCTAGTTTAATTACTTATCTAAATCTGAACTTGAATAAGGTTCACAGCAGTAATGAGAATCTGATCTTTCCTTGGGAGTTTTTAATGTCTTACCAGCCCCTCACAGAATAAGCACTCACAGTCTTTATGTAGAGTGATTAGGGTGTTTTCATCTTTCTTGCAAGAAAAAGTTGAAGACAGTTCCTTTAAAAGACCTCCTATTTGGCTTCTACAGCCTTAGTGCAAAGGACATAGGCAGTGTAATAGGTAAGTGAGAAATCAGCTGCACAAAGGGGAAAGCAGAGCTGAGGTGAAGCTGGAAAGGGGAGGTCGAAGGAAGCCAACTCCAGTTACTGCACACACTCAATGAATAAGCAACATCCAGCTCTGCATTTTACTGCCAGGTAGAGTCCTTGGAATAGATTTAGGTCATATCTTCCACCCTTACGTCTTGTTTGCATTTTTATCATGGAAATTGAAGATAAACATGATAACAAGAAAAGCAACCTTTGCAGTTTGAATATTACAGGGATTTAGTAGTTTTACAAAATCACTTCTCAGTTTTGAGCCTACAGCATTAATTTTATTGACTGATATATAGGTATTTAACACCTCCGACAACCAGGGCTTTTCCCCATGAGAAATAAGGAGTCCATCTGGGAAGACTGGGTCATTCGGGGCCTTCCAGTGGGGGTTGTACTTACATGGTTTTAGACTCTTCCTAATGGCTTTGTTGTTGATCTTTCCAGCAGACCTGGGGAGCAATCTGTAAAGATGTTCACTTGATGTAACGAATAGTCATTAGCTGATGTTGCCATAAACACATCTGAGGGCGCTCTCAACGGCTGCTTCTTACTGCAAAACCCGCCCAGATCTTCCCCCTCCTCCTCAATTCGGCGTACAGAATGTGCAGGGAAAGAAAATTAGTTCCAATAATCTACATAACCAGCCAGAAATACGTATAACCCCAAAGGACTCTGAAAAAGAATGTTTTCAGTTATAAACTAATGTTTTCCAAATATTTTTGGGTTGGTTTTTTTTTGTTTTGTTTTGTTTCGCAGGAAAAGAGATGTGAGACATTGAAATTACCTTTGATTATATAAATTTCTTTCCTCCTGCAACAAAGATTATTTGAAAGTGTTCTCATTTGGTTTAATGACAGTGTTCCCACACTTTTCAGTGGTGAGATCAGGACCTTTCAATGTAATGGATTTTTCTGAGAAAGGAATGAAATGCTGCTAATATGACCTGATTGCTTGGAGTACCTGGATTAGATTTATAATCTGACACAATCCAATTAACCTGGTTTTACTCCAGGCTCATAAAATATGAATTCCTTATGCCAAAGTATTTTGAATAATTGAATAATAGAGTATGAAAAGGCAAATGATTTGCATTGAGGGGAAAAAGCCCCCAAGGCTGCAAACAGTATTCTGGGTATTTGCTGGCCTGCCTAGTTTTTGGTTCACTAACAGTACAAACATTGATTAATGAGTTCAGTAAAGATGTGACAAAGCTGCCGCTGCTGCTGCCTCACGTTTGTTTTCCCTTTTCATGACACATTGAGCAAGATATGGAATCTTGTCCAAGAGATTGTAAGTGATAAAACATTACAGTCATGAGAGAAATGTACTGTAAATGGCATCTTTTAGCTGTGATTTCTGCCTTCCATCAGCAAGTAGTGATTGAATCTGCTAAATGAGAGGAGGCTGTTGAGCCAGTTAGGGTATTATTGAAATGGGTTTTGACATAGACTGCTGCCTAAACAATCAAAGATTTCAGGAGGGATAGGACATTGGATATGTAGTGTATATATCCAGTCTATATAGCATTTCAAGCACCTACAGGGTTTTTCCCTGTGGCTCCTGACTATAAGCATTTTTCTAGTCTATGTTTTTTGTGGTTGTAATTGGTATGACTTGACTTTGTTCCTCTGTTGAAAAACAAAAAATCATATGACACCCCAGAATATTGGAATAAGAACAGAAGTTAGTCTCATAGCCAGGCTGAGCTTTGTGAAAACAGAAATAATGTGAAAGTGTGAGGAAAAAGGGGAAACAGAAGTAAAGAAGCTGTTGAGAGGAAAAGTGTCTCAGTCTGTAGTTAAAGTAACCCTGGTACTGAATGCCTGGAAACAAAAACGACTGGGACGGGCTGATTAAGGGAAAGTGCTGCAATCCTTTAATCCCTATGATCAGCTTCGCCCTAGGTATGGTGTCCTTGCTTACAACAGGGCTACTCACACAGTAGGGTATTATTTATTTTGAGTAGCTGCTTCAAAGCACAGCCTTAAAAAAAGGCAAGTGAGTTGTGAGGGGTTTATATAGGCAGAGAAATCCTGCAGAGTGCTTTAAAAAAAATCCCAAAGGGCAGAAGCAGAGTTGAGTACTTTGAGTGCCACCTAGGTTGGGTGCCAGCGTTGGCCTTTCTCCCTCCTGGGTGCACTCACACCAGTCATATGAGATCTAAAGGTATTTATGACAAATCCCATCTCACCACAGTTGCCTCTGCTGAGATAGCTGGGCTAAACTTACTCTTAAAGCAAGGCTCATCTGGCTCCTGTCTTCTCCTGCCTCTATCTCTGCTCAGGCTTTTTGCTGTTGTTGCCACTTCTAATGTGTAACTCAAGGAATGAGCTGAATCCATCAGCTGAATCTCATGCCAGTGAATGGAGCGGTCCAGCAGGGAAGTTGGCTGGTGTGGATGGATGCACACTGAGTAGTGCTGCCATCTGCATTTCATATTGATGCTCGATTCATAGACTGATCTGGAAAACTGTTTTAGCTCCTTGCAGGCAAAGCGAATTAGGAATGCTTTAAAATGCCTTCAGTCTTTTTCTGTGTGTTTGCTACAGTGGGAAAAAAGGTAAATGACAGATTTGTTTTGTGTTTCTGTAAGCAGTAATAGCATTTCAAAAAGAATGCAGCTGGAAATATCATGTGGCAAAATCCTGGCACAAAAAGATAACTTATGTCAGATGGATCTGTGTTGCATTCTCTTAATTGCTATCAGAGCTGTGATATATAAAGTCTCAAAAACATCTGGAAATGTGGAGACATGATCAACAGGAAAATGCTTAAAAAAACATATAAACATAGCTTTATATTACACTCGGGTGATTTTTCTAGGAGGATTAAGATGCCCCTCACTTCAGCAAGTGAGCAACTCGTGAGGTGTATCATTAGCGAGTTATAGCTTCTGCCAGATTCTTTTTTGGGCAAATCTGTTTTTATCATGATCTTGGTCTAATCATATTCTGCTGATTGGTGGCTCATGCAGAGAAGGTTTCTTCTTTATTACTTTTCTGTCAGCTCTATGCTCCTTTAGCAGCCTGGGGATGGAAATTTACTATGAAGCACTTTGGTTTCCCTTTGTCCCAGCCTTTCTTATGTTGGGTGGTTCTTGGAGAGGCGCTGCTGGGTCGGGCTATGTGTCTGCAAGAAGAGGTGTTCCACTTTCAAAGGATTATGAGTAGATCTGACCCAGACTTATGTAGGAAAGATTTCATGGAGAAGACAAGTACAACTGTAAAAATGCATTGATTTCAGTGGAACTCCTCGTTCAAAATCTCAAAGCCAAGAGAATACTGAAATGGTGCAGTGGACAAATGTGCTTCTTGCCCAGTCCTTGCAATCTCACTGTTGCTCCCATGGGACCCCAGGTGCAGCTGTCAGCACCCAGGAGAAAGTCACAACTTAGGAATGTTTCTAACCAGCATCCCAGTTCTTTCATTTCTCTTGTAAGCTCCTGCCAGGGAAAGCACAAGGTGACACATCACCAACCTCCCACCGTGCAGGCTCTTATTGATCCCCCTGGTGACTCCATCCATCACTTATATCCCATGAAAAATAGCAAAAGCATCTTCTGAGGCCACTCAAAGACGATACTATATTTTGAGAACATGAGATCTGACAGTGTGTATTACCATCTGCAATAATTTTTTTTTAAATAATAATTAGCTATCTAATTGTATGTCCAAGCCTCGTTGATGCATTTGCATTTGTACATAATTAGGATTTATTTGAAAGCATGCTGGTTTAATGGTTCGTCTCCACTTTCTACAAATGAAATTACAGATAAATTTAATTTGAAGTAATAAAATTAAAACAAACAAACAAAAAAACCCACCCAACAAAACAAACACCAATCTAAAAACAAACAGACAAAAACATCCATAAATTACTCTGAACATATTGATCAGTTCCGACTCATGCAGCACTGGCTTCTGAGAGCTTTCATCATTGAGGAGTTGCCTTGAGTCCTGTTGAACTTGCCTGAGTAAGATTTACTCTCACAAGGTAATAGCTGGAAGCACATTGTGGACCCATTACAAATGCAACCACATTTTTAATAAACTTGCAGAACTAAGTACCAATTACAGGTACGTACCTGCCCAATAATTTGTTATACCCAAATTATGTCCCACAGTAGCTGCCTTTTTGTCTAAATGCCAACAATCTCATTTGTCTTTCTCCTAGCCTGGATGCTCAACAAAGATTAGCAGAATAACAAATGGTATCATTATCCTTCTAAATGAATATAATGGAGAGAAAATAAAATTAAGAGTGAGGCAGGAAATTGTTAATATGTTTATAGAATTATTGTTATTGCATTAGTGAAAATAGGTTTTCATCTACCTCTGGCTTTCCTTTCAATTGCAGCAGTCATTGGAGTAAAGCAGGATCAAGATATTACTGGCTTTTTAAGTTGTTTCTGTATAGTTGTAGGCAGGTAGATACTATGCTGATGAGCAAGAGGTTGAAGACAGGTATATTATCATAAACAAAAAGCACCTTCAAAGTTCAGTTGTGATTCACCATTTCAGATGATCTGGTTAAAGATCCATCTGTAGAAGTTAGTGAGAAAATGTAGAATGATAGTTGCTAAAGTTGGAAAATACCTCAATGAATTGCTCTTTGTATTTGGTTTTATATTCTTCTTTTGTTCCTTTTCTCTGGGGAAAGAGTCATCATCTCAGGGAAAAAGGTTTTGTGTCCAAATACACACTGATGCTTTTCATAACAAGTTTCCTTCAGACACCTCTTTATGGTAGGGCCCCATCATTTTAACAGTGTGCTAGGAAAAATGGGGATACTCTGAGGTGCCACGGTTGCTGTTTTCTGGTTTGGGAGTCCAGAGCACAAAGAATGAGAGCAGGACATGATGAGCAGCTCCTCCCCTGAGGCTCTGGAGTGGTCGGTGCTCCATGGCTGGTTTGGGTTGACTCTTTCCCCTCTCAGAAGCGTCTTTTTCACAAAAAAAGTGAAGCATTTCTACTCAGTGGTTACTTTTTGTACAAGCATTGACTTGGCATAAAACTATTTTTCCTATTTGAGGATGAGTCCTGCCTGAAATATGAATACTTCCTGACTGCATTGCTAACCAGAAAGTCAAAGTCTCTGAGGTGGCATTAGACCATTTCACTGGATGAAACTGCCATTTCTCTGAGGCCATGGACATGTGTGCCCATTATGGATGTGTCAGAAGGGAGAAATTTCTGCCACGAGTCTGGAAAAACCCTCTGCCTCTTTAGCCAGATGCCATCACTGCTCTGCCTCTGTTTCTCCTCTGCTCCCACCAGCTACTTCATTTGTAGTGTGAAAATATTCCCATTTATTTTTATGTGACACTGTACATGTGGTTAGACCTTATGGGATGTTTAAAATTTATATTTTGAAAAGACTACCTTTTGGGCTTTGTGGGTTTTTTCTTTTACTGTGGGCAACATCAGCCCAGAACGTGACTGTTTATGAAATAGTATTGCCCACTGGCAGTGAAGGAAGAGGCAGATATAGTGGTTTATGTCATTGTGACAGCTTTCAAAGCAACTCATTCCAACAATTTAGTCCAGGAGGAAAAAGCATTAGTGTGTGCCTAAAGGAATTTTATGCTACAAACCCTACGTATAAGTTCATATTAGAAAAGATTACATACATTGAACAAAAAGGTTGAAGATCTCAAGGGGCTTCAATTTCAATGCCAGTCCTCAGAGAGCAGGTACAATGTGATCCTGCCCATGCCCCACTGTAATGATGGCCTTCAGCGGACCCCTTCTAAAGAACATTAAAATGGCACCCAGTGTTTAAAAGAAGCAATTTTATTTTGGTTGCAAAGCAGGCAGAAATTAAGAAATGGCAACACTGGAAGTGTTTCTCCAGAACGAGTCCAGCTGCCTTGTGTCACTGGTGTTTTGCCACAACATCTGTGTATGGAGGAGGGAGCTGAAGGAAGGTTGTATGGGCCGTTTATGTCATGCATTTCTTAAATTTTTGGTGATGACAGCCTTTCTGATGTTCTTTTGTGTAGGTCTTGAATTGCAGCTGCCTACGGTTTTAAAATAAGAAATTGGGATGAGGCATTCACTTGATGCCTTTTGTTCCTCATCTGTGCCCTCTGTAGTTTGTTGAGGGAGGAGCTGGTGGCAGAAGTTGCTGTCAGAGGCACCACGGAGCCTCTCAGGGGTGTTTGCTGGTACACAAGCATGGTGAGATGCCACAGTGACTCCTCCTCCAGGCACCCTGCAGGAGAAACTGCCCAGTCCCCCAACCTGGTCATTTTTGTCCCATAGTTATTCCTGCCCCGTTGTTTTTCCTGATGCCTACTCCAGCCAAGTCTTTGTGAATCTCCCACCTCTCTTCATGATCTTTGTACCCACAGTCCTAGTTTTGTTCTTCATCCTCGTGTTTGTAGCCACCTTTCTCATGTGGTTTTTATGTGATACCGGTCTGTATCACCCGGTTTTCTCCTCTCCCAGTTTACATTTACCCATGGAGTGCCTATACATTTATGCAGAGCAAGGCCAGCCCGCTTCTCTGAGCTGCCATCCTGACAGATCTGCCTCCCCCCTCCTCTTTCATGGACCCATTTTCCACAGTCTATTTTAGTTTCTCATCAGCATGCCTTTCTCTTCCTTTTTCTTTTCTCTTCTTTTTTTTTTTTTAACACTCTTTAAAATGAGAGCCAAGTAGTTATTTTAGAATGATTTATGTGCCAGTGACTCTGACACTGGATAAACCTTCTTCAGTAATCGACATTTAGAAGTAACGTTCTTGGCAGGGATTTGATAGCAGAAGTGTGAAGCCCGGTGGTTTTTCAATGGCTCTGTGGATTCCCACAGCAGTCCATCCTGCTTGATCTGGATTTATAAATACCGGCGCAGTTAACGCTACCGAGGAGGTTATTGGCTATGTGCAAATGTAAAGCTGTATAGTAAATATGAACAGGGATGTAATGTGCAATATGAACAATTTGCTTAGAGCTAAGTGATCATTCTGCTGTGTATGTGTTAGATTAATTGGCAACATCTTGGTGTACCCAAACCTGGATTCCAACAAACGGAGAGAAATGGGAAAAAAAATGTAATTTTTAAAAAATGAGTGCTTTATGCATTTATAGTTGCATCTGGTCTGTGATTGCTGAGGTTAACAGCTGCTCATTTCATTTTTGCTGATTTTTCAATCATAAAATAATGCCCTGTTCCAAGCAGAGGATTTCAGGAAAATACTGGAACAGATGAACAATATTAGCAAGTTGCTAACTAAATATAATAGAGGAGGTATGCATTCCGATGTATTCGATTTTGTGGGATTATAGAGTTGGCATAGCATTAAAATGGGTCCTTCCTATTAAGCTATCAGACACCGAAAATGATTGCATGTCATATTCTCATTTATTTGATTTCTAATTTGGCTTCAGACAAACTCTATTACCCAAATATTCATCCAACTATAAAAACTGGGCAGTCAGTGTAAGCCTGCTGCTCACCAGGACTGGATGGTCCTAGGTGTTCACTGGCGGTATAAAAGGCAAGTAGGCAGGTATAAAAAGTAAGCAGGCAGAAAAGAGTCAGGGATTCTCTTCAGAAACCTTGACATTTTCAAGCTCCTTTAAGCAGTCTGCATAGGGTAATAATGATATTTTAATTAGAACAATTACAGCTCCATCCCACTGCTCGAAGGAGCCACTTCATAATATAAAAAGCAAGGTTGCATTTTCTGTAATCGTTACTTTTAAGAACTGGCTTGAACAAAGGGTTTCTTTCATTGGTCTTTATAGCTGTACGTTGTGGCTGTGGAGGCTGTCACCCCACAAATCCCCTTTATTGGGAACCTGCCACAACCACCGGCTCAGGAACTGAAAATGTATAAATGTGGTGTGCTTCTGTGAGCACCCATTATTCCTTTCTTCTTTTGCAACTGAAAGAAGTGACATGGTGTAATTAAAAAAATGAATGTTTTCTTTACCAATATAAAAACTGAGAACGTGCCATGTCAGGTATTTGTTATGTCTTGCAGGACCATCACAGTTTAATTATGATTTATATTTAATATTTGGTTTGACACCTGGAAAATTCATACCCTAACTAAATGCACAGAAAAATCTGGATTTTTTTTTTTTTTTTTAAATAAGAAGTTTGACATTCACTACTATGCTCCAAATTTCAAGGCATATTCCTTTTTTGTATAACTGTCATTGTATTTTTTAAAAGTGCTAAAAAATGTTCTTTTCAGCCAAAGAGAGGAGGTGCACTGTGATCTCAATGATAGTGGTTGAGATTTGGGTACAAAGCTGGGAAATGGGCTGACTAATATATATTCATTCCCAGCTCTAGAATTAACATTATCTAAAGTGCTAATTGTTGTCTTTGTCCATTAGGGAAATATCAAATAGTTCTTCAGTGATGGAGTAAACTGTTCTCAAGTTGGCAAAATAATGATTCTGGGAGTCTCATTAATCCTGCAAGGGAAAAGTAAAACCCACTATTAGTTCTGTCCTGTACATGCATAGGGAAATCCTTACCATCACCTCTCTGCCACTGTAGGTGCTTGTCCACGACTACATCTGATATTTTGGCTCAAACAACATTCAACAAGATTCCCTTGCCTTCCTAAAATAATGACCATTCTGTGGAGAATAAGTGAGTACGTGTGGAGAAGGCAGAGGAGATTCCAGCCTGGGGAGACCATAGCCCAAATTGACAGACAGCTTACAAGCAGCATGATGTGACACAAATATCAGACATCCAGAAAGTATGGCTTTGTTTTGAAAATCATGCCACTGATGGCAGCTTGGCACTCCTTTTTTAAGGGTTTTGGATGGATATGATGAAAAAGGTACATTTCATTTATCTGTTGTTAATTTAGTATCCATGGATAATTCATAACTTACAATCTCACACACTATTTATATTTTTTGAAGGCTGATACAATCACATTTCCCAGCTGTAACACAAGCAGGGCACCAGTTCAGAAGCTGCTGCCATATCCTCTTAATTAATGTACAATTTAAAATCTGGGTGAGAATAATGGATTAGAGGAACACAGATGCAGGCAAGGGAGATGTCAAACATGTATCTAGCATCAGAAGTGAAAAGGCAGGAAAAAATCAACTTAAGCTCTATTTCAAGTGTTTTCTTGGATTTTTAAATTTTTATTTCCTGAAGCAATGCGTGGGGGAAAAAACACTCCAGCATTTGCCAGAGCAGCACTAGCTGTACACTTAGCACACAGCAAAGCCTGCATTATTTCATAGCTGTTTCAAGGGAAAGCATTTTATCTATTTTTTCTGTGCTGCCTCAGCGCAATAGCAGCGTTTCCCATGTAGGTCAAGAGACTGTGGTGGTGTTGGTCTCTTTACACTACCATCAGGAGTGTCTAAGTGTTGGCTGCTCATTTGAGTCCCAGTGGGGCTTGCCTTTTGATTTTTTGCTTTATTATTTGGGTGCAGAGAGGGTGAATGAAAGGTCTTCTTAAATATAAATTGGAGCATACAAAGAAGAAAGGAGATGTGTTATAAAAAGGACACGAGCAGTGCTCTGTGCAGTAGCTATGTTAACCATCAGTAGATAACACAGTGTTTTTCACAGGAGATGTTGCTGATCCTTTTGCTGCTTTTTTTTTTTTCCCTCCCTTTCTTCCTGTGATTGCACTTTACTCCCTCTCTGGTCTCTTCCACACCTCTCAGCCTTTCCTGACCCGTGTGATATTGAAAGTACTATGAGCATGTGGAATGACCTCGTCCCAAGTTCACTCACCCTAATGCAAAGCACTCCCTTCAGGTTCAGTGGCAGCAGAGATCACGCTCAGGCTCTTCCAAAGAATTGCTTCCCTGCTGTCAAAACACACCTTTGAAGTATGAGCAGTAGCCCAGGCTAGAGGTAGCGACAGGAAGGCTTCAAACAGAAAGAGAATAGTTTTAGTTTGGGTGTTGGGAAGGAATTCTTTACTTGTGAGTGTGATGAGACACTGGAACAGAAATGTTGTGCATGCCCCATCCCTGGGAAGTGTTCAAGGCCAGTTTAGATAAGACTCTTGAGTCACCTGGTCTGGTGGAGGGTGTCCCTGCCCATGATAGGGGACTTGGAACTAGATGGTGTTTAAGGTCCTTTCCAGCCCAAAGAGTTCTATAATTCTTTGGTAAGATAGCAGCTCTGCCTCTGTGTCCCACTTGATCTCACCTAAAGATTTTACATGTCAACACCTAAAATAATCCTGTATAGGCTTGTGTAATACAGCCTTGAAATTATCTCCATTGTTGGTGATCAAGGTTCAGTCAATAAGATCAGGAGTCGTGTCAATAAGACTAGAAGGAGTTGTGACTGCCTCCCCAAAGAGTGCATGGACTGAAGGCTTTGGTTTTTCAGTGACACTGGTATAGTCCCTCCATTTCTTCTACCTAAGACGTAGCAAAGCTTATTTTCTAAGGAAGAATACTGTGATATTTTGTGAAATGTCAAGTGATTATTTTTTAAACTTCTCAGCAAAAATTGAATATCAGTGGCTCAGCTGAGCAAAATAAAAAAAAGAGAGAGAGAATCTCGTATTTTCCATAAATGAGAGAAAAGCTGAAATAACTCTGTGAGCCCTGATCTCCAATTTGTTGTAGGAACATGTCACAAAGCCTCCCAGCGAGCAGCATCACATCAAACAGAGACCTTGAAGTCACTACTAGCATTACTACATCTCTCTGTGCTCAAGCATCAAGTGCTGTTCAATGAGAAATATTGTGCTATATATATGATAATAGGAAAATCAAGATCTTCTTAATATATACTGCAGTGCAATTGAGAAATTGGGATTTGCTGGTTAACTCCACATGGGGGGCACAGACACCTATTGCAAACTATGAAGAAGTGATACTTAAAATGAGAGTAGTTGAATATAGTATACTCATGGCAGATTATTTTTTTTTTAAGTAATTGCAGAATTCTTGCCAATGCCATGACTTCAGCTGGGTTTTCAGGTTGCTTATTTTTTTCTGCTTGTAAAAAAAAAAAAAAAAAGTTTTTTCCCTGAGGTAGGTAAGACCAAAATATTGGTTATTCTAAAATAGCAATCTAAAATAAGAAGTGCTCAGGTCTCAGCAGATACGCCTAAGCCATTAAAATTACTGCTTGAATAGAAAATTTGGCCTAAAGGAAAACAGTGTCTGGAGTTTTTGGATTGTCAGCTCAGGCTTTCTGTCTCTACCACCCTGCAAAGCAGCAGTTTGACACTCATTCCTGGCTCCTGCCCACCCTGCACAGAATCATAGGATCATTAACATTGGAAAACGCCTTTAAGATCATTGAGTCCAACCATTAACCCAGCACCAGTGTTCACCACTAAACCATATCCCCAAATTCCACATCCACACACCTGTTGAACACTTCCAGGGATGGCGATTCCATCCTCACTCTAGCGCGGAGGAAATGGTGAATGGCAATGATAAAAATTAACCTTTCTGATCCCAAATCAGTTTTGCAATGAGGTTGTACTGGGGTGAAAGTGACTCAGGAGCAGGAAAGCAGTTGGGCTGGGCAGGAGAGGACAGGCTTTCATATTTTAGCTGGCAACTCTCATGTCCTTGAATCCATGGTATTAAAAATTTACCATTAATCTCCCCTATAATTAAGGGATTAATAATATGACATCAACTATTGCAATTTTAAACATTTAGCTTAATCTGGTGTGAATGTGCCTATATGTCCCCATCAACACCTGTTTGCACACATAGGTTTTCTTCAGTTAGAGCGTGCCAAAATATTAATTCTCAGAGCAAAATTCAATTAATTTTAAAAGAACCCTCCTGAAATAAGAAAAAATGCCTGGTATCTTAAGCATCTGATCATGCATGTTATCAAAGCACTGAGTGTACACTTATAAATAAATTTATGAAAATATTTTATTTGTAGATATATATTAAAAACTTCATATTTCATATGTGTCCATGTAGGCATTTGCTGTAAATCCCAGATCACATGCAGGGAGGCCGGTTACACTGAAATTGCTTGCAAATGACACTAATTTGTTTGTGCTGTATGAGAAAATCATGGTCTTTTCCTTGCTTGCCGTGGTTCTGTATTGACTTGCCTCTCATATCTTGAAACACCCTGACAATAAAGACAAATGAGCAAATAAAATATGCCATAAAATATTCTGCAGGAGACTTGTCACTCAGTGTAATGGCTTTCTGAGCAGTGTAGATACTCTTTGAGGGCCTAGTGCTTGACATGCCCATCTTTGTCTGTTGTTAGTGTAAATTTTAATTTAGTGGGTTTAATTTGTATTGTTAAGTGGCAAGAATGTGTGTTATTGGAGTAATTACTGTAAAGCTCTCTAATTATTGATTTCTCCAACATAGCAGGCTTGACATTTTACCAGATATAATGAAGGAAAAGATACACATTATCAGGATGGATATGGAACAAACAAGCCTTTTCAATAGTGACTTAACTCATTTTAATAGATATACAGTAATTGCCTAGGGAGTAAGACTGTTTTTTTCATCGTGACATTAATGATTCAGATGAAGCAACAGAGAGATGATATATAGGTATATTATAATTGTGTTTAAAACACCACCATTGGAATATGAGAGTCTGGAGGACACCAGTATTGGCTTTAAAGATGCATAAAACCTTCAGATTTACTCATCTTTTTTCTTTACTGCTAAATAGAGTTTAGTAATAACACATATTTACTCCCCTCATCCCTCTCATCTCTTAATGATTTCTCCATCTTCATTGGAATTACCTGGGAGAAAAGGAATCAGCATTGCTCCTACTTGGATTGGGCAGGGCAAGTGAATAACAGGAGACCCCATGCCCTAAAATGTCCCCTCTGTACTTTGCCTAGAGAGCTGAAGGCTTGAGGCAGCACTGCTGGTGTTTAAAGGTGGGATTTTGGGAATCCCCAGCTATTTCAAACCTGCTTTGTGGCTGGTAAATCATGTATCTCTGTGTGTGACCTTTCTGGGATTGTTAATTGAGGCCACTGTTAGGAAGACCTTGAATTGCTGCAGATGTCACTTTTTCCCCTGTTATTTTCAATATGTTTTTGTTACTTTCCATTTCCTGGTATGCAGAATCAGCAGAGCGGTCCAGGTCAGCTCCAGTCTCTGGGAAGCAGCTGTGCTGCCCATCCCCACCATGCCAGCACGTTCCCAAATTCACATAATCCACTTTTAAGAGCAGCAGGAGCGTGTTGTTATGGAGAAATGTTGTTCCTGCTTTGAGGCAGGTTTTAGCCACGTAATAGGCCATAGATAAGAGCACAGAAGGATGCTCCAAGGGCTTGAGTTTATCTAGGATCTGAGGGTTTTTAAGCTATTAGTGTGTATTCATGTCCAGGTAGAGTAGAGATGTCTGTAAGTGCTGTGACTTTCTATACAGCTGATGATATCACATAAAAGGTAAACCCAGGTGCTTGCCAAAAAAAAAAAAAGCAAAGAGCAATAACAAGGAGGCATCACTTCTGATAACTGTTGATTATTGCCTGCTTCTAAAATACAAGTTCCTTCAAGCAAGCCAGTCTATGGGGCTTTCACCAGATGAGCAGCACCTACATCATGTGTGCTTTCTCATTGCAAGGCCAGGCTTTGAAGGAGACTGGGATTTGTTTTGGGAAGCTGTGAGTGGTCTGTCTTGTTTACCCAGGCAGGCAAACTCCAGGAGCTGGAGGAGCATTAAGGAATTGATATCACGCCGTACAGTAACACGTCTTTAAATGGTTTGTTTGACAGTCACCTGAAGTTTCAATAAGTCTGTTCCTTGCTTGAATTTAACAGCTGTGAAAAGGAAACGAGCTGCACAGAGGCAAAGGAGAGAATGAATTGGTGCTATTTCTGACCCACTGCCTGCGGTGTGTCCGGTCGGTGTCGGAGCTCCCCGTGGGGACTGGCCATGCCATGGGGAGCGGGCAGTGGGATGCAGCTCTCTGCAAACACACAAGTGCAGTTTCTGGTGGCGTTCATAAGTTACCGTCAGGAAATGTGTAACAGGCTTTGGTAGGATTGCTGGCTGCTGCAGTTCCTGTGGAAGTGAAATGGAAGGTTTGCTGGCCTCTGCAAAGGTCTGAGCCCTGACTGAGGGCGGCAGATAGTGAAAACTGCTATTGTTGTAGGGTGCATGGCACAAAGAAAGAAAAGGCCAGATTGTAGCTAGGCAAGTTTCCTTTATTCCTTCAAAGCCAGCTGCCCAGATTGTACATATTACCAGGGGAGAGAGCGGGCTGAGCGCAGCTGCCATGCCGTTTGCAGCTGGGGTGGGAGCCAGCGCTCTGCAGGGAATACCCCACAGAAGGTCTCCGCTTTGGATGGAGAGCTCACCTTTCCAACCAAAGGGAAAACCCATTTGGCCAGCACAGCCTCTCGTGACAGACGCCCTGCATGCCTGGCAGCTGAGAGAGCAGAGTTTTTTGCTGTGCCTGTCTCACGATGGATCAGTTCCTCACTGCTGTTGGCGGAGAGTGGGGCAGGGCTGGGAGCTGGGTGGGGAGGCTTGGGGGAACACTGCCACCAACAGTGAACAGCTCAGCAATAATAAACAACTCCTGCAAGACACCAAGTCGAATAGTCTCAGAAAAGAGACTCACAAAAGGCTGATCTTAAGGCTGTTTCATAGACAGGGAAGAGCAGAAACAAGGCAAAGGGGGACTTGGTGCCATTACTTGTGTCTGTGTCTTGGCTTGTCAGCACCAAAGGGACAGCCCTGGATAGCACTTGCACATAGAAGGGCTTTATTCACTTCTTTTTCATTCCAGTCATGAGCAGTTTAAAATAATTACATTGGAGATTTCATACAGTACTTTTACTGTTAACCTAATGATGTCATTCTGGTTGCAGTAGTGACACTTCTAGAATGGGTGACTGTGGTCTCTACGTTTAATTATATGGCAATTTCTTTTCCAGCCTACAAATAATAATGTAGCAAAAGCTGAGGAAACTTAAAGTAAATATTAATATGTGAGCAACAAATCCTTAGGTGCTACAAATCTGCCTACAGCTGTATCCATACAGACCTGCTGAGAATAAGGGCTAAGAAAGAGATTACAGACCACTTGATTCATGCTCAGCATGTGGCTGTTGGTCAACTTAAAAGACTGTAGATACCACTTAATTTCCTCTAATCACAAAAATTAAACGAAATATATTCATGAAGTCTTGAATAAACATTTTTGGTGTAATATTAGTTTGTACAAGCAAAGGAAACTTTATCATTGCAGAAGTCTTGACAGGTAGTGTAACAATATTACCTAAGTGCCTGTTTTGTATATCCTTGGGAAATATTAGTAAAGGCTGAGTGTCTTTGTGAATCCAAGCCTGCAGTACTCAAGGTAATTGAAAAACTAGGAATCTGAAAGCAGATCTCTTATTTCTTGCCATCTGTGTGAATGCCATGTTTTGAAAAATTATAACCTTTCCTTGACTAGGAAAGCTATCTCAGCACCGTGGCTGAATTTCACAGGAGTGCTCAAGATAGTACATTTGTGTGGAAGAGTAATTCTGCATTTTTAGAAGGAAGATGTAAACATATTGCAAAAGCTTCTTCTATTTTGAAACTTTCCAGTAATTTGAGAGCTAATCTTTGCATGTACAATGAGTGACCCTTGCTGGCCTCATTAATATTTCTTACAATGGAAGCAGATTTTTTGGTGTGGTGGACCTGCATGTAATATACTGCCCACTGAACTTCAGCTGTAGCTCCTGTGAATTATTAACAAGAAATCCATGAGAGAAAACAGATAGAAACCATCTTCTGTAAATTAGTATCCTCAGATTGCTTTCAGTTGTGCCTTACCTTCCCCTTGACTTCTCTGTGTGTCAGGCACAAAGAACACGATCCTTTAAGTTTCCACACATAAAAACAGTTTTTTAAAAGGATTCCTATTTAGGCAAGCTAGGAAAGATAAAATGTTAATTTGGGGGTTCTTCGGTATGTAAACCATTACTGCCATTATTTCTTTAAGCAAAGTTACTATTATTTTTTACAATTAGAGGCTGCATCTTCGTACAGGTTAATGCATTTGTGGCATAATCAATATATATGAAGAGGTAGGGAAAGACATATACTTTTTAAAAAATGGATTTCTGGGCCTACTTCTTGTGTACCAAGTTTTTGGCCTCTCTGATGTACAAAAATTGTCAACAGGAAACATTTGAGCTTTGAAGGCTGAGTCTGGGGCTCCTGCAATTGTGCAGTCTATTCTTATAACAAAATCTCATCCACTTGCTCAGTCTTAGACATCTCAGACTTCTTCCTTCCTTCCCTCCTTCCTTCCTCAGCAGGCAAGAAAATGTGTTTGAAATGATAAATAGTATTCTTTGAGGAGATTTTTTTTTTCTCAGATAAGACTCGTGATGTTCTTTAAGCCCTGCAATTTTCAAATTACTTCCACAATTTATTCATTAGAAGTTCTGCTTGTTTTTTTGAACTTTTGGCCACCAGACTGTGCCAGTTGTCTGTTAAATAATTTACATGTTTTTTCAACAGAAAACAAAGAGAAAATAGAAAATCTTGTGAAGAAGCAGCATTATGAGCTTAAGAAACTCTGTAACAATAATCACTTTAATGAGCAATCAAAGATGCATTCCTAAAGTCTCAAGCAGTTTAAAAAAGAAAAAAAAGCCATTTGAGGGTGACATATCTTCGTTCTGTTTTGACATTCAGCTGCATTAGTGTACACTTGTTAAACTTGTGGCTCTAAATCCCACTTGTCAGATATTCTGGAATCTACTTACACTTTCACTCAGGGCTCAAGTTCCTTCACTCTCAAACCACTTCACACGTTTCAAGTGCCTAAGTGCCAACAAAGTCTTCCCTCCATCACAGAATGTGCTGCTATTATCACTCCTCAAAAGTACTTTTAGGCATGCAATGGACAATTAATAAACTTAAATGCTAATAAGAATGAAATAATGCTGCTAAAAGCAAAGTAGGCCTGAAAAGGAGTCTTTCATTAGAAGTCACTTAAAACACTTAAAATCCACTTAGCTTGCAGAAGTCCCTCCAGACAACCTACCCTGGCCATAGTGGATAATGTTTTCAAACCTACTTTGCCATCCTAAATTTTTTCCCCCTCTTTTTTGGATTTCTCTCTGAGTTTCTCATCCTTTTGTAGGTTTGCAGAAAACCACTATATATATACATATATATAAAAATACATATAAGCACAGCCTGGAGGTTATTTATATTTCTTTATTCATGTGATAAAAAAGGGATGTACTAGGTTCCAAAGTGCTGAATTTGTTTTAAGGGAAGATGATCATCTGATCTTCAGCCTTAGGACAGCTCTGCCTTTTTTCCCTAATGCTGGAGACACGGATTCC
Source organism: Scytalopus superciliaris (assembly GCA_013400415.1). Taxonomy (NCBI): domain Eukaryota; kingdom Metazoa; phylum Chordata; class Aves; order Passeriformes; family Rhinocryptidae; genus Scytalopus; species Scytalopus superciliaris. The sequence continues at coordinate 569,033 of VXBX01008695.1, read as the reverse complement.
AGCTCTCTACCTCTCTTCTCTAACACTGGAGACATGGATTCCAGCTGTATGTGCACACCAAACTTTTCAGTCACCTCAGCACCAAGCATTAACAACTCCCAGTATAATGGCAGCTGATGGTGTTTACTGCAAGATCAGGCTGTTTGGACTCAATTCTGAACATAGTTAATTCTGTAATTAAGCATTTGCTTACGGTCCAGTGGCTTTAAAGACCCTCAGTGCTTAGCTCAGGGGTTTGCTAAAGTGCTCTCCTGAACAGGAGCCAGACTTTGTACCCAAAACCCCCTTGTTCCTCTTGCCCCCGTGTCATATAGAGGAATGCTCTCTGATTGACAGCATTTCACTAACATAATTGCATTGCTGAGCAGGTTGTTTTAACATACGTGGCTGTCCAAAGGTTACGTACACCTGCAAGATGCCATCTCCTTTCCTCCATGAAAAATAGTGCTGCCTGCAAAATGTACAGGAGCTGATATTGATTGGAATGAATCATAAAATCAGGGAATGAGTGGTATTAGACTTTCACAATACTTTTAATAGTGATGGGAAGATTAGTTAAACCCTCATAGGAGCCTGCCAATGCCAGTAGATGACTGGGAGGGATATGTGCAACAGGGCAATGAAAGGTTGTTTAAAACATTTGTTTAACACTTGAATTCAGTGACCTCAATGTGATTATTGTTCCTTCCAGTTTGTGCTCATAGTGGAGTTTTATCCTGTGTTTGCTTTTTACATTTGGGATGTCTCTTATTTGCACTATAGCTGGAACCCTGTCCATGGAAACACCTGGTCAGAGACAGTGTTGAGGGACAAGATGTACAACCTTTTTTCTTATTCATAAATGCAGAATCCATGGGACCTAAACAGACACTCCACTTAGGAAATGAGCGATTTATATGGATGATCCGATGCATTAATCGTTGAGAATGTATTTATCCAAGAGGGACTAACCCAAGATTTACTGTTTTGTCTTATTTTATCTTATGTCGTTATTTTTATTATGTGTTGTGCATCTCCTTTGGAACATAAATTGCTGTCAATAAATTAATAACTTGTGTTGAGACACCCCAGTGTAGGAACCCAGTCTTTCACCAGCACAGCCAGATTATTTTCATTGATGTTAAAAGCTGATAGGAAACAGAAATGAAGGTGTTGTATGTCTGATTAAGAATTTCTTTATGGAAATCTGTGCTTATGCTGCTAAAATGCCCATATGTCTGCAAAAATTGTCATAAAAGCAGCTTGGAAAATATATTTTGCAAGGACTGCTTATGCATTTACCTTCAAACACCTCTGTTTGCAGAATTAGTAATTCTTCCATACAATTTTTCTTTAATAGTAACTGATATATATGCAACACATCAATGTGTATTTTTGAGATCTTATGGTAAGCCATAATTAGTGTGAAAATTCTGAATTTAAGCTAATTCTCATGCTTAGCTGAAGTAAGAGTACCCCTTTATTTCCACTGGATACACACCAAGATATTTTAGGTGCCCACCACACCAAATGAGAAAAGAATTGAACATTGATGGTTGACTTAGCCTCTCTTTTCACGTAAATGCTGTTCCAGAGACATTACTTAGCTTTAGTGGTGTTGGCCCAGCTGTAAGATTATGAATTTATTTTAAAAAGTTGTTTAGTTCACCTTTATTGACTTTTGGGGGTCTTTTGGAAGAGCAAAGTGCTGCTCAGCAAAAATACAGAAATGGTTTGTGCAGTAATGATTTGCTGGTTCACTTCTAAAGGTTTAATCCAAACTCCATTCCAATGATGAAATTTTGTTCAAGTTATTTACCTGATTGATAGCTGGACGTCCTGTGCATATGAACTGCAGCAGTTGCTTTCAATTGCAGTGAGAGGCTGGCATCATCAGTTAGTCTCTTTGATAGAAATCTGTTTTGAAAGTCTGGGTTGGGAAAAAATGTAGTTGATGTAGCATAACCTGCTTTTCTCATTCACAGAAGCAATTCAGATGTTATTATGAGGTAGTTATTGCATTTCTGAGCTATGTTTTCATGCAGCACTTGTCCCATAGTGAATCTAGAGGCTGCTAAAAGAGGTTGGGGAGCATGTGCAGCGATTCTTTGGGTTCTCTTCAAAGCAAAGGCTGAAGCTTCAGCCTGATCCCGACCCAGCTTTCATTCCTTTATGGTCAATCTCAGACCCATAGGGTTGAATTTGGAGCAGAATTTGGTGCTTCCCTTTGAACAAAGGAAAAAGAATCTCATGAGTTTGAGTTTGGGAACAGCAGCGTTCTTATTTTCCTTCAACTTAGAAATGGCACCCCAAAAACCCCTCAAGATCTATTTCAGCTTGCTTATAGAAGTGGAAGTTCTTCTTGTTAGTGTTTTTAAACAGATCACATGTGATGTCTTGATCCCTGGGTTGGAACCAGCCATGAGATGAAACTTAAGGATGGGGTGGAACCAGCTGTGGACATCCAGCAGCCTTCTAGAGCCACTGCATCATCCCAAGTCTCATCCAGTTCCATTTACTGCATGACTTTTCGGTAGAGATGAGCATGGAGGGAGTTCTAATTCCCATCTTTCTTCCTGTGCTAAATTACTATTAACTTTTGAGATATCAGTGTTCTTGCCTGGCAATACAATGCTGAATAGAAGTCGTGTTTTCAGGTGGCAGTCACAGACAAGTATTTACTGTTTAAAGAATCAAATGAGCTCCGTTGCTGTGGAGTGCAGTGAGCCAGCAGCGGTGGGAAGGAGGCAGAAGTGGATGGGGCTGCTGTTGTTTGAAGGTTAAGTGCAGCCTTCCCCGTGTTGCCTGTTCTTCTTACAGGCTGTTGTACAGAATGAAAGCTGTCTGCTGTGAGCAAGCTGAACAAATGCTGAGTGAATTTAATTCATTCTGAAAAGCATATATAGTAAAACACATTTGTTTACTTCATGCTGTGGAATGGGGCCTTTAAGTCTGTTTCTAATTTATTCCAAGTTAGAAATATGAGGTAAATGCAGAAATCATGCATTAATAAAATCTCTTTATGTTCCCAGCTGGCATGAGAAATAACAGTTGTGGTTCACTGAAAATGACTTTGGGCCAACACTTTTGATGTGATTTTAGGTTTTATTTTCAGCCATGCGGGAACTCTCCTGTGATGCTTTCTTTTTAGTGTTTTACGAGCAGTTAGTCTTTTTGTTTGTCACTGAAGAGTGAGTAAAGAAAAAACCCAAAGTTTTCTTTTTTTGTTTTTGTCAGAAAAGAGCATTAGAAAAGTCAGGTCTATCCAGTGTTTATCCACCAGTGAAAGAGCTAGTAAAAAAAATAAAAATGAAAGGACACATTTGAAAGTAGTTATTTACAGAGCAGACAATGCTAATGAATTATTAGGTTCTGTCTTAGCAGTCAAAAAATAGCTTTTGTTTCTGAGATACTTCCTTCTGTGCTTAATACCAGCCTTGTTTCTGATCCCATTCCCCTTCTTTTCATCTCACTGCATCTATTTCTTTTTTCTCTCCATCTTTTTCTCTCAATGCCATTCCCCGTTTTCTAGTGCTGCCTGGCATCTTTATTTCTGCACTTCACAAATTTTTCCTCTTCTGCACTTCACAAATTTTTCCTCTTCTGAATCCTATCTGGACCATGAATTCCAGCAGTTCCATGACTACCCTATTTGAAAATTGACATTGCCAAAAAGAAAGACCTGCTTTAAGCTGTAACTTGACAGTGCTCGTGTATTTGTATTTTTAATAGAAGCTGTTACGCCTTGTCAATTTGTACCACATTTTATGAATGAACTTGTTCGTGTTGTGGAATATGGAAGAGGAGAGGAGCATGATTAGTATGCAAATTGACCTCTGGAATACCAAAATGTACAAGACCAGAATCTCATTTTCAATAAACTGTCATATTTCCACTAGAAATAGAGAACATTAGCTAGGACAAGAGAGAGATCCATGCTAAGGAGAGACTATTATCTAGTAATTAAAATGTTCAATGATTTTTTACTTCAACCTGATATATGGGCTGGGGTTTTTTTACATATGGTAGAGCAAGATAGCTGTTAGAAAGTCTATTTTGCTTAATCTCATTGCTCCTTAAGTAAGTGATGTCATTTCCTTCTGTATTGTCACAGCATGGACATAACCACCTGCTACATCCCCACCAAAACCTCCTTGAAGGCACAGGATGAAATCCACTGACTTAAACAGGCGTGACTTGGTTTTTTCCCTTCCTGAAGGAGGAAGTTTTCCTGAACCAGCATCTCCCTTGCCATCCTTGTAACTGCTGAGCCTGTATGGCTAATGATAGAGTAGTCCTTCCTAAAGTAATTCTCAAGCACTCTGTAATACTCCACTCTGAAGACCCCACGCTGGGGTCAAGGGTTGTTTGGTCCCCAAGCATTTCATTCTGCTGCCACAGCCACTGATGCCACGGGTAGTTATTTGTCTCACTGGCTGTCAACTTAACCATTGTTATTTGAAAACACTGTCTGGCTTGAGCTGTATGATCTGGAGTACCCTCTTGGAGATCTGTATGCAATCCTTTTGCACTATTTAATTTGAGAATGCGATCCAGGCATCAGAATTTGATTTCTTGTGGGGCGATCAGTGAAGCATGCTTTTGTTGTTCCTCAGCATGTCATGACAGATAACAGGGTTTTAAAAATAGCTCAGAACTGGTCTACCTTTGCTGTCAGGGAAGTCAGGGTTGAAACACCCTTTTGTTTTCCCAGCACTTCCAGAAATGTCACACATCTGAACCAATACTGTTAATGAATGCCAGCAAGTTCCACCCAGAATCGTTATTTCTTGTGCTGTTTTATTGCTGAATGCAGTCAGGGAGATTTTTTTTCCCCAGCAAAGGAAATTCCAATATATATAAGTTGAAGTCTTTTAGGAAAATGATTTCCTGGAGGAAAAAAACCCCCAACTTCTCATATTCAATAAATATGCACAGCATTTAATTCTCATTCAGCAAAACAGCATATTTTTCTCTTTTTTGCATTTTTTTATTGGATGACATTTTTCTACCTAACAATATTTTAAAAACGTGATTTGAATTCTGAAAACATTTATCCCTGTTGAATAAGACTGGAACCTTCCCTATGTGTTGACTGCAGTTCTCTCTAGCTTTACTCCAGGTTTCTCACACAACCTTGGCAAGTGGCTTTATCTTTCTACATCATAAATTTCCCATATGTAAAATGAATAGAGTAATTCTTACCCCGCAGGGATCCTTGTGGCTTAGTTCATTAATGGGACTAAAGGACTAAATAGAAAAAGGCACTATAGAAGTTGGGAATATCACTGCTGATATAGCTGTGAATCTCCAGGCATTCAGTTGTCACCAACCAGACACAGGATGAGAGGATTCACATCAAAGCCACACTGCAAATTTGTATAAATGCGATGTACATCTGGAGTGAGAACTAATTCCTACATTACGTTACATTCCCCCAAGAAATATTTACTCAGCTGCAGAATATGTATTGTTTTAGGGAACATCAAAAATGATGGGAGTTTAAGACACTCTGCTGGCAGTAACCTAATTAACTCACTCCTGATCAAATATTTCAGATGCTGGAATCAAAATAATTACATCTGCAGTCCCAACTGAGGACAGTACGCTGGGAAATAAAATAGGGTCATTTCTTGGACTAGTGTTAAATAGCTGAGATTTGTTGATTTTGGGGGAGCCACGCTGATTAACTGCAGCTGAGGGACTGGCCTGCCCTGCTTCAGCTGGAAGCTAAAAGAGAGTGGGGCTTTTAAAAAAAAGCAAGGGGGTTTGTATAGTTGAGCTCAAGTCTTCAAAGCCAGAAAGGTTATACTTTTCTCTGGCACTGAGTTTTGCAGAATATGCTGCCCTGGAGGAGAAATTCTGGTTGTGAAGTGTGGGTGAAATACTGTGTCTGTCATTTTGTCCTCTGGGTCGATTAAACTTGGAATTATCTAGCAGAGTACGCTGTTAATTACTCCCTCTGTTTATTCATCTTCAATGTATATTGTGGGGTTTAATGCTTTAGTTGCTTGTTTTTCTTCGAACAAATTTAGCATAACATGCTATAAATTATTGAGTGCATTATGTTTAACTTGCAAGATACACTTAATCTAATGCTAAACTATCCCAGAAGATGTTTTGATTGAGAGGGAAAAACTCAAAATCTGTCCAGGGCATCTCAGTCGCTGATGGGGATCCCTCATGTCTCAGGTCCTTGGCAGTGAACTTGACCAAACAAAGCAGAATGAGGACAAAAGCCTGGATATAGCTCAGGAATTTCTAACACTTAAATGCTTTTTACAAATTGCTCCAAATAACTTTATGTTGTTAAAGGTTGGTTGGGGAGCAATTGCCATGGATGATTTAGGAAGCAACTCTGAGAGTGTTCAACACAGATGAAACTTTCTGTCATCATAAAAGCTGAGTCATGGCTTTGTCACTTCTTTGCTTGCTTAGCATTCAGTGTGAAAGCCTCAAAAGTCAACTCCAAACTTTTAGACCTTCTAGGCCTTCTTTTGTCAGAGCATAAGAGCTTCAGAAACATCAATAAGGTGTTTTGTTTCACCGTGTTGGACTGCCACCTCTCCTCTCTCTGATTCAGTCCTTGGCTGTTCTGCCTTACTCAGGTTATTGATTTGTTTGTGCAACCGTGATATTTTATAGGATTGCTTCACACTGTTAAAGAACTTTATAGCTCTTGAATATTAAGTGATTTACTCCAAACTCAATCGAATTGCTGCTATGAGAGTTTGCAAATAAAGAAAGGGACGCTTAAGTACTGGTTTCCCCACGAATCATTTAGTGGTGGAATCCAGGACTCTCCTGGCTCTGAGGCTTCATTGCCTTTCATAATTTCAAACACTCCCCATTCAGCTTTGGTTTTGGTAGGTTTTGTTTTTGTTTTGTTTTGTTTTGCATTTCATTATGTATTTGCTGGGTATAAGGGGTGCTGGGAAAACATCTCAGCGTTTTCCTATTTTCTGTTAATTTATAATGTTAAAGTTTCTGCCACGCCTCTTCCAGTGGCAGGCTTTTCAGGTGACACCTCCTTATTGCTCTCTTCCTTTCGAAGGAAGAAAGGACTAGGGACTTTCTAACAGCTTCAGAAATGTCCCTTAGACAAAGGTGTTAATAGTGCCTTTCAGTTCCTTTTCTCCTTGTAAAGTATAGCTAGGAATGTGGACCTTCTAGTAAAATAAACACCCCCTGTGTCCTTTAGCATAGGATGTGATAACATCAAAGGGTCATTTATGGTTCTGTTTGCCAGGTGTCAGTTTGTTCACGGGGCTAATTGTAGTTATATGGGGATATATGTTGGTTCAACAGTGGAAAGCTCAATTAATTGGTTTATTGTAAATCGCTGTCACCAGTTTTGCCTTTTGCTGCACTTACTAAGCAGGGTTTGTGGCTGGTGGGGCATGAATGAGCATGGAGATTCACACAGGGTCAGTTCATGCTGCTAGTTCAGTGTTTTAAAACCGATTGTGCTTTTGGTGGGATCTTCTAATATTTTTTTGCTATCAGGATTCAGATACAGCATAGAAATGTGGAATGTGATGGCTTATGCTGCCATGGTATCATTCTCATTGACTCTGCAGGGCTAGAGAAGAGGCTTTTCTATACTTTGGAGTGTCTCCATTTTTACTTTTGTTGTGGCAGTAGTCATGGAGAAAGGCAAATAAGGTGTTTGCTTGCTTTTAAGTCTGCTGTTCTTACCTGTGGCGACAGTGCTATTAAGCCCTGATGCAAAGAGCAGTGGCACAGGCTCCCTACATCTCCATGTGTGATGGACATTCAGGAATGGGATTGCTGCCCCATCCCCTCAGTTCTGCTGTGTGGGAACCTGCAGGGTTGGATATGATGCTCCAACAAGAAGGATGTAGAACTGAGCTTCCTGTGTCCTCCATGGGGCACAGGGTTCTCTGGTGGCATCTTGGCAAAGGCAGGGGGAAGATGGGGATGATTTCAGGAGCACTGCCAGTCATGGCAATGGGTACATCATGGCATTGGCTACACAGTCCCAGGATTTGGCTGTTCACAGCTGAATCTTCCTGTGCTGAGCTTGCTCTAGTGCCTCATTTAATATTTAACATGTCAGCATACACAGGCTGGCTGTGAGTATACTTGTAGCCAGAGGTGTATGCGTGTGTGAACATGCCAGGCTTTCCCTGATTTTAAGGATACTTAGATGCACATAAATTATGTATTTCTTATAATTGATGCATCATTTAATACATCTTTTCACTATTTACCGTGTATTAATCTGGTTTTTTAATGCATTTCCAACCAACACATCCTCTGCTGTTGGTCTCCAGTGGCTCCTGTGTGCATATGCAATTATCACATTTCCCAGAATGAAGCCATTATTGAAATATATTTCTCTTAATGCCTGCCTTTCCCTTCAGCTGCACCAACAGTAGGATTTGTTATTAGGCAAAACATATTGACCTTCTTGTCATTGTGTTTTTGCATCTCCCTCCCTGATTACACCTAAGCACTACAGCTGGATATCCATATTCATGTTGCTCTACCACAGGAAAAATAGTCCATCTGCAGTACATTCCCACCTGAAAGAGAGCTTTGCCCAATCCATCAAACTGGGAATATACTTTGCAAACCAGGAGTGATACACGGTGTTGTTCTGGGTATGTCATTTCAACATTCAGTGTGAAAAGAAAACTCAGAGAACAGAATCTGGGAGAATTAGAGAAAACAAACAGCCTGTAATTCCAAGGAAATGAAGATTCAAAGAGATGAGGTGATATCTGTGGCCACACAATGAGCAGACAGATCTGAAATGTTATATTATGCCAAAGAAATTTAATTAATGATATGAGGAGCAGATCATCCTGATAAGCTCTTCAGAGTGCAAAATAAATAATGAAGTGTCTGTAATTAAAAATAGTGTCGAAAATTAACTGCCTTGCATTTCTGATGCATTTCTTACCCTTGCACTAAGCATGATATGCTCTGCCTCTTTGCAGTGTGCCTGGTAAGAGCTCTTCATGCCAGGAGAGGAGCTGGGAAAACAAAACCCAGGTTGCCTCAGGGGAAATTCCCATTAACTTTTAGGTTAGTGGGAGTATGTTTGCTCCATGCTGGAACTGGCCAGATGAACAGAAACTGGGGACTTGTCTGTCCTTCCTCCAGCAGACTCCCATTTCCCGTGTTTCTCCTGGTGCAGTGGGGTGAAGCCATGTAGGTGTGACAGCTGCTGCTCTGCTGGACCAGGGATGGAACAAAAAGGTGCTTCTGAGCCCTCAAAAAAAGCCCCATGGACCTCACAGTGCAAAGCCAGGCTGCCTCTCTTGGTTTACATGTAGAACCGGCAAAGTTTTCAAATGTTCCTGGGTGATTTAATGTATTAACCTGCTGAAAGCCAGCAGAGCCAAAGGGCTAAGGTTGCGGGGGCACTTCTGAAAATGTTATCCTGTACCATTATTCTCAGAGATCAAAACCCCAAATTGGTTACGCTAGCTTAAATGAAATTACCACTGTGTGCCAATCTTCTCTCAGTCACTTTCGCTCCAGGGCATCATTTGTTGTGGTCAGAAGAAATCCTTCTTATTTCTCATGCCGGAAATTGTACAGTAAGGGTCAAAATCTGGTCTGGGGCTCACCACTGTCATGGCTGCAGCTGAGTTGATTAGTATGTGAATTAATCTTGCTAGCAGCAAAATTGAATCTAACCGCTTTTGAAGCATCTGGCACTGACAAGGATGCTGGACCCTCGCTCTGCTCCGTGCTTCAGGTTCACACACTTTGGACATGAGCCCACGGTCAGTGGCCACCTATTAGTGAGGTTGCTGCTAAATGCAAAACTGCCTTAATTCTAAAACTGGTTTGAAGTAAACTCAGGGAATTGAAGAAGTCAGAGCTTGGGATTTCTTAGAATCATAGAATGATTTGGCTTAGAGGGGATCTTAAAGCTCATCTTGCCATGNTATGATATAGACTATATATAAAATAGGAGAATATATAATACATTAAATATAGGTACATAATGGTTTCTGTTTAGAATATACATTTAATTATATATACATATATATGGGGAATAGCAGCTGTCTTTGCAACTCCTTTAGTAATTTTGGTTTAATTACAAGGGACCCTTAT